>OX422217.1:528850267-529450267 GCA_949130495.1 Sambucus nigra | reverse complement strand
ACGAATTTATAATAATTCCCATGAATAAATCTGGGTTATAGTAGTTCTTGAATTGAAATTAGAAGAACTAGGGTTTTAATGGTTTAATTTGGGGATTTATTATTAAATTGATGTAGTGTGAAGTTTTAATGATTCTAGGTTGTTACAATCATCTAAATATGTTAGAGCATCAATTGGATATGCTGTTTGGGTGTTTGGGAATGAACAATAGAGGTTTTAGAGGTGTTAATAGTAGAAAAACACAGAATTCTGGGGAAGAAGACGAAACAGTGCGCGTCGCGCGATGTCGAGCGTAGTCATTCGAGCGAGACTGGCATCTCGCGCGAAGTCGCTCGAGTGACACATGGCAGTCGTTCAAACGAGATTTCCATCTGGTTCGAGCGACGAGGTAAATTCTGGGAATTTTCTTTGAATCCAGTTTTGGAATTTTCAGTTTATTGGAGTGAGAGGAACTGCTAGTAATAAATTTAAAACGAGACAGGTTTACGAGTTAGTGTGTGAGATTTATACTTTAAATATTTAGGGAAGAAGACTTACCTTGAAGATTACGAGAGAGTTATGGTAAACTAATATTATTATACAATACATGACAATGAGAATAAAATACGCATGGTAAGTATGTAACTAGGTTGGGAGAATACCTCTAAATTTTAATAGGATGTGTGTATGCCTATTATTTGATATTTTTGTTAAAGTGCACTAATGGGTGATAACCCGGGGGTGCAAGGTTATGTTGTTTAATACACTAAAGGGTGATAACTCGTGGGTGTAAAGTTTTTATTTAGTGCACTAATGGGTGATAACCCGGGGGTGAAGGGATCTTGTATTAAGTGCACTAATGGGTGATAACCCGAGGGTGCAGGGACATTTTATTTAGAGCACTAATGGAAATTCAAATCGGCGGTGCAGGACTGGAATATATATATGTATAGGGATGTTGTGACTATGTATACATATATATGTGTAGTTATGAGAAATTCTTCTAGGAGAAACTAGGAGTTATGGAAGTAATGACATAAGAAACAATCTTAATGAGATAAAGATTTAAATACTCTAAGAGTGAACATGAAAGGTAGTAAAATGTGATAGACTACTTATGAGGTATTGTATGGGCGATACGAAAATACTATGGTTTAATGTACATAGTGTTACGTGACTTTGAACTAGTTAACTTGGGTAGAATTACTAGTACTAAATAGAAGATGTGATAGGAGTGCACAATAAAAGAGAGGTGAGAACTTCATGTGAGAGCATGAATCTATCATGCACATAATACTTGCTTTAAGGGAGTTTAAAATACTTGCTAAAACATATTTTTACACATCGGGCTCTGACCCGTCTCTTGCATATCTTTTCTCTCTTGCTATATATATATGTATTATATCAGGTCCTCAGCCACATGGACACCAGATTTAGAGACTTGGATTTCTTGGCGTGCTACGGCTGATGTGGAAGCTATAAGTCTTTGCATTAGACGCTCCTATCATTTATCTCAATTTATCTAGACTTTTCATTTAGGGAATGTGTCACCCATTCCTTAGACATTTTATCAGAGATTGTATTTAGTTTACTTTCTATTCATTTTAGTTGGATTTAGTTTTACTATGGATATGTGGTTTAGAGTTTTGAACTGGAATGTTTTATCCAGTCATTTTTATTTTAGTACGTGATTCAGATTTATTATTTATTTTATTCAGTTGAATGGTGAATGGATTATCTTTAAATTCTTGGATTCTATAAATATGATTTTTGGTTACAATTTTTAAAAAGGAAAATATTTTAATGCTAGCTTAATTTATATTAGGTGATTAATAAAGTTAATGTTTTCGATAGTGATGCTAAGAATGAACCAACCGAACATTCTATTTAAAATTTTATAAAGGATTGATCACCCGATATTAAATTAGGTGGGGTGTCACAGTTACCCACACCAACTCCTTAATAGGTTTTGACCATTAACACTTAGTCAACACTTTAACTAACCATTTATCAAGTTATACATTTATATATTTTTTTTACCCCAGAAATCCAATTAGACTTAAAGACTACTTTTAGAAGAAAAATATCACTTCCTCTTATTAACACATGTAGCCTTACAACCTTAAACTTACCACACTTTCAACCCTTTTTCACACACATTGAAGACTATAATTTCTATTTTTCTCATTTTATGTTTAAAACCAGCAAACCTTCTTTAAACTTTTTATGTGTTCATCATAAAGATACTACAAATTTATATGCATGAGAAGATGAATTTAACTCTAAAAATTCTATTACATGGGCCAAACATACAATTTAGACTAGAAATTCATATTATTTGCAAAATATGCCCTTTATAAGACTAAGAGACATTTTTATTTCTTCAAAACTAAAAAAAATCCAACTTTTATAAAATCTACATTTCTGCAAGAAACTTTGGGATTTTATTTGACCAAAATATTCTAGTAAGATAAATATCATTTCAAAACATTTTATCCCTAAAATGTTTAGCTTTATTGTCTAGAAATTTACCACTTTTCTTACAAATGCCAAACTTTTCCTTTCAAGAAAACTTTGAAATATTCATCCATAATTTTTCTCCTACCCAATGACATTTTTATTCCATAAAAAATTTAAATACTAATTTACTTGAAACTCATCATATATCAAATTCATCCTACTCATATAATCTAATAACAAGATTATAAATATGCAAAAGATTCTTAATACCAATAATATAGTTTTCCACATCAAATGGAGCTCTAACAATGGTAGTCATGAAATGTCTAAGAAGATGAAAACCCCCCACCTCCTAACGTGGCCTTAGAGTGGTTCCCTGGCTCCACCAAGCTTGCTTCAATGAAATCTCCCTAAAAAATCCTCTTTAAGATCCATGAATCTTTCGTCTTTATCTTCTCCCAAAAAAAAACTCCAAAATTCGTAGTTATGCCCAATAATGGTAGAAATGGATATCTAGGGCTTGGATATGGTGCAAGACTAGTTGGATATGTTTTCACAAGGTGGATAGATGGTGGTGGAAGGGTGGTTTGTGGTGGAGAGAGGTTTAAAAATATGATAATGGTGGGGGAAAATCAACCTCTCTCTCTCTCTCTCTCTCTCTCTCTCTCTCTTTATACACCAAATAACCTAAATAAACCCAAAAACCTAATAAAAACATCCACAAATCATAAAATCTCATGTTTACCCAATCTGGACTCACCAGCGCTTGATAGCTCATTCATCTAACCACCCAAAATGAGACAGTGCACAAGGGTAACTTGATTTAAAAAGTTTAGTCGTGCTCGTTCGAATGAGATTCGCCTCTCATTCAAAAAAGAAAGGCATCTCGTTCGAATAAGTCTTCGAATGACATGGACCTATTATTTATTAGGATCTCATTCGAACCTCATTCGATCCCCTACTTCTACTGACCTTGGTTTCTCGTTCGAACAACCTGAACTCGTTCGAACGACTATTCCTCATTTTTCTTTAAATTTCAAATCTCATCCACAAACTTCTAACAATTACAATTCGGATCCCAAATAGTCAATTATAGTTATAAACTTAATCATAATTATCCAATTCCCAAGGTTTTTGTATTATTACAACTTATGTGGGTAATTAATATTTGGGGAGGGATATTACATTCATTTTCAAGTGTAATTTATTGGGCGCGCCTTGAAAGAAGTTCACAACGAGGTTACATACCTATGTGCTATGAATACGTTGAATAAGAAGAAGTGATGTACTTTGATTTATGTTTTAGGTCTTTGTTTTTTTAAGGATTGTTGGATTTTGATTTTTATTGAATCAAATTTATAGTAATCCTTGTAACCCATAACTTTTATTTTAACGCTCATCTCCTTTTTGCATTAGTTACATACCTTTTCATGATATATTTTGTCGTTCCATGTGTAGTTAAATTTTATTATCTTAGGCCTATTATTCTATTGATTATATTTTTCCTAGACTTTATTTTGATTGTTCACTCATTATATGATTCATTCTCTATATGTTGGTTTGATTAGCATTTTTTACTCTTTTAAAATGCCTTGAAAACTTGATCCCATTATGTTTTCAGTTCTTTTATTATCATTTTCCATGACAAAAAGGGGGAGAAGTTTATAAATGGGGGGTAATGTTATCAAATCATAATTGGTTGCTTAGAGTTATTTTTTATTATATTATGCTTATTGAGAATGATTGTATATTTGAGGAGGAGTTATTTTATATAAATACAATGCTCACATGTTCTTATTTTTATATCCACATGCTCATATTTATCATATTTTCTTATCTTATTCTTTCATATTAATAACTTGATGACACTGCTAGTGTGTGATAGGAAAGTATTATGAAGGAGATTATTTTTATCCGTGAAGATCGTTGAGTCCCTTTTAGTGATTAATTACTTACAATAAAATGTAATTTTGGATTTTCTATTTTCCCTTGGCAAGGAGAGTCCTAAAATGGTAGATTTTCTTCATTTTCTTTGAATTTTTCTTTTTGACAAAAGGAGAGATTGTAAAAGTACAGTATATTTAATACGCTCCATAGAATAGATTGTCCAAATTCCTTGCCAAAACATTCTTTAAGTCTTTGTCCAAGAGGTCAACATAAATCTTCATTAACTTCATTCTGTATTCTCTTGTACCACACCTCAAGTACACCACTTAGGAAAGGTATAAAGATGTAGCGAACTTCGATTCACACTTTGGCTAAATTGTTTTAATAAATTAAAAAATCTAATAATTTAACTTGGTTTTGTCAATTTGTCAAATACACAATGCAAATATACTTTTCATATAGAGAAATCTATTTTACAAAAAAATGCTTCTTTATTTTTATTTTAAGTATGAGTGTTCTTAGTTTGGACAAATATACTTAGGGTTTTGCCAAAAAACATAATTTTGAAATTTTCTCTAAGGAAAATATGGACAAATACTCTGTACGTTACCGCAAGCATCTTTGACGCTTTAAAAATATTCTTCGTTGCAGCAAACCCTCTTGCCGGACTTTTATGGACCATGAAAATCGTTGGATATTACCGCGACCTGCCCGCTTTTATTTCGCCACAATGAAGAAATTTCTCACTGTGACGACGCTCCAACGAAGTGCATCTGACAACGTCAAAAGCACTTTTTGCAAAATATATTTCTCAAATATCTTCTTGGATTTTGTATCAAGTACATCTTTTCATCTGACTTGAACTTTGAAGTGACTAGTTCACTCCATAAGAGTGTGATACCTAACCTATTATATTTTATACGCTTTCAAATTAAACGTCTATATAGTTAAGTATTCCATACTCTTTGAAACCAAAAGCGAGACCTTTGAAGAAATCTTTGGCTGATCAAAACATTTAATATATTTAATAAAACATTTTTTAACTCATTTTGTTGGAGTTCTCAAGGACATTGTTGTTGATTTTTTTTTTGTTTTGATAAAACTTTGGGGATTTATTTACCCACCTTTGTGTTAAAAAATTTCTTTATAAACTATTTTTTTCGTCAGTAGATATTGTATCTTCCTTGGCTTTGAAAATTCATTTTGAGATTTAGAGCCTTGTAACCTTATAATACACAATTACATCCTTTAGGATTCCCTCAAAATCCTCGGTGTAGATTTTTTGTTTGCTTGAAGGTTCCATTGTTGTAACAAGTTTATTCAACTTTAAAGAAGAAACTTCTGACGAGAGATTTGACAACATTGGTTACAGATCAAAACCGGTGACGATTGTGCAACATACTTTAACGGTCGGCACTCTCCTCTGAGAATGTGGTGTGAAAGAGTTTCTAGTCGGTCATAACATCATTTGTTTTAAATTATTTTTCTTCTAGTTGTAATATCTCTACCATAGTTCATTTGTCATTCTTATCAACCCAAGATTTTTTTATTAGTGGATTTTTCCCTCATATATTCGGCCATGTGCGAATTTTGCTTTTTTCGCATTTTTTTATAATCATTATCTTAAGTAAGAAGATAAAATCTCAGATTCTAAAATTTAGTAAAAATATATTTACATATAGACTTTTATATTGTTAATCCCTTTTGATAATAACAAATTATTAAACCTTATTTCTTGAATTAAGTGAATTAATTTTTATTTTGGGTAGGTAACGTCGAGGGAGACACTTTCATGCCTTATTGATAATTGTTAGATCTCGTCTAACCGATTTCATAGAATCAATACCGTTAATTTCAAACCATAGTTACCCATTTAACTTATCCATATATATAAGATCTCGTTGTATCTCATACAATAGTTTTGCATCATTTTAAGAGGAACCCTAGAGAAAGAGAGAGAGAGAGAGAGAGAGAGAGAGAGAGAGAGAGAGAGATCTTTTAGAGATTGAAAAGAAAAAAATGAGAAAGAAGCATTGAGAGAGTGGGAGAGTTTAGAGAAAAAATAGAGAGAGGGAGATTGGAGAGAAAAGAAAAAAATATTTTACGCTTTCAAAGAAGAAATAAGGTGGTGTGATATTTTTATATTTTAAAGAGGGTTTTGTTGCATGCAATCCAGTTCACACATTGGATGTTGATCTCTTGATCAAATCGTCATCGCTACTGCATAAAAAGAGATAACGCTAAAAGATTTTAAGTTTTTTAAATCCTTAAACCTAATTTGACATTCTCAATAACATTTCACGCCACAATTGAAATTAGTGTTCATATAGACCTTTGTAAGGTTTCAAAACTGATAGTTTACAAATTCATGTTTAGATTAAACATTTTTTGTCTCAAAATGTTTCAAAAAATTTTAAAAATTAGATCTAAATGTTTTTTGGTTAGATCAGAAAATTAAATAGTTTATTTCAAAATAAGTATTTCAAATCTTGATTTTTCGGTATTATTGTGAACATCAATGTTAAAATCACATTAGAAGTTTATAAATCATAAAGTATTTATCTTGTATAAATTTAGTTTATATTTTATAAATTATAGGTATTGGATGTATGTTTAAGTGTGTGTGTGTGTGTGTTTGATGATTAGATTTATATCCACACACTTGAGCACATGAAACACCTACATACGTTATTTCACCTAGTATACTAGAGAAGCTAGAAGATTACTTTCATGGAAGGAAGAGTGAATGAAGAAGTATTTTTTTGGAAAAGAATCAAGCATAGACTATGGCTCTCATTTTGGTATAATTAATTCTTATGTTCTATGTATTTGACTTAGTTGTATCTTTATCTTTGATTTTAGTGGAGTTTTCATTTCTTGTTTTAATAAGCACATTGGGATGTTTTCTCCGTAGAGGTTTTACCTAGTACATGTTTCTTTGTTATCTTTTGATACTTGTTTTTTTGTATTCTACAATGTCTAAGATTAGTGACTAAACTAATATTTAAATTAATTTAGGTAAAATGTTAATCAAATATATTTTTATAATTAAAAGTGACATTGGATTATTAGAATAACTTTTTAACAGTATGACAACTTGTAATATTGTTTAATAACAATTTCATTCAAGGAAACTAGTCAAAAGGGCTATTTAGATATAAACTTCTTTTATCAAACCGAAATTCAAGCATTTTGTTTAAAGTATATTCCAATTTATTCAAGTGGTATCGGATCTCTTTGAATATTTTTTTATCTTTTCCTCACTAATCTATTTTGAAAAGAATGGATGAAAGGCATGGGAACCTAAAACGTCTTCCTCTCTTTGATGAAAATAATTATTCCAACTAGAAAGTAAAGATGATTTATTTCATCCAAGGGACATCGGTATATGATGTTTGGGATACCATTATAAATGGATATACACAGCCTACTAAGACTATTGGTAAAGAACCTAATGTTCAAACAGTTAAGAAATTGGTTAGTGTGTACACTAAGGAAGACAAAATCCAATACCAATATCACAATAAGGGTTGAAATTTTATGTCCATGATTGAGTCTGAATTTAAGAGAATATCCGGTTGTTCTACATTAAAACAAGCCCAAGACACCATTTCCACTACTCACGATGGTGTCAAGTGTGCCAAATAAGGCAATATTCAACTTCTAGTTCAACATTTAAACATCGTAATGATCTCAGATGATGACACTTTTGATGAATTTTACTTCAAATTAACTGATATCATAAACAATCTAAATGTCAATGGTATTCAGTTGTTTGATATTAATATTGTCATGAAAATCATTAAGTCATTGCTCTAGATTTGACTCTAAAAAGTATGTTATAGAGGAAATGGTTAATCCCAATTTGACTCCTGAATTACTTTCTAGTAAACTTAGAACAATAGAGATGTAATTCGATAATAAGAAAACCATTATGTCCACCATCATTCTAAGAGGACAAATGAGTAAAACCTTGTCTTTACCTCTAAGATTAAGACCCTAGACTTGCATAATACTTATGTGGACTTAGATGCCTTAGACATTAAAATATCCATATTTAATAAGCATTAAATGGTTTATAAATGTTGTTTCTACTAAGCATGGACATTTAAATGGACAAGATCACTCTCACCCTAAACCGCATGAAAGGACTTTAGAGGAAACTAGTACCAATGACAAAAATAAACCTCAATTGGACACGTCTAAGTTCCAAAGTCAGAAATCACATAATTTGGACATCTTGATAATAAATGTAGGTAAAGAAAAAGAAAATACCTAAGGACCTCATAAGAAAAACCTCAGATGACTCATCTGAGTCAGATAGTGTAGGGTCCAATCTTTCTTGTACTAGTGAAATATGAATGCCATTTTATGCTAAGATAGGATATAATGACTTAGATGATTGCATGGTTGATATTGATTCTAATGATGAATTGTGTGATGTTGATCATATATATGATGTGAATGGTGATGTTTTTATTATTGTAGCTAATAGGTGTGCGACTCCAAATAGAAATGCGTGGATGAGTTCCACATTTTTCAAAAATGAAAAAGCAGGGGGTCACTACTTCACATTGTACCTAATTATAATCCAGGAGGGGAAAATGATTTCCCAAATAATCAAGAGCTTTATGATACCTCTCTCAAAAGGTGTTTGAAATTTCATAAGTTAATTGATATTACTAAAGTACACCATCGTACTCAGAGACACTAACATCGTCTAGTCTCACAACTGAGTTGACAAGAAGCTTATGACAACCATAAGCAAGGTCGACTCTCATACATCAACCTCGGCTCATCATCAACCGAGGTCAGTAGAGTCCCATGGGCTCTAATAACATCATCATCGGCCACAACCGACGTTACAACTACCTCATACCTAACCTCGGCCAGCCCTCCTGGCTGAGGTCATCATGATTAGAGATAAGAAAAAGCAACTACATCTGACTCCACCAACCACGTACGCATCCGAGCCGAGGTTACACTAGTCAAGGACGTAAGGCCGAGCATTTACAAGCCCATGTAAGTTTTTGAACATGTGGACAAATCAATTATAACCGAATCATTCCCCTCACGTGGGGGAATATTGAGGTCATCATTATTTACATAAGATCATCCAGGTGTCATCCTCACACTGGTTCGATCCTCGTGCACATGATCATTGCATGATTGGGGATACATTACACCCCCCAAACACTATAAATAGAGGTCATCATCTACCTTATAAAAGGATCCATTATGACAAACCCTAGAAAAATTCTGGTGTATTTGTAGTAGAGAGAGAAAGTGGAGTGATTGTATTACCAAGGCCATTAGAGCCCTCTTCTGATAGTGATACTTACACTCACTTCCACAATGGACGTAGGCAATTGCCAAACCACTTATATTGGTGTGTTCCTCTTCTTCTCCTCACATCTTTCCACATATCTAAGTGATTATTAGATGCAATTGTTATGCTTATTTGAGCTCTACTACCACTTCGTATGGTGGTGTTGTTTATAGCATCATCATTTTAGCGACGTCTTTGGGAACGAGTAGATTCATCTCTTCCTCTTTTGTTGCTTAACCTCACCGAAGACTCTGGTGGTGAAACAAGCCTCACCCTTTGTGTGAAGTTGTGTTACCATTGAAAGAGGTCCTTTAAGGTATAAATCTCTCTAATATTTTCATTGAAAGCTATTTAGTCTAAATATATGGCACCGAAGTTACCACCACCCCTTCCACCATCTGGTGTTGGAGGACCCAATTCCAGCCAAGCACCACCCCAATATGAGATGGCTGAGGTGGCAACAGCCTTGAAGTCCTTGGTTGCTACTCAGCAAGTGATGCAGGAAATATTTTCCCAGCTCAGACAAAATATAATGAGACCACCTAGGGTTTCACCAGATATGATTACTCCGACGGCTGCTCAGCCACAGCATGAGGCCAGGGGACAACCCCAGGCATCGTAAAAGGACCAACCTACTCCTCAATGGAGGAGGGATGTTGTTGACCCTAGGCGTCTACGCCTGGAGAGGAAAGAAAACCCTTGCCCTATGGATAAGTACGACAATATTAAGGTAAAAGATGCTCCTGCAGACTGTTGGGAGCCGTATGAGATCTCAAACAACATTATACGTCCTATACTGCAGAGCCGAGGTCAGTATGAAAGATGCGGTGGTGATGCACAGCAAAGAGGGTCAGGTTTTGATCGCTTAAGCAGAGGGTCAGCCTTTGAGAGGCTCGACCCAATTAATGATCTAAGGAAGATACTATCCAGGTTAAGGAGCATAGCCGACTCACAAAGGGGAGGTGACGAACATCGGCCTCGTCATGGTCGACCCCCATATTGCCGAGACTGTGGTCAGGGGGAAGTCAACAGCCGAACCCTCGCTTCACCTCTTAGAGGCGACTGGGGATAACATCATCCAGGTCGATGTTGTAAGACCCTGGAATGATTCCAACCAAAGGCTTAAAGAGAAGATAGGGAACCTCATAAAAAGTCGAGACCCGCTACAAAGGGGTTTTTTAGAGGGCTCCCCATTTATGGTAATGATTGTCAACTTCCCAACCCCTGCCAAATTTAAAACACCGATGGTGTCTCCAAAGTACGATGGTAGTACCAACCCAGTGCATTACATTGAGATGTGTCAGTCTGCAGCAGAAATTTACTCAATCCCTGATGAGATGAGGTTTCTGAGCTTTCTCGAGCACTTTAAAGGGAGCTGCACATATTTGGTTCACATCTATTCCTAAAATTTCGTTGAGAAATTTAAGGGTTTGGCTAAACATTTTATACACAACTTCTATTTTAGGGTAAGACCTCAGAAGAAGATAACCCATCTGCTCTATGTAAATCAAGGAAATAATGAAAGCCTAAGAGACTACATTACAAGGTTTAACAAGGAGAAGCTAGAAGTTGAAGATTACGAAGAGAGCATAGCCATGACCACTCTCATTGGAGGACTTTAGAAGGGTAATTTACTTTGGAAGCTTGATGAAGACCCTCCTAAGTTTATGGCTGAGCTATTAGCAACAGCTCGAAAGTTCATGAATGCAGACGAGGCAGTGACTGCAAAGTATGAGGATGAGAATGGAAGTAGTAGTGGGAAATTTTAAAGAAAGAAGGATGGAAAGAAGAGGGATACAGATGACAAGTTTGCACATTATACTCCTCTAATTATGAGCTGCGAACACATCCTTAATGAATTAAATAATGATAGATCCTTGACATACTCAGAGAAGCTGAAGGTCCCTCGGCATAAGAGAAATAAGAACCTATGGTGTGAGTTCCATAAGAACCATTACCATCTGATTGATAAGTTCTTCACAATAAAGGACGAGATTGAGAAGATGTTGAAGTCGAGAAAGCTCAAAAAGTATGTGGATGGTAGAGCCCCCAAAGGGGGAGATGACCCAAAAAAGAAAAAAAAATGATAGATGCTGGGAAGATGTCCCTACTAGAAGCACTGAGGACTCAGATGATGGCGACGATGACCCTAACCTCCCACCAAAAGATGATAATGTCCTAGTGAAGAGGGTCGGTATGATTTTTTTCGGTGTGAGAACCATCTGTGGAGGAATAGAAGGAGGCGTCTTAGAGGTCGCTGATCGCAAGGCCCACGTCGTAGAGGCCAGAGCGGTGACTAAGGCTGAGGTTGTAAACTTGGCCTTCGCAGAGGTTAAACTCGAGAAGAGGAAGAAGGTAGATATGAACACCCTTATAGTTGGATTCTCATAACTCGACTTTAAAGGTATCTTATCTCCTTACGATGACCCTCTGGTAATCACCATAAGGTTGCATGGGTGTAAAGTTTAGAGGATACTCGATGATGGTGGTGGTTCAGCAGACGTTATGTTTTGGCTCTGTTTTAAAAGCCTAGGCCTCAAAAGAGCTAGGATTGTCCCTTATCATCATCCTTTGATTGGCTTCAGTGGTGAAAAGGTTCATCCATTGGGAATGTATTACATGGATGTTTGAATGGGAGATGAATGGCCTAAGAGGTTGACCCAAAAAATTAATGTTTTTTTAATGGATGAAAACGTCTTCTCAGCTTACAACCTCATCATAGGACGAGTAGACCTCAAAGAATTTGAGGTCGTGCCTTCAACGGTACACCAAATGCTAAAATTCTCGACTCCTTATGGAGTAGGGTAAGTACAAGGTGACCAAACATCGGTACGTGAATTCTACTTCAACTCTGTGGAAGAGAGAGGCTCATAAGAGGGTAACAACCACATATAACATCGACACACTTGATCCTAAAGATGAAATAAAGCTCAAGAAGGGAGAGGTCACGGAAGATGTAGAATCCATCATCCTCAATGAGGATGAGCCAGAAAGAACCATCCAAATCGGCAAAGCCCTAAGACCTGAGATCAAGAAGGAAATAGTAAGGCTGCTGAGGAAGGGACAAAGCATCTTCGCAAGGATCCATGCAGACATGCCCGGTATTAATCCTGAGATTATGTGACATCAACTCAATGTTGTAGAACATGCCAAGCCCATCAAATAGAGAAGAAGAGTGTACTCAAGGGAGAAGTATGATGTCACCATAGAAGAGGTTAGAAAGCTTAAAAAGGCCAAGTTTATTAGAGAGGTCATATACCCGAAGTGGTTATCTAACGCTATCATTATGCCAAAAGCTAATAGGAAATGGAGGATGTGTGTAGATTTCATCGATTTGAACAAGTCTTACCCAAAACACAGGTTCTCCCTACCTCGTATTGATCAGATAGTGGATGCCATAGTAGGACATGAGCTCATGATCTTTATGGATGCATATTTCGAGTATAATCATATTTTTATGAACTCGAAAGACTTAGAAAAGACAACATTCATCACATACAAGGGGACCTATTGCTACAAGGTCATTCCCTTTCGACTAAAGAATGCAGGGGCTACTTATCAACGTCTTGTAAATAAGATGTTCGAAGATCACATAGGCAAGTCTATGGAAGTTTATGTGGACGACATGCTGATGAAAATCCTAAAGGCCGACACTCATGTGGCTGACCTTGAAAGAACTTTCGACACCATGGACAGATACAGAATGAAGCTCAACCCGACCAAATGTGTCTTCGAGGTAGGATCTGGAAAGTTCTTAGGATTCATTGTCAACCAAAGGGGAATAGAGGCTAACCCTGAGAAGATCAAGGCTTTTCTAGATATGAAGACACCCAGAACCATCAAAGACGTTCATAGGCTAACCGAAAGAGTTACTGCACTTAACAGGTTTGTCTCAAGAGCTACAGACAAGTTTCTTCCTTTTTTCAAAGTGCTCAGAATGGCCTTCGAATGGGATGAGGAATGCGATACAACTTTTAAGGAGCTCAAGTCATACCTCGGATCCCCTCTACTCCCATCTCATCCAATCTTGTGTGAGAAGATATATGTATATTTAGTTGTCTCAGAGTCAGCCATCAGTGCCGTAATGGCAAAAGAAGACGATGGAGTACAGAGGCCAGTATACTTCAATAGTAAAGCTCTTCAAGGGTTTGAACAGAAGTACCCTCGATTGAAAATTTAGCCTATGCCTTGATAAATGCATCTAGGAAAATGAAGCCATACTTTCAAGTCCACTCCATGGTCATCCTCACTGATTCCCCACTCAGATAGGTCCTCTATAAGCCTGAAAAGTCAAGTAGGCTAATGACCTGGGCCATTGAGTTATGAGAATATGACATTATCTATCAAACCAGGGTTGCCATCAAGGGACCGACACCCACAGACTTTGTAGCCGAGTTTACATGGGAAGAGGCCGAGGTTGAAATTAGTCAAAAGGCTGTAGAAGAACCGAACAAAAACGTCTTCTAAGATTCGGAAGAGGTTGATTAAAGCAAAGCGAGAAAAGGAATTATTGAGAATGAGGAAGACAGGTACCTTTTCAAATAAGGGATCCTATCAGAGGGAAGCTTCTCTTCGGATACAACCATTTGGAACCTCTTCATTAATGGGTCATCTTGTTACAGCGGAAGTGGAGCAGGGTTGATAGTGTCAGCACCAGATGGTAATGACATTGAGTATGCATTGAGGTTCAACTTCAAAGCTTCCAATAATGAGTCAGAGTATGAGGCATTGATAGCAGGTCTCTCTTTGGCAAAGGCCCTTAGTGTCAGCCAACTCCTAGTCCACGGTGACTCAAGGTTGGTTGTCAACCAAATCCTGGGGGTATATGAGGCCAGAGATGAAAGGATGGCCAAATACCTAAATAGGGTGAGAGGGATACTAGAAAGTTTCAAAGAAGTAAAAATGAAGAGTATACCTCGGCTAGACAACAACCGAGCTGATGCACTCGCAAGGTTGGCCTCAGCAATGAGAAAAGACATAAGGAGAACAATACCAGTTGAAATTCTGATCAAACTGACCATCGAAGAGGAAGAGGTTACTAGAACTTGCCTGAATCTGAATATGGGAGCATCATGGATGGACCCTCTTATCAGATACATCAGATAGGGAGAGCTACCAGAGTCAAAGTCAAAAAGGAGAAAGTTGAGGTTTAGAGCTGCTAATTTCTTAATTGTAGGAGATGTCCTGTATAAAAAAGGGTTCTTGCTCCCTCTTCTCACATGTGTTCATCCTCCAGATGCTCCACACATCTTGCACGATGTTTATGAGGGCTCTTGTTCTAGTCACATAGGAGGGAGGTCGTTGGCTAAGAGATTAATCACTCAGGGGTACTGGTGGCCGACCTTGGCCAAAAATGCAGCTGCATATGTGAAAAAGTGTGATAAGTGTTAGAGATTATCTACCATACCTCATCATCCACACCATCCTCTTACTTCTATCATCACCCCTTGGCCATTTGCAATATGCACTACACCAAAACACTCTTTTGGTAATAGACTAATTTTGTAATTACTAGGTGATTTTCTTAATCGCTCATCTCGGGCTTTATCGCTCAGCCCGAGATGAGCAACGTAATCATCTAGATAAAGCCCTAAAAGTTCTAAAGAGTACATTCCAAAAAATCACTCATTCGGGATGCTCACTCATGTCATCATTTTCTTAATCGCTCATCTCGGGCTTTATCTAGATGATTATGTTACTACATTTTTATGTTGCTAGATGGTTACGTTGCTAGATGGTTCTTTTTACGTTGCTAGATGATTATGTTGCTAGATGCTCACATCAGGTAAGACTCTTTGCTAGATGATTACGTTGGCTAAATCGATTTACAATTTTGCTCTGAATTTATTATAATTTATGTTTCTTGGTTTAATCAATTTATGGGGTGAAGTTTCACTATTTGTTAGATGGATTTATTTTATTTATGTCAAAGTTGTATGTGAAATTTTTTATCGTTTCTCATATATACAGATTTGTATAATCAATGGTCACATAGTTTCTCTCACTCCGTTTCTTTCACATACACGTCTATGTTTCAACTTTTTTAAGGAACTTTTGGGTTTGATTGAGATGCATTTTTTTACATAGATAGGGCCTTTTTTTTACTAGAACTGATATTGAACTGGAGGTACATTGTTTATTGTTTCAATCCTAAATTTACACATACTTATAGTTAGTTTGAATTTATTATTGGAAGTTTGATTTTTTAGATTGTTTTGGGTAAATGTGTATTGAATTATCTCCTTTTTTACTTGGTTAGCCTTTGGTAATTGGTTATTTTCTCTTTGACAAACTTAAATGATAATTTGACTATTTAGTACAATGTGTAAAAAAAGTATAAGAACTAGGTTGGAAGAGTGCAAGAGAAAGATTTGTGAGTCATAATTCTTCAAATGGTTGCTTGTTTTTTTCTTGCAAAAATTTAAATAGAGAGTACACATCCCCATGTCAACTATTTGTTGTCTATGTTTCAATGATATTACCTTTTAAGTTATTGGTCTCTCTCTCTCTCTCTCTCTCTCTCTCTCTCTACATATATATATATATATATACACACACACACACACACACACACACACACATACACACACACACACCTAGTTTCTCAAGTATTACGCTTTCAAATTTTTTCATTCTCTTTATGATAGAAATGCTTACATTGTTATATATAGGTATTGGTGTGCATAGAAATGAGAGATATAAGTATTAGCTTTCATTTTGTTTACGACTCGATGTGCTTCTTGTTCCTGTAAATCTTGTTGATGAATTAACCCAAGAATATCAATAGGACTTTGTTTGTGGTTTATGAATATGCGTTTATTAATCAACCTTGTTAATGTTTGGGTGGATATACATGTATTGATTAACTTTATAAGAGTTTCCAATCTATTGTTAAATTTTTCATAGTTGATAAAATACCGACTTCTTCAATTTAATGACAGAGCCTGATAAAATAATGACTTCTTTAATCTATTGTTAAATAATAACTTCTTCAAAATGATGACGATTACTATTACTGGATATACATATGCTGATCAATTTATTTGATCCCTTATTATACCTTAGACATTTGAGATGTTTTGTAGGAAGGTGTCATATTAAATAGATATATCACATCCATTACCATGTATTCTGAAAAAATGATTAATTCAGCTACTTACAAACGAATTAGAATTAGTCTACTAAGGCAAAGGAAAAATGAGCCTAGTGCTTTATAGCATAGCTCACACACTGTTTATAAATTCTTCTTAAAACTGGACTGAGCTGGTTTCAGTTAATTGTGTTCATAACTTCAATATTCTCTTGTACAAGGTTGTACATTTTCTAACACATATCTTTCTATTCCACTAAATTGTATTCACTTGAATGAAATTTTTTCTCATTACTTAACTGATAGTACATATAGGGGGTGCAAGTCAAGTGGACGTATCCTGTAACCCAAATCTGGTGAAGCTTCAAACTATCTTGACTTCTATTCAGGTAAATTCTTTTTCCAGTTCAAATATTATTATTTTATGATCATCCAAAAGGTGATATAATGGGACGCAACTACAATTTATCACCAAAATTACACACAAATTTACTTGAAGCATTTCTTTGTTCAGTAAATGAGATTATAGTTCAGCTTTCCTAATCAAGTAGTTTTGGTATTTTCTCCATAAGGTCCTCTATTTAGTTTGGAGTGAAATATTTGTTCGCTTGGGTGAAAATTAAAATAAATGATTGTGGACTTTATAATTACGTAAAAAATTTAAATCCTAAGGGGTTAATATAATTTTTTCCATTTTACTTTTCACGTAACTGAAAATTATTACACTTTGAATGAAACGGGGACTAATGCTTAAGGATGAAAATCAGATTAAGTAATTTTTCTTCTCTTTTGTAGATTTGTGTTTCTTCAGTGGATCCAGACATGTTTCTAGCTGTTATTGAAGCTAGTGCTTTGATGGTTAGGCCACTAACTTTCTCTAGCACAAACCAATATTGGTGAACTCTAAGCATTTTTTTTAACATTTGACTGGTGATTTCTTAGCAATGCCTCTAATATTCCAAGGAAGCAGAATGATCATTGAGATATAAGAGGCTTAGAGTGTTTGTTACCCTTAGAATTTGATCTAACGACTCTTTTTACCCCTGTATTGGGATTGGTTGATGGATTTCACCCCTGTATTTTCTCGACTCTTCTTATTTCTTAGAGTTGACTCCTTCTCATTATTTTTGCATAACTTTCTTCTAATTTTCTGAGCAAATAAATGCATTTATGAAATATTTAGAGGCATAAAATCTTCATCAAAATCTCCATCTGTGGCATACATGTGGTCAGCAGCTAATGCAAGGTCATAGGGTGTTAATTTGGCGCTTATGGGTGAGAGGGAACACTTGTCTGTCGATAATTAAACCATCCTGGTAATTGATTTCAAGGTTTTGGATTTTGTCAATGTGTTTTTTAATTTTCCATTGTGTAGTATGATAAATGGGGTTTTGTTGTCAAATTATTTGTCATTATATGCTTGACATGTCCATGGGCATACTTTCATTTAATTTCTATTGAAAATGTAAATGATTTCCTTATTACTAGGTTATGATATGTGTAAAATAATTTGGTTGTGTTCATATGTCTACACCTAGGGAGAGGATTTTCTCCATAGCTTTCCAGTTTAGTCCCGAACATATACTTCAATTCTTTTGAACCTGGATGCAGTAGTTTTAAACAATGCAAGTACCCATTAACACCACATTCCAAAAATAGTGCAATACATGTGAAATCATGTATACTTTATCATATGCATGCTATCAAAAACACATTTACAAAGTTCACACATATTTTATATATGTGTACCTTAATACATGTACTTTACTTTCAGAAAAATTGTGTGAAGATCAGATGTTTAAAATAAAGTTCCTACACTTCACGTGGATCCAATTGTTTAAACTTCAACATTATGTACTGGACTGTTTAAAATCCTTGGTAACAGATTAATGCTACAATATCTATATGTTCCCCTATTGCGTGACATTCATTCTCTTGGACGTTAACATAACATTATACCGTTGCCCCAAATTAAGAGTCTACGATTGATGGTTGCAAAAGACTTTTAACATATAATGGTCAATATAAAACTTTCTTGAATATCATGGACTAAGTTCATTGATTTTCATAAAATGGATTCTTTAAGACGGATAAGAGATAGGAAAGTAGGAGGGAGTTGTTTTACGTTGCATGTTTGTATGCGTCAGCAGTAAGCATCATAGGTTTCATAAAAACGGGACGTGATTAGAAAACATATTCTCCACTATTTGTTGCTCATATCTCTATTCAATTTCACTATCTAATTTCAGGGAATAACATGTTTTTTAAAATGTTATGATCTTTATTGAGCCCTGCTAAAAAGTAATAAAGAACCATTGAACTTAGAGGGATTATATCAGTCAAAACAAGATAAATTTATAATGAATTTTGATCATGTTATGTGACGATGTGTGGCTGCGGCTTTGGAACTTCTCTACTGGTAAATTTCTAAAGAGTTACATTGGCCATGTGAATTCAAAGTACTGCATTTCGTTCACATTTTCAGTAACGAACAGGAAGTAACGAATGGCTTTGGAACAAGAGGAAGGATAGTAAGTTTATTCCTTTGCTTGTGAATTCAGGAGAGTTTTATGTGGGCTTATGCTTTTATATTTAATACGAATTGAATTTTTATTAGATTTGATTTCAGGATAATTTGGATTTCAACCCAACTGCTCACTTTTGATTAAGTTGATATTGATTATATCTATTTGATAGCAGGAGCATACTTTGGAATCTGGTTCATTTCAAGTACCCCCATCGCAATACAATCCATTGGATGAGCCAAGTCAACTGGGTCTTCATCTAAAAAAGAGCCCATCCCTTTTGGATTTGATCCAAATGGAGCTTTCCCAGGGAAATTCTTCTAACCTTGGAAAGAAAGACCACAAAGGTGCTTATGCGTCTTGCACCATGGATAAGCTCAATGCCTCAAACTTTCCTACTTCCATTCTCAGGATTAAGACCTGGGAGGTATAAAATAATTCCAATTGCTTTTCGAATAAATTTAATTCAACTATACTCTTTCTCTGATTTGAATTGACATTTATCCAAGTTTTTTAGTATAAATCGAGATACGAAGGTGACTTAGTGGCTAAGTGTTACTTTGTAAAGCATAAGCTTGTGTGGGAAGTTCTTGATGGAGTTCTTAAGAATAAGGTTGAAATTTAGTGGTCCGACATTGTCCCATTGAAGGCAACTTACCCTGAAAATGGACCCATAACATTGGATGTGGTGGTACTTTCCTTCTTTCTCCTCCAATTCTCATCCCTTTCCATTACTTATATAATATTATCATTCGCAAATTAGTACTCATACTACAACTACAGTGAGTAATTTCGTTATTATAATTACTTTCTTGGTACAGCTGGGAAGACAACCTCTTTTCTTTAGGGAGACCAACCCCCAACCCATGAAGCATACTTTATGGCAAGCAACATCAAATTTTACTGGTGGACATGTAAGTGTACACAGGAAATATACATAAGCTTATAATAATCAATCGAGGAGTTAAAATTTTCTTATGTACTTCCTCATTATACTTGCACTTCGATTAGATTCAAATAATAATAGGTTGATTTTGTTTACAGGATGTGACTAGTGTTCGATCGAGACATAAATGGCGTGGTCTTGGGTTGCCTCAATTCCATATCAGGTGAGCTTTTTATTAGTATATAACCATTCAATTGAAATGGTGTGGTCTACTAATTCTGAATCACAAAGAAAGCATTAGATTTTGGGTTCCCTCAAGAGGCTTATGATCTGCTGATTAAATCTCTTCATACATATGGTTTGCTAGACTTTGGGTTCCCCTCCAGAGGTTAGGACTTGGGTGGTGTTTGGAAGCCATTAGACTTGATTGTGACAACTCACGTGTTTTTTATTGAGTCATGTTCACATCATGTCTATTATTAGTCACCTCTAACCCAATCCATTTTATGATTGCATAAAATGACATACAATGTATCTGGTCATTGTTGGTTCAAATCGCTCACACACCCGGTATATTTCAATTTCAAATACAATAAAAACATTAAATATCATTTCAATTTCAAATCAATTTAATATCCTCTTATTTCGTATTTTCGTACATTTCTAAAATTCACACCCTTACCCGAATGCCAAACCATGTGTATACAATAATGGAGATGATAATTTCTGTAGCACTCAATTCCAACCCAATATGCACACCCCCTCATATATAGTAGTATAATATAATTAATGTGATAAAGTGTGCATAGTGGAAAGCAAGATTCTATAACATTATTTAGTTATAATTTTCCTCCTATCACTGACCTGCCCAACTCATTAGCCTGACTTTGTTTTAGGAAAATAATTTCGTTTTATGGGCAGCTGCTCATTTAACCCCCAACCCACACAATCCATCTGTCATTTCTCACTGTCTTTTACTTCCAGCTACTAGACACAAAGTTCTTCTTCATCTCCATCTCTTCGTCTCCTTCCCACAAACATCAACCCATCATTTAAAACAACACCAAATAAATGAAGATACTAAAATAAATAGAGATAAGTGAACCCACAAGGATCTTTTATGTCGTTGTTCCTCAACTCTCTTTTTAACCATTTCTTTTGTTCTGCTTGTGTTTCCCAAAGGTAGATAAACCCATTCTTTTACTTGTTTAGTAAAATGTAGTTGTATATATTATATATATAATTGTTTTTTATAATGTGTTTCAGGTATTTTTGGGGCTACATTTACATTTGTGAACAAATTTGAGTACACAGTTCGGCTAGGGATTTTGGCAAATGCAGGTAGTCCTAGTCTCGACAGCACTGGATTCGAGTTACCCAAAGACAACTCACGTTTATTCCAAGCTCCAACCGACTGGTCCGGTCGGTTCTGGGGCCAAACCGGGTGCAACTTCGAATCCGAGTCGGGTTCATGCACCACAGTTGACTGCGGGTCGGGTCAAGTAGAATGCAATGGTCTGGAGCTACCCCACCCGAACTCTCACGGAGTTTAGATTAGGCTCCGATGGGTAAAATTTTTACGATGTGAGCCTCGTGGATGGGTATAATCTGCCAATGATTATCGAAGGAAATGGTAGGTCGGTTTCTTGTGCTACGACCGGGTGTGTGAGCAAATTAGTAACCTTTAATTCGCACATCTATACTATGATACTGATGTTTGTATTTGGTGTAAATGAAGCTTAATCCGGAATCAAGTAGGGGTCGAATTGACATGTTAAGAATTAGCATTTTTTGTCTTATTTCACCCCTTTTTTAGAGTTTTGTGATACTGTTAATTTGTACGGTAAATGTTGATATTATAACTAATATGATAATTTTACTTTGTTTCATAGAATGTCATTTATGGATCCTCATCAAATTTCCAGCGTTGCGGGTTGAGGCATTGATGACGATGATAATAGAACGAAGTTTGATAGTCAACAAAAACAGACTTCTTTTTTATATTTCATTTGATTGGTTATAATATAAAAATATCTCATTTGGGGATGACTGTATTAGGATGTTATATCGAATGCTTTTCTTAAAATAATGTAACTTTCGGGGCGATTGTATTATGATGTTTCATTTGTTTGGTTTAAGTTTCTTTTGTAAATACAGAGTGCGGGCTTATATATATGTAAATGTTGAATATAATGCCCTTATTTTTGTGGACTAATTTTGTATATCTTCTAAGGATTTAAATAATGTGATAACAATAATTGAATTTGCTTAAATTCAGGATATTGGATCTTGAATAATATTTTTTTTAAATATGTATTAATATTAGTAACAGAACTTTACCGTTACTATTAGTAACAAAACTTTATCGTTACTAATTCTGAATTTACTGTTACTATTAGTAACATAATTTTTCGTTACTAATTCTAAATTTTACCGTTACTATTGGTAACATAATTTTCCGTTGCTAATTTTGGATTTTACTGTTACTATTAGTAACATACTTTTCCATTACTAATTCTGATTTTTGCCATTACTATTAGTAACAGAATTTTTCGTTACTATCTTCGTGCCCCACGCCTTTTTTCTAATGGAAAAATTGTGTTACTAATATTTTTAGTAACGATAAAATTGTGTTACTAATGGCGTGTTTCGGTGTAGTGATGGGGCATTGACTTGGTAGGACCCTTGCCAAGAGCTGTAAACAACTATCGGTTCTTGATAGTGGCAATTGATTATTTCTCCAAACGGGTAGAGGCTGAGCCAATGACCACAATCACTAAATAGAAGACCTTCCAGTTCATCTGGAAGAACATCATATGCAGGTATGGTCTTCCAAACACCCTCATCTCAGACAATGGAACCCAATTTAAGAATATACCCTTAGAAAAATACTGCGAAAGAGTAGGGATCAAGATGTTCTTCTCTTCTCTCGGCCAACCCCAAGTAAACGGTCAGACCGAGGTAAAAAATCGAACAATCCTTGATGGGATAAAAAAATAGGTTGTAAGAGGCCAAAGGGAGATGGGCAAAGGAGTTATATTCCATTTTATGGGCCTACAGAACGATAATGAGGACACCAATGGGAGAGACTCCATTTATGTTGGACCATGGTTCAGAAGTTGTCATCCCTACAGAGTAGGACTTCCCACTCATAGAGTTCAGACTTATGACCCTCACACCTCAAACATTATTATTTGGTGAAAATTAATGACGGTAAACACCATAATATGGTGACCTGAAACCTTTAACATCATTATTTGGTGAAAATTAATAAGGGTAAACATCATAATATGGTGACCTCAGACCTTTAACATCATTATTTGGTGAAAATTTATGATGGTAAACATCATAGATTAGTGACCTTATACCTTTCACATCATTATTTTGGTGAAAAATTTAAGAGGTGAAACATCATAGATTGGTGACCTCAGACCTTTAACATCATTAGTTTGGTGAAAAATATATGAGGGTAAGCATCATAGATTGGTGACCTCAGACCTTTAACATCATTAGTTTGGCGAAAAACTTATGAGGTGAAACATCATAATATGGTGACCTCAGACCTTTAACATCATTAATTTGGTGAGAGTTTAAAAGGTAAGACATTCAAGCATAACATTGTATGAAGAAACAAAATCTCAAGAAGATGGGACTAATGATTATCATTAAAAAGATGAGTTACAAATCAGAGGCATCAAGAGGCCATCAGAAGTTCACAAAAATAAGATATATAGACAAGGGAAATCAAAATTACAACTTTGAAGAGATTCACAAAAAAGTGCCTATGTCTTTGCAGCTACAATGGTTTTGTCACAGCCGACGTTTGTCACCTCAACTCCATCATCATGATGGGTAGCATCTTTAGTCTCTGGGACCTCTAGATGAGCAGTCTTGGATGGAACAACGTTAACCTCCTCGACTTCCTATAAGGCCTGAGCAAAAAAAGGAATTCCAAAGCTAAGACCCACAAAGTTTGAAGCGGTCAAGCTCCCAGACACTTTTTCCTTAGTGGCTGCTCATTTACCAGTTACTTTGATACCCCTCTCTATGTATTCAAAACCAAAGCTGATAAACTCATCCGAGACCTTGTAGTCTTCAATGGTCTTCTCAGGAGCGTCTTTAACTGCAGCCCTGATCACATCATCTACCTTGGAATGAAAGGAATCATCTTTGGCCTTTAAGGCTAAGTCATGATCCTTCTTGAGTTTAGATATGTCATCGTACCCCCTTTAGCATTTCAACCTCTGCATTAAAATAGGTTTGAACCTTCTCAGCTTCTTAGCCCTTCTATATAAGGGGCAACCTCTTCAGAGCCCAATAAATGAGGCGATGGAAGGACAAGACACCATGCAGAAGAAGATCATATGTAAGAAAATATGAGCCATAATTTCAAAAAAGCCAAGGTTAGACAGTGATCAAATGAGAAAAAATTGGTACCTGAATTGACTTATGCAGGGAGAACTCGGACAACAACGGGACGTCCAAAGAGCGTAAGAAATGCTTATCCTCTTCAGTCATTATTGTGCTGATAGCATCGGCAGCCTTCAGATTGTGTGCAATAAGGCTATTACTGATTTTTAGCTGAGCTAGATGAGCAACTAAGGCATCGTCTGTAGAGATGGGGATAGCACGATCACGGGCCTGAGCCTTACTCTGCCTCGAGTGCTCTGGGTCGGCCATGGAATTCCTCTTTTTTGTAATATAGGCCTTGGAGGTGCCAAGGTTCTTCTTGTTGACAGGTGGGGGTACATTTTTGCCACCCATTTTCTCCATCAACTTCACAAGCCCTGGAGCAGACATTTCCCAAAGGTCGTCTGATAGGCCTACTGGATGCTCCACAAAAGACGAGTCTCTGAGTTAATTAGTCAAAGATATAAAACATAAGAGGTACAACTTATTTAAGAAAGAGTAAGACTTACGAAGCTCTTCCAAGGGACCACCCCCTAAACCTGTCTGAGATAGATAGTGATGCTCGTATTTAATAAGTCGACCCTTCTCGCCCTGACTGCGAAGGTCTTCAACATTTTTATAGTTATCCTGGCTAAGTACAGGGTCGGCTTTGGAAGAAATGGAGTCCTTCCCCCACCTCAGAGGTGTCCATGTAACCAACGTTCCATAGGCCATATTGGAACCAGATTGACATGCCCCAAAAACAAAGAAATACCGAGGTTTCCAGTTATGGTTCGAAGTTTGGGTAACCAATAGCATTTTCTTCTTTGATTTCCTAGCTAAGAAGTGTTAATAGCTAGGGTGGTTTTTGGCAGAGGAGGACACATAACAAGCAGTGAAAACCCTAACTGGAAGGTCTGAGTGGTGGACATCTCTCCAAAGTACTATGGACCCAATCATTACCCTACAAGCATTGGGGGATAGTTGGGAAGGGGAAAGATTTATATGAGAGAGTATAGCTATGATGGAAGGGTGGATAGGAATACAAAAGCCTAATTTTAACATCTGCCCATAAATGCATATCTCTTCCTCTCGGCCATCAAATGCCCTCTCATCCCTCAGAGGTTTCCTAAGGATGATGGATGAATTTATGAAATAGAGGTGCCTAAAAGAAAGAAGGCCATACTCGCTGACGGTAATCTCATATTCGACCGCCTTAGATGTATCAACATCACTCTCCTCACCTTCATCACCGCCCCCATCAACATCGGCCCGAGAAGGTGCGGGAGCACCACCTAGAAACCTCTTAGCAAATTCATCCCCAATCGCAGATGACAGGGGGATGGCCTCAATGGGAGGTGGAAATGCCACACTTGGCCCTAAGACTTCAACATCCGAGGACCAATGGGAAGTTCTAGAACCTTTATGAGACTATACATGTCTTGAAACCTCAGCTTCCTCAAGAACCTCGCCTTGCATGGGAGAATAATCCATAGCCTCTTAAAAAGAGTTTACAGACATGGGGTCTGAGGAGGACGACTCAGACTCCGACATTGGTGCTGGACCCTCAGGAACCCCTGCAGGCTCAGAAGACTCGGCTAGATCAGGGTATATTACCTTAAAAGGTGAAGGAAATATAGGTCTGACAGGAAAGGCCTCAACCCTACGAGCTTCCTCTTAGGTTAGCTCTATTTTCCTAATTTTCTCGAGGGTCTTCTCACAAAGAGATGGGAACTCCTCTGAGTTGGTACAGGGGTTTGAGCATAAGTGAGACGACGCTACACTTGAAGGAAGGAAGAACTCAAACCACAAATAAGTACACAACTTGAAAGAACTCGATCTCAATTTAAAAATGAGAAAGTTGGAATGTTTCAAATGAAGAACTTCAAGAACCTTCAAGAATAGGGTCGCCGGAGGAGGTGATCGGAGGTTCACTGGAAACCTAAAGTAAGGTTGTTTGTGGCTAAAACAACCTCTGATCGGTCTAGAACAGTCCCTAAACCACTTCTATCCTATCCCTACAATAACCAACACTGGTGGAAACCCTCGCCGGAAAATGGAAAACCTCGCCGAAAATTCAGAAATGAAAAACAATGGACAAAAATGGAAAACAGAGGTTGAAAATATACCTGGATAGTCGTGAGTAAGAGAAGAAGAGGCTATGAAGCGAAAGAGACCTTGGACCACAGCAACAATGGAAGGCTTGAAGTGAGAGAGGTTGTTACAGAATGCCTAGGTGGGAGAAAATACGAAGAAGAAAGAGAATGAGGAAAGAGAAGATGGTTTTTAAACCTATCCAATGATGAGGCACGAGTCCCAATTCCCCATCATTGCCTTAGGGAACCCGAAGGATAAGTCATAATCATCACACCTTGAGAAGCACGCTACTCACTTTGACGAGTGACATGTGTCAGGGAACCATTTCACCCCCCAAGGAACTAAAAGAAATTCAGCATCGACCTAACATACCCCTCAATCAC
Source organism: Sambucus nigra (assembly GCA_949130495.1). Lineage (NCBI taxonomy): Eukaryota > Viridiplantae > Streptophyta > Magnoliopsida > Dipsacales > Adoxaceae > Sambucus > Sambucus nigra. The sequence continues at coordinate 529,423,242 of OX422217.1, read as the reverse complement.
CTACTCACATAAGTGACTAAGGGCTAGGGGTGATTGATATTCCAAAAGTTCACCCTCGTACTCAGAGACACTAACCTCGGCCAGTCCCATAGTCTAGTTGATAAGAAGCTTATGATAACCATCAGTAAGGTCGTCTCTCATAAGATCAGCCCTCATACATCAACCTCGACTCTTCATTAGCCGAGGTCAACAGAGTCCCACGGGATTTAATCAATTTCTAACATCATCATTGGCCTCAGTCGACGTTACAACTACCTCATACCTAACCTCGACCATCCCTCCTGGCTGAGGTCATCACGATTAGAGATAAGACAAAGCAACTACGTCTGACTCCACCAACCTCATACTCATCCAGGCCGAGGTTACACCAGTCAAGTATGCAAGGTTGAGCATTTACAAGAACATGTAAGGTTTTGAACACGTGAAAAAATCAGTTATAACCGAATCAGTCCCCTCAAGTGGGGGAATATTAAGGTCATCATTATCTACATAAGGTCATCCTGGTGTCATTCTCACACTAGTTCGATCCTTATGAACATGCTCATTGCATGCTTAGGGAGTACATCACACCCCCCAAACACTATAAATAGAGGTCATCCTCTACCTTGTAAAAGGATCCATAAAAATTAGGGTGCATTTACAGTAGAGAGAGAAAGTGGAGTGATTGTATTGCCAAGGCCATTAGATCCCTCTTCTAATAGTGATACTTACACTCACTTGAACAGTGGACGTAGGCAATTACCGAACCACTTATATTAGTGTGTTCCTCCTCTTCTCCTCACCTCCTTCTACATATCTATGTGATTATTGGTTGCCATTGTTATGCCTGTTTGAGCTCTACTACCACTTCATCTGGTGGTGCTGTTTATAGCATCATCATTAATTATAAACTTAACTAAGAAAGTAGATGTCTTAAGTAGCCAAATTATGTTGAATGAGGAGGTATAAAACATTCAATACCATATTTTTTGATTGAAAAGTGTGCTTTGGAAAGAAAATGCCCAATTCTAACATGATTTCAAAACAAAAGTATAAAGCCACTTTGGTTGAATTGGAACAAACTAAAGAAAAAATTTCCAAAGTTTTTAAAAGATATGAAGATTTTGAATCTGGCACTAAACAACATAATCATATTCTGAGTGTTGGAAAGACCAAAAATGACAAGCATGGACTAGGGTTTAATGAAAAGCAAACTTCATTGAAAAAAAATCCCACATTTCTCAATGAAAGTTTTGTCAAATTGTAAGTTCAACACTTAAGAAACCTGATACATCTGAAAAAATTGTGTTACAAAACCTTGTCTCTAATGTGACAAAGAATTATGAGTCTTCTAAGAATAGACATACATCTATAATGAAATATAGTGTGGGGGAAATTATTCGATCAGTCAGGAGCAGTTAGCATGTGTCCAACATAGTTGGAAACAACCACGCGGGTCAATGTAAAGCTCAGAATTATATTCACCCGATCAAGTCACGATTGCAATCTATGATCATGGAATCCCACACGAATCAATCTCTTTCTATTATCTAGAAATGTAACCCACCCCATGGAAAAGGTGCATGTAATATTTATTATGAAGAATTGATCAATAAAAGATATAAACACTCCATGGATGTAGGCACATTTCCAAATCACGTACACACTATGTTATTATGTGATTGCAAAATTTTATTTCTTACTCGGCTTAATAGCTTTTGTTTCATAATAGTATTTCCAACTTCGGTTGGAATCGTCTGTGGGAAATGATTTCATTTTCTTACCCAAAAAATCCAATAAGAAATTACGTCTCACTAACACAGCCCACGCCTTCCATCTATGTGATGAACACTCTTTGGAAATTGGCTTAGTACACGATAATTTATTAATTAAATATTTTAAATGACTAAGTATTATAGGAAATTATGGAATGCTCGGGGACTAGGTGTCGGAGGTTCCCTTGTTTGGATTATTCCCTCGGTATCAGGTTCCACCAATCGTGAAGCAGTTTCTTATAATGTCGAGTCGTACGTAACTGTTTAATGATTAAATTTTAACTTAATTGATTCGTATTGACTTAATAAATTAGCTAATTGAGGAAATTAAGTTATGAAAATATGTTCAGTTTTGGGTAAAATTTTGGGACGTTTAGAATGGAATTTTTTGCCTTAAAATAGTCGATTTTAAAACCATTGGGTTGGTGCTTGTCTTGGGTACAATTTTGGGCTATTTAGAGTGTTAATTGGACTCATTAGGTTGAGAGTTATGTTGGGAATAAGACTAATTTCCTAAAAATCTTGTTAAATAGGAAAAACCTATAACCAAAATTTAGATCTTTGGAAAATCCCTAAGACTCAGGAGAGAAGACGGACTCATGGGTAAAGAGGAATTGGGGGAATTGAGGCTTGAATTCATATATTTGGCTTAAGGCAAGTATATATCGATTAAAATTTTAAGTGGGATTGTGTTATGATAGTAGTAGTCATTGGATTCTATATTAAACTTTTGTAAATATGATTTTTTTAATCATCTAAATCATAATATTTGTAATTTTATTTAAATTAAAATTTTAGCCATAATCTTATTCATAAACTTGAATAGTTTGATGATTAATCTTTTCAATTGGAACATAAAATTGTATAATCTGTTTAGATTAGTGTAAATCTTAATCATAATTTCTAATTCATATAACCCCTCATGTTAATTCCATAATTGAATCAAATTTAGGATAAATTGTTAATTAAGAGGTTAGGTTTTGATTTATAAGGGTTTAGATATCCTAAGAAGTTGTTCTTAAAATCTTAGGAACCTTGTTTTTTTCATCCATGTAGAACTAGGGTTTTCGGTTTGTAATTTGGGGTTTATAGATGAAAAACCCTATAAATTTTGGAATTATAGTTTGCGGTGTCTGTGTGCATGGTCAAGTATCTCCGTGCGCACAAAGTCGTGTGCACGACTATGATTAGCCCTATGCACACGGTTGGGGAAGGAAGTTTAGTTTGTTGGCTTCTTGGGTGGTAGTGTTTGTTTATGGTTTATGAGAAATTTGAGGGGATATTATAAGTCTGTTTAGAACTATTATGTAGAGGTTTAGTCTCTATCAATGTATGAAAGGTTGGAGATAAATTCTTAATTAGTCAAAGACAATTAATCTAGAACTTGTAACACTATTAGAAATTCGTAAGTAGATAGGACTTCCTCATAATCACTTAAGGACATTGAGTATAAGGCCGAGTATTGGGATGTTTTTAAGATCGATTGTGTGGATCATACGTTAGTTTAAAATGATTATACCACCCATTGGGTGTGGTAATGTTCATATTAAGATAACTCTGATAAAAGTTAGGTGTGAGACGAAGCCTAGATTTGGAGAGTGGTGGGAGTTTCGACTGTTGTTATATATAACTAATTATAGTTAATATGCATATTAACTAATGATAGTAAGAGAAATTATGTGTAACCCCGTTAAGTCAGGTTTGTACGTTTTTGTTTGACACAGTTGTGTAGGGTCATTTTTATTTACTTGATTTTTGTGCAATCATAGGTAGATTATGTGTTCACTCATGGTAAACGTGCTAGAAGGGATTTAATGGGGTGTATATGATATTGTCCATGCATGGAATTTTTCGATGATGCGATGGGATCTGCCTAGGTCTCTCTTTACCCCAATCCAGTATGCTGAAAGTTCCCACCTCCGCGATGGGACTACTAGGAGGATCATCTTGTACAAACTTGGGTATGGGGCTCGTACATTTGGTGTAAAGGTGTAATGATTTCCCAGGGCTGATGTTGTGAGGTTATAGGGTTAGGACGCCCTATAACTATACTTAGTAGGTACGAGCGATCCTGGAAGGCAATCAGAATAACCTTTCGTACTTTTATTTACGGTCTCGAGCGTGGCCCATGATATTTGATATGGATTATGTATATTCACTTATATTTTTTATTATAGGGCATGGTATTGCGATACATTGAGAGGGTAGTACTCGATTATGATTTATACGATGATTCTATATTCTAGTACTGGAGATGGTTGTAGGGGATTATGATTTATATTAGCTATGTATTACTAGAAACATATAAATCGGGAATAATGTAGTGAATATACTAGAGACCTATATCTTAAATTAGTGGAATGTGATTATTTGACTTTATAATACTTTAGACACTTTTTTAAAATGATAACTAGAGACCGTTATTGATACCACGATTAATAAGTGAGTTACTTTCAATGTATGAGTTTCCAATAGAATAAATGGTTCTTACATTAAAATATTCACTTCAAAATGTTAAAGTAAATAGTATGTAATTAAGAGATTAACATGTATCATATGGGACTAATGGGGGTTGGAAGTAGAATCGCGTGCTTATTTCAAGTTATTTGAGCGGGATAACTTACAAACAAAATTCTTTCTCCTTGTGATCATCTTTTATTAAAAAAAATGCATTATTATTATTATTATTATTATTATTATTATTATTATTATTATTATTATTATTATTATTATGGCCCAACTTCAGTTAAATTCCTACTCCTTGTGAACTTTTTAGGTCTAATCCTCGTTGTTGAATCTATTTTCCACAGGGCTTAGGCTGATGTTGTTGTTGTAGACTTGGGTTTTCGCTGAAGTAGTATCTCTAGAGACATTATATTTATCTTTTCTAGGGTGTGGGTGTTGTGTAGTATCACTCCCTTACATCTTTATATTTAGTTATATTTCAGTTACGGTAGTTTCATGTATTTAAATTTATCCTAAGAAAGAGATTATATAGGTTGTACTTGTATTCAGAGATGGATTTTTTATCTGTGATATTTTTATTCCAGAGTTGGATTTATTTCTCATGGTAGTCTGGTATGAGAGATGTTGTACTTTTTATAGAAGGTTATTATTTTATATATTTTTTACGTGCTCCATTTTATTTATTTTCTTCCTAAGGATGTTACCAATTTTTTTATTAGACCTAACCAATTTATTTATAGGATTTCAAGGAGTATCACAAGCATATATTCTTTACGAACGAAGATCTTATCAAAATCTGAACTCTACATCACGACGCACAAGTAATCACTCTTAGAATTACCAATTCGGATGTGGAAAAGTAACTAATCAAACAAGGAAGATCCTCAAAGATCATGTAACTATTTTAAAAACTTAACCTCAATATGGAAGATATAAATGAAGATACCATCTCTTTGGTCAGTTTTTTCGAAAAGATGACCATGCCTCTGGAAAAGGTAATGCTACTAATACGAACTAAGAATATATCTAAATTGATAGGATTCTTGGTAGTATATATAGAATCCTCCTACACGGTGATATTAGGATGAGGTTGGATCCACACCATGAAGGATGTATCCTCTACCTAGAACCTGAAGATCAGATAGGGGATATTAGGCCGCTGCTCGGCAATGTTTCATCGCTACCACTAGAGTTGAGCAAGATAAAAATATGGAAAAGGTGGTCACGGTATAGGTGATCACGATGGGATTCGTCCCCTCAAAATAATAACTAAAATATGGGAGACTGGGGGAAGAATAAATAAGAATGTCCCCAAGAGATAGAGTTATGGTACCATTATTAGAAGTCGTGTTCAATGACTCACACCGTGAAAAGAAATTTCTTATTAAAAGCTCCATCACCGGTCATGAAAAGGTAGAATTTTCCTCTTTGATGAAATATAATCAAGATGTATTTTCTTAGATTTGGCATTACCATCAATTATACAGAAGTCACACCGAATAGACCCCGAGAAGGCCAAAGTAGATGAAGAATTATTGGAGAAACTTATGGAAACAAGGTCTACTAAAGAAGTTCAATTCCCCAAAGGGATCTCTAACCCAGTTGTCATTAAGAAGAGTAATAAGAATTAGAGAGTTTTCATAGTCTTCATAAACTTGAATAAAGTGTGCCCTGAAAATAGATTTCCTTTTTCTTAAAGATTTTCACAGTCAAACATGAGCGGATGACTTTCTTTTATGCTTATTCAGGCTATCATCAAATCCCTTTGTTCGAACCTAACTAGGAAAAGACTTCATTCATTACTACCCTTGGTTTGTAATATTATACAATCCTGATATTTAGGCCCAAAAGTATAGAGGAAACCTACCAGCGATTGGTCACCAAGATGCTTAAAAATTAGTTGGGTGACACAATGGAAGTCTACATACATAATTTTCTCATAAAAATCAAGCACAAAAGTAACCACATGCAAGTACCAATGAACAAGTTTATGGTACTTATATTCAACAACATGAAGCTTAATGCAGTCAAAAGATCTTTTGGATTATATTTCGGGAAGTTCCTAGGCTTCCTGGTTAACCAAAGGTGAATTAATGAAAATCATTTCAAGATTTGGGTGATCAATAATGTCTAGCCTCATAAAATAGTTATGGACGTAAAAAAGTTTATTAAAATGTTACCATCACTCAAATGCTTCATCTTTAAGTCCTATAATAAGTGTTAAACAAGATTTCATTTATTGAAAAAGGATAAGATCTAGTTCTCGAATGAGAATTCTCAAAGGAACTTGAAGAAATCAAGTTTTACTTAAGCTAACCACCTCTGCTCATGATCCCAAATCCAGGCGATCCAATTTACATATATCGTGTTGTATCCAACCAGGTAGTTTAGGCTGGCCTTGATATGTGAGAAAAGGGGGCATAAAATCCCAATTTATTATGTTAAAAAAGAAGTTGTTATATGCATAAAGAAACTATATTCCTTTGGAGAAACTAGCATACTTACTCTATAATAGTTATCACCTCCTTCCCACTCAAGGCAGTATTCAAAAAGGTTGACATCTCTGGACGAATGTTAAAGTGATTGGTGGAGTTGGGGAGGTTCAATATTAATGATCAGCATAGAACTACAATCGAAGGATAAGTTATAGTTGATTTCGATATTGAGTTTTCTAAAGGGTAGGAGCCCAACGAATAAGAACTCACCGACAAAGTTACCACTGAATAGTTAAACCAACTAAATAAGTGAACACTTTATGTTTATGGGGAATACAAGTTGGCTGATGAGTATGAATTGTCATGGTAACTCTAGATCGAACTATGCTAAATAAAGGAATCATACTTGGTTTTGAAGCATCCAATAATTAGGCCGAATATGAATCCCTCATCCCCAAATTCAAGAAGACCCTGTCTATTAGCACAAGTCACATTTAAGCCTTCTAAGACTCAAGGATAGTATTTAACCATTTATTAAGAGACTATAACACCCGAACTAAATGCATGTAATCGCATTTATAGGTCACCCATAACTTGATCTCCAAGTTTAGGTAAGTTCATATCTAACAATTTCCCTGAGGAAAGAGCATCCATATCGATGCCTAGGCCACTTTGGCCTAATCAATTGACTTTAACCTCAGGAGAATGACTGAGGTCTGATAACTTTCCCAACCAAGAATTATGAAGCCCAAGGTTTCCAAACAGGTCCTCACTTCATAAAAAGATATAAGTTTGAAGAATCTGATCATAGTGTACTTGTAAGAAGATATATTGCCGACAAGAAATAAGCTCATCCGGTGAGATTCATGGGTACTCGATTTTTCCTCTCTCATGATGGAAAGCTATATAAATGATCATTTAGCGGGCCTTACATTCATTATGTGAATCCTAATGATATTTACCAAGTCCTTTATGAGTTTCATGAGGGGATATGTAGGAGTCATACTAGGGGTAGGTCTTTGGAATTCAGAACCATAAATGAGGGTTACTAGTGAACGTACATGTAGAACTATGCAATCTTTTATGTGAAGAAATGCAAGAAACGTCAAATATTCTAACCCATGATTTATCATCCAACTATAAACCTCAAATCCTTTACCATTCTATTGACTTTTGCATAATGTGAATTAGATATTGTGGGTTCCCTACCTATAGTACCAGAAAATCAGAAGTATCTTCTGGTCAGCACAGACGGCTTCACTAAAATGAATAGAGGTTAAGCTTTTAGCGAACATAAGGGATACAAATATGATTATATTTATCTGGAGGAAAATTGTGGCCCGTTTCACCAAAATTGATCGTGAATTATAATGGAACACAATTTGGAAGTAGGCCATTCGAAGACTTTAACAATAGTCACGGCATCAAGTACTACTACACTTTAATGGCCTACCCCCAACACAATAGATAGACTAAGGTCTCCAATAAGATAATGCTTAAAGGAATTAAGAAAAGGTTTGTGAAAGAAAAAGGAATATGGGTGGACAACTTTCACATGTCCTCTGGGAATATCAAACAACACTCAAGAGGTTAACTAGATAAATGCCCTTCACATTGTTTTACCAAATGGAATCCATAATTCCACTAGAAGATGGCTTGGCGACCATGAAGACAATTATTTATGATTAAATCTTAAATAATTAAATCATACGGACTGATCTCAACCTGGTCGAGGAAAGGAGAACATGCCTTTATTAAACTGATGTCCTACCAACAATAGTTGTCCAATCCTTATAATAAAGCGTCAATACGAGGAAGTTAAAGGTTAGACATTATGTCCCAAGGAAGGTCATCGATAATGAGATGAAGAAATTAAATAAAAAGTTAGGAACTAACTTGGAGGGACCATTCAAAATCATTAAGAACGACCTCCAAGGAGTGTACAATCTAGAAACAGTGGGGGATAAGGAGATACCCCGGGTCTAGAATGCGACCAGCCTTTCGGAAATTTTATTCTTAAATCATCTTTGTAATATTTTTTTGACATTAATTCCGAACAAAGTATTTGAGTCATAGGTTATGCTTTGTATTATTGATATCGTAATCCTATGATATGTTTGATGAAGACATCGAGGGCAAGCTTCAAAGTCGGACACACATCATTCCGTGTTTGTCATGCCAAGTTTATCTTCACATTTATCAAGGATCTCGTAAGGTATGGATGCATTTTGAATATGGTCTTTGGATATTTTTAAGGTTGTGTGTTTTTGAACAAAATTGTTTGGAATTATTTTTAAAATATTTTTTGAAGAAAAATATTTTTTTGGCTCATTGGAATGAAGTCATGCACCTAGTTAGAAAGAAATGGATGTCTCATTCGAACAAAGTTATCAAATCTTTAGAACGTACTTGTAATCTCATTGGAATGTGCATCTAACCAACAGTAAATGAGAAATCTCTCTCAAACAATGGACAACTCGTTTGAAGTTCATTAGAACGAAAAAGGGTTCTCGTTCAAATGCACTTTATTCTCATTAGAGTGAAAATGGCTTCTCATTCAAACGAGTTAGTCACATTAAAACTCATGTTTTCACTATTTAAGACGTGTTGGAGTAAGTTTTTTCAAGACCTTTTGGCAAAAATCAATTCCGCGCTAATTTTCCAAAGTTCCAAAACCCTAGTTTCACCCTTTGAGTTTAAATTTCCATGTTTACATATTCATATGCTTTGAGATCTTTGTGTTTGGGCACCAAAGTTTGTTTCTTATCATCTAGGATTGAGAATTCGTTTTGTGTAGTGGACTCTGTACTTAGTTTGTTGTGTTGGGGTGAAGAAGAAAGTGATTTTGTGTTCCAATCTATAGATAGTTGTTGGGCCTCATCAATGGACCCCGAGTCATGTGTGGATTCGTTCATTGTGTCATCTTGCATGGGTGGATTACTGCATTGAACTATAGAGGAGAGGTAAAAAATAAAAGAGCGTCAAGGCTTGCCAGGGAGACGAGTCATTGAGTAGGTATAGTATCTAGTCTTTGTAAAACCTTATCACAGTGATCTGTTTGGATGGGTTGATCGAGGTTTTTCCCTTTATGGTTTTCCTGTACATCATTATGTTGTGGATGATTTATTTATTTTATCTTCTTACCACCTAAATGCATGTTTTAGGTTAAAAATATAAAATTGGGTACATTAGTTTTTCACAACAAATGATTTATTTTTTGTTGAACAAATTTTATTAGTTTTAATCTATTTATAGTTTTGATCTTTTAAATTAAGAAATATAAAAATTGAATTTTTTTTATGACCATCCCTAACCAAGAACATTGTATAGGGTGTTCTAAAACTGGTTTCAGAGCAGATTACGTTAAATTATTGTGTTTTGATCCCATGTTTTTAGGCATGAATTTTAGTGGTTTTGATGTAATTAGAGCCCCCATATTTGATGGGTCAAACTACACATTCTAAAAATGTGTATAAAGTCAGTAATTGAGGCAACAGATGAGCAGGTATGGCAAGTGGTTTTAAATATTTGAACTCCACCTACTACTTTAGTCGAAGAAAATAGGATAACCAAATCTATAGAATCATATAGTGAGGCTGAGCATAGGTTAGAAAATCAAAACTCTAGAAGTCTAAATGCTTTATTTTATTTAGTTACCTCGAGGGAATTCTATCGTATAATGACATGTAAGATGTCAAAATAGGCTTAGGACATACTCTAACTCACCCATGAAGGAAGTAGTTCTATCAAAGCTTCCAAACTCCAAAACATCACCACTCATTTTGAAATGATTAAGATATTGGAGAATGAGAGCTTTGATGAGTTATAACGCTAGATTGTCTGGCATAGTTAGCTTGTCTTTTAACTTGGGAGAGAAGATACCTGGTAACTGAGTAATCAAAGAAAATGTTAAGATCATTTCCTGAAAGATTAAATTCAAAAGTTATGGTTTTGGATTATTTGGTTACTTTACATACTACAAAATTTGAAGGGATTGTAGGTGACTTAAAAACTTATGAGCTTGACATGTTTTCCTTCAAGAATGAGAAGAATAAAGATAAGTGAATAAGTTTGAAATCCCAGAAGGAGGAAACACCTATTTCGTATGATGAGTCTAACATCGATTCCGAGGATATGGCCATGATTATAAAGAAATTAAGGAAATTTGTCAAATTCCAAATGAAATGGAAAGATGTGAAAAGGTTTGAGAAAAATATACACAACAAGGTCGATCACTTCCTCAAGAATTGTAGTGAGAACTTTAAGAGAAATAAGTCAGAAAGATATTATAGTCGTGAGGGTTATGGCCATAGAGTATCCGATTTCACCACTAAACTAATGAAGGATGGCAAGAAATTGGAGGTGTGTAATGCCACCCATAGTGATAGTGATTTAGAAGAGGGATGCGATTCCCGTATTGAGAAAAAATCCTCCGCATTTATGGACAATCAAGTGAGCTTTGATTAGAAATCTTCCCATGAATATATTTTTAAACATGACACTTATAATGACATAGTTCATGGATCCCAAGTGTGTGATAGTCGAGAGAGTGAAGATGACAGTGAGGATGATGAAGAGGAGGAGGAAAGTGAACTCCAAGTTGCCTTTCGTGAGTTGTATGCGTAATCATTAAAAGTTAAGAAGGCTAACTTGAAGTTGAAATCTAGGTTGAAAGAGCATGCCATAAAAACAATGATAGTGTTTTGATTGAGGATCTTTTGGAACGTGAGAGGACTCTTTGAGAGACATTAAAAAATGTTGAGGGTGAGAGGGATAGTCTTGAGGGTTTGATGGATACTATGAAGAAAGATCTTCTAAAGTTTGAGTAGTTTAAGCATTTACTTGAGTCTCAGATAGTTGAGCTTGAAGAGAGATTGAGAGATTCAAGTAGGCTCAAGTTTGATTTGGAGTCTAGGTCGAAAAAGTTGGATAAAATGTTAGGCACCGTCCAAATCAAAGATGACACGTGTACAATTGTCTTCGATGATAAAAAGACTTCTACTACCTAAGACAATACCTTGGCTTTGATAGAGTCAACAAGGATTGTTAGGATATGTCAACCCTTAGGTAACACTCCTCGTTATGTTTACACTTGCACTCATTGTGGTTTGAAATTTGACCTTAAGAGGTTTTGCTATGATCTTAACAATGGTCCTAGAATGTCTAAGAATCCGGTCACCAAGGATTCCAAAACTCGAGAGCGTTACATTACACCTACATAGATTAGGAAATTGAATTTGGAAGCTTTACAAATTAGACTTATTGATTCTCGTTTTCTTGCACATGATATATCTAATGGTTAAGTGTCTCCATATGTTTACATACACTGGTTATGCCTCATTATATATGTTTTCTAGTTGTATGTTGTGTGTATCTTTTGTATTTTGATTTTTCTTTTATTGAGTCATATTCAAAAATAAAAATAAAAAGATTTTGTTTGTCTTTTGAATTAGTTTGTTTTAAAATTTGTATCAGATTGAATCAAATTGTTATTTTCTTATTAAAATTTAAGAAAAACTTAAAAAGATTTTTCGTTTTGTGCAGTTTAGTTTTACACATTCAGTGTGGCATATTGGTGTGTTTGAATCCAACTCGTTCCGTGCTATCCATGTGATTAAGACATTTGGTTATGATTCTTATTACTGATATTGTTCTTGATTATGCTTGCATGGAGTTGTTTCGACTTTAATATTTTTAATGGATTCACTTTGTATATGCCTCCGCAAATACATGTACCAGCTCTTTGAACATTAATTTCACAAGTTACATTTAAGATATGTGAGATGTTCTCCTATCAATCTTGTCATCTATATATTTCGTGATTGTGGGAGATTTTTGCATTCTAGAACTGTTACCCGTGAGAATGTTTGATTTGATTTAAAAAATATATACGGGTGCACATGAAGGTCTATGAAAGGAACAAATATCCCTTGCCGAAAAACCACCATTGGAAAGATCCTAATAAAAAGATTGAGAGGCAATAAAAATAGAAAATTTTCATAGACTAACATGTTTAGTTTGTCATTTTCAAAAGTGATAGCTTTTAAAAAATTGAGAGAAAAGAAAATATGTTATATTTTTATCTTTTGAGGGTGTTATAGTTGAAGATCAACGGGTCTGCACAATGAATCTGAGTTATGCTTATCATGTCATGATGCTATTGATTTGTAGAATCATCAATATTCTAGGCGTGTGTGCCTTGCGCTTGTTTGTTTATAGAGTTCAATTTGTTTTGTCACTTGAGGAAAAATCTTAGTTTGATAATGTTTTGGGATCAAATAGAAGTCCTTGAACATATTTAAGTGTTTGGTTCATAATTCATTTTAATCTAGTTCACACACTTTCATTCCATCCCATATGTTTAGACTCATCGATAATATGCTAGTGTGTAAAGCTTATGTGTTTTTCGTTGAGTTTTTTGGTTGTTTATACCTATATATATGTGTCAGTATATCATTATTATATTTTACATATCTTATGTCTGGTATCTCATTTGTTTTGAGTCTTTGCGGTTTGCATCTAGTCCATATTTGTCATATGCTTTATCTTAGGATTCTTTTTGGCATGCTATATGATCATTTTAATATCTCTCATTCGATGCATTGAAATTCCTTATCTCAAATGGGTAATTTCCAATGGGTATCATACTTCATTACTTATTGTGGGTACCTCGATTAATTATTCCGGCCTAGATGAGCAGCTCGATTAAGTCCGAACCAAAGTCTAGAGGCTTCGTGCATAACTGATTCACTTATGACCAATTTAACCCCTAAAATCTCTTAAGAGATATTCTAGGGATTATGGGTTAACATGGAGGAGTCCAACACCCCCACTCCCTGAAAAATGGCATGTATATGTCAAACCCTTAGCCCGGGGCAAAGGGCATGCAATTGTAACACTCCCCTGGAGTAAAGAGAAATATAATACAAAGAGAGCACCACCGTGGATGTAGGACATTCTATCGAATCACGTATATCTTGTGTTGTGTGTATTTGCACCTGTTTTATGTTCTTTATTTATTCCGGTGATCACATTTTCTTATTAAATTACGCTGAGATTTATTGTCACCACAATTGACGCCGTCTGTGGGAAACGATTTTTTTCCTTTAAGAAAGCTTTCACCAACAAGAACCTAGAATGTCTGGTCACAGTAGAAATGCCACTCAAGCAGGGGATTTTCAAGAGCAACCAGCCCCTCGAAGGGTTAGATCTGAAGTTCGACGCTCAAATCCTGGGCCTTTCCCAGAACGATAAGCTTTAGAAGAAAGTCAGGGACCAGCCAGGTCCACACAAGTCTCCAGGCTGATCAATGCTTATGAGGCCAGGCTCCAAGAGCAGGAGGAGGCCACTCGCAAGTAGGAGGCCACCCGCAAGCAAGAGGCCAAGAATGCTTGTCTCAAGAGAAAAATGGAGAAGATGGAGAGAGAACTCCATCGCAGCATAAGGCAACGTCACTATCGCACTTTTAGCCCTCAGGTGAGAAGGTCTCGCAATCGAGGAAGGATCCCTAGACGTGGATCTCAAAGATTTGAGGGACACATGTCAGATGATGACTTACCCAAGAAATAAAAACCAGCTTACCATTATAAGAGCCCAGGCCGAGGAAACGACGATATACAAAATCTGGTCCGGACGGAAATGGACTAACACCCCGCGTATAGGGGTGCCAGGTCGACCATAGAGCCAACCAGGTGAGCTCTCAGGACCAGATGAAATCCCCTTTCTCAAGGGAGATAGAAGAAGAAGAAGGAGCCCCCAAGAAATTTTTAATGCCTCGATTCAAGTTCTATAATGGTAAGACTGATCCTATTGGCCATGTTAGGCAGTACAGGCATGCCATGACCATCTAGAACCATAAGGAAGCGTTGATGTACCGGATCTTTCCATTGATATTGCATGACGTATCTCAAAAGTGGTTTGAGAAACTCCCTCACAGATCCATCAGAAATTTCGAGTCCCTGGCAAAACTCTTCACATCTCACTTCATTACCAGCAGCTCCCATCCAAAGAGGATGGATGCTTTGTTGACAATGAAGAAAATGACCCAAGAGAGCCTTAGAGACTATGCAAAAAGATATTGGGAGTTATTCAACGAGGTCGAGGACTACTCGGAACAGGTCGTCGTGGCATCCTTTAAGATTGGCCTAACCAGCTCCTGCCTCTTGCACCAGTCCATCACTAAGAAGGAGGCCATGACCATTGACGACCTAATGGCTCATATTGAAAAATATGCCAAAGTTAAAGATGTGACTCATCTCAGTGCAGGGGAGAATGGTCGCGCAAAGTTTGCCAGCAAGGGTAGAGACAAAACTGAGGAACAAAAGAAAGCAAATAAAAATGGGGGCCAGAGCGGCCTCAAAAGTGGGAATAAAAATGATGCCTCAAAAGAATTTTAGGCAGTGAACACAGTTTTTAAAGAACCAATCTATAAGATTATAACAAAGATCGAGGACGAGCCATTCGTTAAGTGGCCCAGGAAGATGGGAGGAGACCCCTCATAAAGGAACAACGCACTCAGATGTGCTTTCCATAAAGTGGGTGGGCACAAAACTGAGCACTGCAAATCCCTCAAGTCTCACCTTAAAGAGTTCGCTCAAACTGGACACTTAAACGAATTTATGGAAAAAAAGGCAGAGTAGGTCGCTACCAATGGAGACCAAAGTCCCGATAACGTGCTCGAGGAGGACATCATCCATGAGTTTGCAGTAATTCATGGGGCATCCGATCTAAAGAAGATTCAAGAAAACTCAGCTTGGATGGAAGTTAAAAAGCTTACGGCACTAATGCAAGCTTTTCAAATCGATCCAGCCAAAATGCAAGAAGGAAAGCATTTGTGAGCAGAGGACGTTGACTACAACAAGCATATTATGTTCACGGATGAAGACCTAGTGGGAGTAAGGACCCCACATCATGATGCCTTGATAATTACACTCAGGATAGATAACTATGACGTCGACAAGTTGCTCGTCGACCAAGGTAGCTCATCCGAAGTAATGTATCTCAACCTATTCAGAAAGTTAAAGTTAAGCGTCGCCGACTTAAAGGATGCCACCGTTCCTCTAGTTGGCTTCGTTGGTAAAGTAACCATACCTTTGAGAAATATTGTACTGCCAGTGAGGGCAGGAAGTATCTCCAAGATGATTAAATTTTTGGTTCTCAACTTTGACTTATCCTACTAGGCGATCCTTGGCAGAGGGTGGCTACATGCGATGAAGGTCGTCCCATATACCTACCATTAGAAACTCAAATATGTGACTGAGCGAGGAGTGATGGAGATCCATAGAGATCAGGCAATGGCGAGAAAGTGCTTTATAGTATCCATCCGCCCCAAATCGGAGAAGAAGGTCAGGAAAGCCAAGGAAAAGGCTGAGGAATAGGAAGGTTTGATACCTTCCAAATAGAAGCTAAAATATAGGAGACCTGGAGTGGAGGAGACCAAGCTCCTTCCCTCTGAGCGGGTCATTGAGAACCTGGAGGAAGTCGCAGCCGACGATAATAAGAAAGATAGGATGTTCTTGATCGGATCCTCTCTCACAGATCGAGATAAGAAGGAACTGACAGTACGTTTGCGGAATAACTTTGACATTTTTTCATGGGAACCCTACGAGCTGCCTGGGATTGATCCCAGTGTGGTTTGTCATCGGCTGCATATTGACTTGGCTTTCAAGCTGATCACACAAAAGGCACAACGAACTGCACCCGAGAAGGCCAAGGTTATGGAGAAGGAAGTGGAAAAGCTGCTGGATGCAGGATCCATACGGGAAGTTCAATTCCCTAAGTGGCTGTCCAACCCAGTAGTGGTCCCCAAAAAAATTGAAAATGAAGAGTCTGCATTGACTTCACCGAGCTTAATAGAGATTAACCTAAAGATAGTTTTTATCTCCCAAAGATTGACTAGTTGGTGGACGCCACAGAAGCTTATGAAAAAATGAGTTTCCTAGGTGCATACTCTGGGTATCACTAAATCCCTCTACATGAGCCAGATCAATACAAGACATCATTCATCACCACCATTGGGTTGTATTGCTACAAGGTCATGCCTTTTGGGCTAAAAAATGCAGTAGCAACTTACCAGCGGTTGGTCACCAAAATGTTCAAAGACCAAATGGGAAGCACCATGGAGGTATACATCGATGATATGCTCATCATGAGCAGGATTAAAGAAGACCACTTCTATGACCTGTAAAGGACCTTCAAAATCCTCAGGAAATACCAAATGAAGTTTAACGAAAGTAAGTGTTCCTTCGGTGTTCAGTCAGGAAAATTTCTCGGGTACTTGGTTAGCAAGAGAGGCATTGAAGCTAACCCAGACCATATTGACGCCATCAATCGGGTGCAGCCTCCCATACGATAAGAGACATGCAGAAGCTCACAGGGATGCTCGGTGACCTAAATCGGTTCATCTCAAAGTCATTTGAAAGGTTACATCCATTCTTCCAGTTGTTGAAGAAAAAAAATGTGGTGTGGAACGAGGATTTCTCGAAGGCATTAGACACCCTTGCTCATAATACCTCAAGATAATGATTCCCTATACCTATACCTCGGAGTTTCCAGCCACGCTATTGACCAAGCGTAAATTCTTTCGAATTTAGCCCCTTAAGTTAGTGATTTTAATATCTCGAACAAGGTAATTGAATCATTTTTAGTCCATATCACTCTATTGTTCGTTTCTAACAAAACTCCCTAGTTTTTGTGTAATTGTGATAAAGATTTCAAGAATGGAATGCAATAAAAGAAAAGAAGAAAACTAGAAGAAATGTAAAAGGGCAAAAGTGTAAATTCCATTCAGAATTTAGAAGCAACGTTAAAAATGAAGTTGAAGAGCATGAGTTCACAAGAGCATAGGAAGAAACGGCATTCAAATCGGAGTTCTAGATCAAAAGATATGGTTAGTCAAAGTTTCAAGGATAAAGTCAAGTTAGAAGAATTTCGGACCGATCCGGTTTGGACCCGGATCCATCCGAATTGACAAAGTCTAGTAGACCCCGGATTGTTGACGAACCGATGGAAGCAAAACTTCGGACCCATCAGATTAGGACCAGACCGATCCGGTATAAAGAAAAGAACCGATCTGGTGTATTCGGACCGATCCGAGGTTGAGCCGAACTGGTCCGGTCGTGTGAAATGCTGACAATTAATTGTTCAATTAAAACAAAGCAACTCTTGGAAAAACGTACCAACAAGCATTATTGGCTATCAATTTCGATACTTGGTGTTATAAAAGCTAGTGCCCTATATCATTTGAAGGAACCAACCAAGTGAGTAGAGAGAGAATTGTAGCAAGTTGTTAAGATTACAAAGTTGTTAAAGAATTTTAGAGTGAGTTTTTGAGAGAATCATTCAGAAGTTTAAATTTCTTTCATAAGAACCTTAATTTGTACTGCTGATTAAGAAGAAGTTATCTGGATTTCAATTTCATTTACTTGCCTGCTGCTGAATACAAGTAATATCATTCTATTCTCTTTTACTGTATTATTTGCAAATTTATTTCCCATGTCTTGTAGTTCCATAATTCTGAGTATGAATTTGTTCTTCAATCCAATCATGAGTAGCTAAATTTCCCAAGGGTTGGGGTACATGAACTCGATCCAAGGCAGATTATCTATGTAGAAAATAGAGGTTAAATTCAAATATTGATTGAATCGGGAAAGAAAATTATACAAAAACTCTCAATCTTTTAATCTCTCTTGCCCTAGGTACTTGAGATGTTTAAGAAAGCTTTGTTAGTATAATTTATCATTCACCTCTTTATACCTATTTTTGATTTCATATTGTGCGGGCTAGATCCCTCATATATGTAATGCTTAGAAGTTATAAAGGCTGGATCTAATCAATTATTTTAATTTACAAATCTAGTATTCTCTATGATAATTTGCCAAGGATTGAGGGAATGTATTCTACCCTATTTTTTTACCATTTGATTAAAAGTTTTTCCTGCAATTTTTAGTCTGCTTTCATTAAAATTTCCAGTTTGCTTTTGTTAAGAAAAGTTTTATTTCGCTAGAAATCTTCCAAATTTCAGGAATGGAATGCAATAAAAGAAAAGAAGAAATGTAAAAGGGCAAAAGTGTAAATTCCATTCAGAATTTATAAGCAACGTCAAAATTGAAGTTGAAGAGCATGAGTTCACAAGAGCATAGGAAGAAACGGAATTCAAATCGGAGTTCTAGATCAAAAGATATGGTCAGTCAAAGTTTCAAGGATAAAGTCAAATTAGAAGAATTTCGGACCGATCCGGTTTGGACCCGGATGCATCCGAATTGATAAAGTCCATTAGACCCCGGATTGTTGACGAACCGATGGAAGCAAAACTTCAGACCCATCCGACTAGGCCCAGACCGATCCGTTAAAAAGAAAAGAACCGATCCGGTGTATTCGGACCGATCCGAGGTTGAGCCGGACCGGTCCGGTCGTGTGAAATGCTGACAATTAATTGTTCAATTAAAACAGAGCAACTCTTGGAAAAACGTACAAACAAGCATTATTGGCTATCAATTTCGATACTTGGTGTTATAAAAGCTAGTGCCCTATATCATTTGAAGGAACCAACCAAGTGAGTAGAGAGAGAATTGTAGCAAGTTGTTAAGATTACAAAGTTGTTAAAGAATTTTAGAGTGAGTTTTTGAGAGAATCATTCAGAAGTTTAAATTTCTTTCATAAGAACCTTAATTTGTACTGCTGGTTAAGAAGAAGTTATTTGGATTTCAATTTCATTTACTTGCCTGCTGCTGAATACAAGTAATATCATTCTATTCTCTTTTACTGTATTATTTGCAAATTTATTTCCCATGTCTTGTAGTTCCATAATTCTGAGTATGAATTTGTTCTTCAATCCAATCATGAGTAGCTAAATTTCCCAAGGGTTGGGGTACACGAACTCGATCCAAGGCAGATTATCTATGTAGAAAATAGAGGTTAAATTCAAATATTGATTGAATCGGGAAAGAAAATTATACAAAAACTCTCAATCTTTTAATCTCTCTTGCCCTAGGTACTTGAGATGTTTAAGAAAGCTTTGTTAGTATAATTTATCATTCACCTCTTTATACCTATTTTTGATTTCATATTGTGCGGGCTAGATCCCTCATATATGTAATGCTTAGAAGTTATAAAGGCTGGATCTAATCAATTATTTTAATTTACAAATCTAGTATTCTCTATGATAATTTGCCAAGGATTGAGGGAATGTATTCTACCCTGTTTTTTTCCCATTTGATTAAAAGTTTTTCCTGCAATTTTTAGTCTGCTTTCATTAAAATTTCTAGTTTGCTTTTGTTAAGTATTTCGCTAGAAATCTTCCAAATTTCAGGAATGGAATGCAATAAAAGAAAAGAAGAAAACTAGAAGAAATGTAAAAGGGCAAAAGTGTGAATTCCATTCAGAATTTATAAGCAATGTCAAAATTGAAGTTGAAGAGCATGAGTTCACAAGAGCATAGGAAGAAACGACATTCAAATCGGAGTTCTAGATCAAAAGATATGGTCAGTCAAAGTTTCAAGGATAAAGTCAAATTAGAAGAATTTTGGACCGATCCGGTTTGGATCCGGATCCATCCGAATTGACAAAGTCCAGTAGACCCCGGATTGTTGACGAACCGATGGAAGCAAAACTACAGACCCATCCGACTAGGCCCAGACCGATCCGTTAAAAAGAAAAGAACCGATCCGGTGTATTCGGACCGATCCGGTGTATTCGGACCGATCCGAGGTTGAGCCGGACCGGTCCGGTCGTGTGAAATGCTGACAATTAATTATTCAATTAAAACAGAGCAACTCTTGGAAAAACGTACCAACAATCATTATTGGCTATCAATTTTGATACTTGGTGTTATAAAAGCTAGTGCCCTATATCATTTGAAGGAACCAACCAAGTGAGTAGAGAGAGAATTGTAGCAAGTTGTTAAGATGACAAAGTTGTTAAAGAATTTTAGAGTGAGTTTTTGAGAGAATCATTCAGAAGTTTAAATTTCTTTCATAAGAACCTTAATTTGTACTGCTGATTAGAAGAAGTTATCTGGATTTCAATTTCATTTACTTGCCTGCTGCTGATTACAAGTAATATCATTCTATTCTCTTTTACTGTATTATTTGCAAATTTATTTCCCATATCTTGTAGTTCCATAATTCTGAGTATGAATTTGTTCTTCAATCCAATCATGAGTAGCTAAATTTCCCAAGGGTTGGGGTACATGAACTCGATCCAAGGCAGATTATCTATGTAGAAAATAGAGGTTAAATTCAAATATTGATTGAATCGTGAAAGAAAATTATACAAAAACTGTCAATCTTTTAATCTCACTTGCCCTAGGTACTTGAGATGTTTAAGAAAGCTTTGTTAGTATAATTTATCATTCACCGCTTTATACCTATTTTTGATTTCATATTTTGCGGGCTAGATCCCTCATATATGTAATGCTTAGAAGTTATACAGGCTGGATTTAATTAATTATTTTAATTTACAAATCTAGTATTCTCTATGATAATTTGCCAAGGATTGAGGGATTGTATTCTACCCTGTTTTTTTCCCATTTGATTAAAAGTTTTTCCTGCAATTTTTAGTCTGCTTTCATTAAAATTTCCAGTTTGCTTTTGTTAAGAAAAGTTTTATTTCGCTAGAAATCTTCCAAAATCATTAATCATCTTTTTGTTTATTTTAAGAAATCATTTTCAGATCTAATAAGTTTCCTGATTACTATTTGACATTTTCTTTCCCTGTGGATTTGATCCCGACTTACCGGGTTATTACTTGAGCGATAGGTTTGCACTTGAACCTATAGTGAACGCACTTTTAAGACAAATTTTTAGTCGCGTCAAGTTTTTGGCGCCGTTGCCAGGGAATGAAAAATTGTTAAATTTTCACGAAAGTTATTTGTATCTACAAGTGATTTCTCAAAAAAAAAAAAAAAAATTCATTTCATCTCTTATGTGCTTATGCTGAATTCATCCCCCACCCAAGTTCACGAAAATCCTATAGCCGAAGCAAGTTCTGAAAATTCGGAGTCTCTTCTTTTTTGGGTTCCACCTCCTTCGCCTAATAATTCCATCACTAGTCGTACATTGAGTCAAACCCAGAGTGAGAATTCTGAAGCTTTTGGTAGCGATATATCGGATCATGGTAGTGTTGGTGTTGGTGCTGGAGAGGATGAGATACCCTATCTTCCTATGAAAGATTTGTTATTTCCGGAGCGAACTGTTACCCCTGGTTGCATTTTACTCCCGTATAATGCCGGTCAGTTCCATTTTCGGAATGGCATGATCCAAATCCTTCCTACATTTCATGGGATGGATTCTGAAAAATCATATCTCCATATTCGAGAGTTCGAAGATACATGTGAGACTTTTGGAGACCAAGCTTGTCCACAAGATGTAGTCCGGTTGAAGCTCTTCCCTTTTTCCTTAAAGGATAAAGCTAAAACTTGGTTATGGTCCCTACCCCCAAATTCTGTGTTATCTTGGAGAGATATGAAAAACAAATTTATATCAAAAAAATTTCCACAGCACAAAACTAATTCTGTTAAAGCCCAAATTCAAGCTTTTCGACAAAATGAGAATGAGGCTTTTGATAAATGTTGGGATAGATTTCAGGAGTTAGTTAGTGCGTGCCCACATCACGGTTTTGAAAAGAATCATTTAATTTCATTTTTCCATCAAGGCCTTACATTAGCGTCGAAATAACTTATCCAAACCATGTGTGAAAGACCTTTTTGGGAGTTAAATTCGAGCGATGCTGAAGCTCATTTGAAATATATAGCTGAGACTACCCAAGCATGGGATACTTCTTATCCTAATAGTCAAAATAGAAATCGACAAGTGTCCAACTTGCCTGCTGCGTCCGGTATTTATCACTTGGACAAGGACACTTTATTGGATCAAAAATTTGACCAATTAGAGAAGAATTTCAGAGATATTCTTGAAGTGCGATTGAGAGATGTGTCGGGATCCGTACAAGCAGGAAAGGAGAAAGTGTGTGCCATTTGTAATGCGGGTCATTCTACCAAAGGATGTCCTACCATTCCTGCATACAAAGCAATGTACACTGAACAGGTTGAGGCAATAGGGGGATTTCGAGGAAATTACAATGCACAGCAAGGGAATGCATATAAACAGTCGTGGAGGAATCCTCTGTATAGTTATGGACAACCTCAAGGTGGGATGGTTCATAACCCACAAATGACTCTACCACCACCTCCTCAATTTCAGCAAGTGGCTCCTCCAATGCCAAATTCTATGCAAGTACCACCTCCTGGTCCATATGTAGCTCCACCTAGGAGAACTCTTGAAGATAATTTCAATCAATTCATCCAATCCCAAAAAGAGAGAGATGCTAAATATGTTCGAATGTTCGCTGAAATGCATACTAGCATCTCTAGGTTGCAAGCTGCAGCGAATACTCAAGACAAAGGTAAACTTCCAGCCCAAGGCCAAAGACCTCCTCTTCAAGGTCAAACCACGGTTGGCTCCACATCATCGGATTTGCAAGAACAATGTCAAGCTGTTACTACTCTTCGAAGTGGCCGCGTAATTGATCTAGCACCTAAACTTCCAAAGGTGAACGATGATGAAGTTGAACCCGAAATTTCTAAGGAATCTGAAAATTTCGAGTCCGAAGAACCTCCCTTAGAAAAGGAATTGAAAGATGAGGAAGTTCGACCTGAAATTGAAGTCAAGTTGCCTATTGCTGCTCCATTTCCTCAACGTTTAGAGCCACCCAAGAAAGGGGCTTCACGTACCGAGGTGTTGGATGTGTTGAAGCAAGTAAAATTGAATTTGCCATTCCTTGATGCTATTCAACAAATTCCAGCATATGCTAAGGTTATCAAAGATCTTTTGACTGTCCAAAGACGGATTAAGGTAAAGAAAAATGTTTTCTTGGCACAAAATGTGAGCTCGATCCTTCTCAACGATCTTCCACCTAAATTCAAAGATCGAGGTGCACCTACCATTTCGTACATCATAGGAGAAAAAAGAGTGGAAAAATCATTGCTTGATTTAGGTGCGAGTGTCAATATCCTTCCATACTCCATTTATAAGCAGCTTGAATTAGGTGATTTAAAACCTACCCGAATCACTCTACAGTTAGCGGATAGAACAGTGAAAGTGCCTCGATGGATTGTAGAAGACGTGATAGTTCAAGTGGACACGTTCTACTTTCCGGTTGATTTTCTCATTTGGGACACTGAGCCTGTACCCCATACGAGAAATCATGTTCCAATAATATTGGGCCGTCCATTCTTAGCTACTGCTAATGCTTTGATCAATACACGGAATGGCCAAATGCAACTCAATTTTGGAAACATGACTCTCGAGACCAATATTTTCAATGTCGCTAACCAAATGGGTGATGAGGATGAAATTCTTGAGGTTGATCTTATTGAAGAGGTAGTGGATGAGAATATTGAGAAAATCATAAGAGGAGATGCTTTGGAAGTGTGTTTAGTGCAAAGTGGTGAGGAAAAGAGTTCTTATACTGAGTTTGAGCGTGAGATGGAAGAGTTGAAAAATTGGTTACAAGATGAAGAGAGTTTTGAGAGTTTGAGAGATGTTGACTGGATTTCTAGGTATGAAGAATTACCTCCGAGGGAGACAACCATGAGTCCCTCTGAAAATAGATTTCCTAGTCTTGAGTTAAAGAAACTACCCTCACATGTCAAATATGCCTTTCTAGGAGAGAATGATACATTTCCTGTTGTTGTGTCTTCCCGTTTAGAAAAAGGCCAAGAGGGTATGTTGTTGGATGTGTTGCAAAAGCATAGAAGTGCTTTTGGTTGGACTATAGCAGATTTGAAAGGTATAAGTCCATTGATTTGTACCCATAAAATCCATCTTGAGGAAGAAGTGAAGCTCTCGCATGAGATGCAAAGGCGTTTAAACCCAACCATGAAAGATGTAGTAAGAGCGGAAATCATCAAATTGTTAGATGATGGAATTATCTATCCCATTTCGGATAGTAAATGGGTGAGCCCAATTCAAGTCGTTCCAAAAAAGTCAGGAATGACCGTGGTTGAAAATGCTAAGGGAGAATTAATACCTCAATGCACCACCACCGGGTGGCGTGTTTGCATTGACTAACGAAAGCTCAATGCCGGAACTCGAAAAGATCATTTTCCCTTACCGTTTATCGATCAAGTGATTGAACGAGTGGCGGGCCATCCTTACTATTGTTTCCTAGATGGGTATTCCGGATATAACCATATTGAAGTGGATGTACTTGATCAAGAAAAGACGACTTTTACATGTCCGTTTGGTACGTTTGCCTATAAACGTATGCCATTTGGGTTATGTAATGCGCCAGCTACTTTTCAAAGGTGCATGTTGAGTCTCTTTAGCGACATGATTGAAAAAGGTCTTGAGGTGTTCATGGACGATTTCAGCGTTTTTGGTCCATCTTTTGACCAATGTTTAGCTAATCTTGAAAGAGTTCTATTCCGATGTGTGGAAAAAGACTTAGTCCTCAATTGGGAAAAATACCATTTTATGGTTACCGAGGGTGTAGTTTTAGGCCACATAGTCTCATCTAGGGGGATTGAAGTTGATCGAGCCAAAATTGAAGTAATAGCTGAGTTACCCCCGCCAAAATCACTTAAAGATGTGAGGTCCTTTCTAGGCCATGCTGGATTTTATAGGAGGTTTATCAAAGACTTTAGAGCCATCGCTAAACCTTTGAGTAATCTTCTCATGAAAGACACTCCATTTGAGTGGAATAAAGCATGTCAAGATGCTTTGAGAAACTTAAAAGCATACTTGTTTCCGCACTTATCATGCAAGCTCCGGATTGGTCACTACCATTTGAGCTTATGTGTGATGCAAGTGATTACGCTATTGGGGCTGTTCTTGGACATAGGAAAGACAAGAAAGCTCATGTTATTTACTATGCTAGTAGAACATTATCTGGCCCTCAGCTTAACTACTCTACTATAGAGAAAGAGTTACTAGCAGTTGTTTTTGCTCTCGATAAATTTTGCTTGTACATTGTTGGGTCACCTATCATATGCTTCACTGATCATTAGGCACTTAAATATCTCTTGAGTAAAAAAGATGCCAAACCCCGACTAATCAGGTGGATCCTACTCCTACAATAGTTTAATCTCTCGATTCAAGATAAGAAAGGAGTAGAAAACATCGTCGCAGACCATTTGTCACGCCTCTCGTCCGACGTGCCTATTGATCCCATTCCCATAGACGAGTATTTCCCGGATGAAAATTTATTTGCTACTTCCTCTCTCCCTTGGTTTGCGGATATAGTTAATTATCCTATCCCCTTTTAGGATTTTTCTACCTATGTTTGTATTTTTTTTTCTTTTCTTTTATTTGTTTCCACAGTGTTGTACCAGTTTGTAATATACAGTTTTAGTATAATATTGGCTTGTTTTATTTCTCGCACTCTTTATGTTATCTTCTTTATCTCTCTTATCCTTTACTTGAGGACATTGAAAATCATTAAGTTAGGGGGGATGACAGGTGCGTATTCATAAAACTTCGCATAAAAAAAAATTGTTCAAAATAAATAAAAATTGGAATTTAAATTTTTCAAAAATGTCACCTTTATTCTATTTAAAGTCTCAAATTATTAAATCTCAATTACACTAAGCCAAAATTGACCAAAGATGGAAATTGAAAGAAAATTAACGACTTAACGAATAAGTGTGGAGATTGATCAAACCCGGTGAGATTTCGAGCCTATCAATTTTTTTTGAGTTTTTAAATCAATTCGAGTTTATGATTAACTCAAAGTTCTTTTCAGCGTGTTAATAAGTCGTTGATGATCTCAATCCTTTATTTTGATCGGTTATGGGAAATGTGTGAAATGTTGTCTCGAAATTCGTGCTAAATATATCTCTAAACTTAATTAATCTCGAGATGCATATGGTAATGTGATTAGCAATTTGGACAATGAAGTAGGCCCTCGTTTGTTACCCAAAAATATTAGCCATAAAAAAGTTGTGAAAAAATAAATTATCCCTTTGCAACCCACTTTGAGCCTAATAAAATATTTTCCTTTCGTTTGATAACCCGAAAAACCCAAATAGCCCGGAATTGTGAAAATTGAGAAAATTCATCAAGTAAGTCCAAATTGTGCAATAAAAAGGGGCAAGAAGAAAAAAAAAATAGATATGCTCAACAAAAATAGCAAGAAAAGAAAAATAAAAAAATAAAAATAGAAAAAGAAAGAGAAAGAGAAAAATGAGCAAATGCCCGAAAAAGCACAAATGGACGTCATAAAGGTATTTTCCAATTCCGAACATTCCATCCATTTATATTTTTACCCTTTACACCTTTTAACCCAAAAAGTCCTAACCGAGTCCAAATGGCGAAATTAATTACTGCGTGGAGAGCGAAGCTATGAAAAGATAAAATAAGTGATCAAAATGGTGTGAACTAGAGGTGATGTTCCCGTTTCCCTATAACCGTACTCCGATGATGAGATCTTTTCGCAATATATTTCCTTCTTTTCAATTTTGTATGCATGAATTTGTGTCCATTATATTTACTCTTTATATCATGCATACCGAGAGGAAATAACCACAATCCGAGTGATTCGTTTGTGAGTGTATCCGTAAGAATTTGAATCAAAACGAATTTTCGGAAAGTAACGTAATGCTCAATCGGTGAAAATTTGAGGTTTAATTTTTGGCTTTGCACACACACACTATGGTTTGAGATAGTTGAATATGAGTTGATGGTGATTATTTTGTAGAAAAGTTTAAATTGTACAAATTTTTAAGTATTTTGATATTTATTTGAGTCAATAAAGAATTTTGTGGGTATATTCACTGCAAACCCTCACGAGACAAAACTCGTCCTACTAGGGTAACCTAGGGGTTTAAAGGCATGTTGCATATGCTCAATGAAATCGCGTGCCTGCGAAAGTGGAATTTTATTTTAATAAAGGAATTTTCAAGAGTTGAGTTTTGGTTAGAATCAGACACATTGCCCGGAACGTGCAAAGTCCTAAGTTAGGGGGATTTGACCAAGCGTAAATTCTTCCGAATTTAGCCCCTTAAGTTAGTGATTTTAATATCTCGAACAAGGTAATTAAATCATTTTTAGTCCTTATCACTCTATTATTCGTTTCTAACAAAATTCCCTAGTTTTTCTGTAATTGTGATAAAGATTTCAGGAATGGAATGCAATAAAAGAAAATAAGAAAACTAGAAGAAATGTAAAAGGGAAAAAGTGTAAATTCCATTCATAATTTAGAAGCAACGTCAAAATTGAAGTTGAAGAGCATGAGTTCACAAGAGCATAGGAAGAAACGGCATTCAAATCGGAGTTCTAGATCAAAAGATATGGTCAGTCAAAGTTTCAAGGATAAAGTCAAATTAGAAGAATTTCGGACCGATCCGGTTTGGATCCGGATCCATCCGAATTGACAAAGTCCAGTAGACCCCGGATTGTTGACGAATCGATGGAAGCAAAACTTCGGACCCATTCGACTAGGCCCAGACCGATCCGGTAAAAAGAAAAGAACCGATCCGGTGTATTCGGACCGATCCGAGGTTGAGCCGGACCGGTCCGGTCGTGTGAAATGCTGACAATTAATTGTTCAATTAAAACAGAGCAACTCTTGGAAAAACGTACCAACAAGCATTATTGGCTATCAATTTCGATACTTGGTGTTATAAAAGCTAGTGCCCTATATCATTTGAAGGAACCAACCAAGTGAGTAGAGAGAGAATTGTAGCAAGTTGTTAAGATTACAAAGTTGTTAAAGAATTTTAGAGTGAGTTTTTGAGAGAATCATTCAGAAGTTTAAATTTCTTTCATAAGAACCTTAATTTGTACTGCTGATTAAGAAGAAGTTATCTGGATTTCAATTTCATTTACTTGCCTGCTGCTGAATACAAGTAATATCATTTTATTCTCTTTTACTGTATTATTTGCAAATTTATTTCCCATGTCTTGTAGTTCCATAATTCTGAGTATGAATTTGTTCTTCAATCCAATCATGAGTAGCTAAATTTCCCAAGGGTTGGGGTACATGAACTCGATCCAAGGCAGATTATCTGTGTAGAAAATAGAGGTTAAATTCAAATATTGATTGAATCGTGAAAGAAAATTATACAAAAACTGTCAATCTTTTAATCTCTCTTGCCCTAGGTACTTGAGATGTTTAAGAAAGCTTTGCTAGTATAATTTATCATTCACCGCTTTATACCTATTTTTGATTTCATATTGTGCGGGCTAGATCCCTCATATATGTAATGCTTAGAAGTTATAAAGGCTGGATCTAATCAATTATTTTAATTTACAAATCTAGTATTCTCTATGATAATTTGCCAAGGATTGAGGGATTGTATTCTACCCTGTTTTTTTCCCATTTGATTAAAAGTTTTTCCTGCAATTTTTAGTCTGCTTTCATTAAAATTTCCAGTTTGCTTTTGTTAAGAAAAGTTTTATTTCGCTAGAAATCTTCCAAAATCATTAATCATCTTTTTGTTTATTTTAAGAAATCATTTTCAGATCTAATAAGTTTCCTGATTACTATTTGACATTTTCTTTCCCTGTGGATTCGATCCCGACTTACCGGGTTATTACTTGAGCGATAGGTTTGCACTTGAACCTAGAGTGAACGCACTTTTAAGACAAATTTTTAGTCGCGTCAGCTATCAGTTCTGCACTGTTATGCGAAAGAACGGGGATCCAGCACCCAGTCTATTACACGAGAAAGACTCTCTTGGACGTTGAAAAGAAATACTTACCGTTGGAAAAGCTCGCCTTTGCGCTAGTGGTAGACTCAAGAAAATAAAACATAATTTCGAATCCCACTCCATCATTGTACTTACGTCCCACCCTCCTAGAGTAGTACTACGAAAGGTGGACCTGTCAGGCAGATTATCAAAATGGTCAGTCGAGCTCAGGAGATTCGACATTCAGTTCCAGCCAAGGTATGTTATCAAAGGACAAGTCTTCTCCGACTTCATCGCAGAATTTATCGGAGAATACCCTCGCGATAAACCTCAAACTATTCATAAGGAGGAAGTTCCCTCGGCATCAGGCATCTGGAGACTGTTCGTTGACGGTGCCTCCAACTCTAAGGTGGAAAGAGTAGGCATTGTGCTGATTACCCCTGAAGATGAAATACTCAAGCAAGGAATCAGGCTTAGATTTGAAGCCACGAACAACGAAGAAGAATATGAAGCACTAATAGCAGGCCTACAGAAGGAACACGCGCTAGGGGCGAAGCAACTCCAAGTGTTCGATGACTTATAACTGGTCTCCAACCAGATAAGTGGTGACTTCAATGCTAGGGATGAGAGGATGGTGGCCTACCTCGCCACTACAAAGAAAGTAATGGCTAACTTCGAACAGGACAGCGTCCAACAGTTTCCAAGAGGACAGAACAGCCATGCTGATGCCTTGGCGGCCTTGAGCTCAGCGATCAATTCTGACTTAAAGAGAAAAAATCCGATTGACTTTGTCACCCCGCCAAGCATCAACCAAATCAACGAACTGCCAAACGTGGGACATGTTCTCCAGATTGAGACAGCCCCTAGTTGGATTGACCCTTTAAGGGATTATTTGAAGGATGGTGCGCTACCAGATGATAAAAAGACCGCTCGTCAGATAAGAGTCAAATCTACTCTCTTTCACTTATCTCTTGAGGGAAAACTGTACCAAAGATCTTTCACTGGTCCTTACCCCCATTGCGTTCACCCGAAGGACGTCGAGTAAGTTCTTCACGAACTCCATGAGGGAATTTATGGGAGTCACATTAGGGGTAGATCGATAGCTTTACGAGCAATGAAAGAAGGATACTAGTGGCCATACATACAGAAAGACGCAGAGTTTATGCTCGCAAATGCAAAAAATGCCAACTTCACGCTACTATGGTTCACCAGCCAGCCAATGACCTGAAGTTACTTACCAACCCATGTCCTTTCGCCCAATGGAGAATGGACATCATAGGCCCTCTTCCTGCTGTAGCTGATAATCATAAGTATATGTTAGTCGCAACAAACTACTTTACCAAATGGATAGAGGCAGAGCCGCTGGAAAACATTCAAGACACGAACATGATAAGATTCATATGAAGGAACATTGCCACTCATTTTGGGATCCCCAAGACCATCATCACTGATAATGGAACCCAGTTTAAAAGTGGCCTCTTTCAGGTTTTCTGTAGCGATCAAGGGATCAGGCACTAGTACAGTTCTCTAGTATACCCTAACAGCAACGGGCAGGCCGAAGCTTCCAATAAAATAGTGATCGACGGATTAAAGAAGCGGTTGGAGCGAGCCAAAAGGGCATGGGTAAACTAACTACCCCATATTCTATGGGATTACCGCACTACCACACAACGAGCAACTGGGCCCCATTCACACTAACATATGGTATGGATGCAATCATCCCTGTGGAAGCTGGCCTCCCTACCATGCGATCCACCCTGGTCAACCTAGGCCAGAACGATGCCGAATTGCTTGCGGAACTTGACCTAGATGAGGAACAAAGAGAGCTGTCTCTAGTGAAATTAGTTGTTTATCAGCAATAGCTAACCAGGCACTACAATAAAAAGGTCAATCCAAGAGCATTCCAAGTTGGGGACTACCTCCTAAGGAAAGTTCTTGGCAGCGCTGTAAAACCATCGGACGACAAACTAGGGCCAGACTGGGAGGGACCATTCAAGGTGATAAGAAATGCACTACACAGAGCCTCTCACTTATAAACGCTGGAGGGCAGGGAGGGCAGGGTAGCAAACAAATTTGAAGAAATTCCACTTTTAGTTTTTCTTTGATCTTTTTAACCTAGTGTTAAAATTTTCAATTCGTTTATGATTAATAAAAATTTGTTTGGCAGTAGCATTCTATGAAGTGTTGATTTTTCTCAATTACATTATAATTCATGCACCTTTTCCAAGTCACAGGCTCTCCTCTTAGCATATAAAATCAGGGTATTACCCTCCTTAGGTTTTTGTTATCAAACACGAATAACCTCCTAGCATTGCCCCTGGAAATATATGAAGCCCTCCAGGGGACCCTTAGGCAGCACGTCCAACCCAGGATGGTCACCAATAATGTTTGGCTAAAAAAACCTTCTCGGATAGAACATCCAACACTAGGTGTGTCCTCGCCATTACCACGCTTAGACCTAAGGAAGTGTGACGACACAACCTAGAAGGCAAAGTGAGGCAGAATGGTATCCTATAAGCATACTGGACTAGGGGCTAATCACTCAACAAACCAACTCTACCTATATCAAATCTAGTCAGCTAAGAAGAGCCCAAGATATTCGAATAAGACATCAATGAAGTAAAAAATACACAACGCATGTTTAGTCGGCGAATCGCCCCAAACATAACTATTTTATTACATCATTACATATACAAAGAGTTACATGTGTTGAGAAAAATAAATCCTAATAAGGATAAGGTCTCCGAGCAAGATAGTCATCCACTTGCGCTCTTCGGCCATCATCTAGGGGAGGAGCTAATTCCTTCTCGGCTTCATTTTAATCTAGTTCCAACAGCTGCCTTGGGATGGCATCTATGTGAACCCATTGATCATCCCTTATGAATGGGTTCGGCATCAAAGTTGAGGGGGAGATCTCATGATGATACCAAAGGAAAGAGTTCTTAGGGACCTGCAACTCCCTAAGAGCACTCAACCATCCTATAATGAAGGATAACTCTTCAACCTCCCCCAACTTCGTCGGAGCATCAGTCTAACCCTGATCATAACCATCAGCCCACACTCGCTGAGGACCTTTCTTGAATAGGTTCCTCAGTAAGGTAACATCTCTTTGAAGATCGGTAGCTATCACATACACTCGGTGAACATCACCTCAAAGCTCGATAATATCCCTAGCTCAACCACTATCATCAGTACCAGCTCGCGGTCCGATCGATGAAGAAGAACCACGTAAAACTCAAGGAGCAATTCTCGGCACATTCTCCCTAAGTCGCAAAACTTCTCTCCTCAGAGCATCGTTATCTTGTTTAAGTACCTCTCTAACTTGATTGACCTCGGAGGCATCCAGAATTTTAGCCTTCAGAGCATCCACTTCTTCTTAAACAGAAGCGTCGATCTCCTCCATCTCCTGAAGACTATCCTTTATCTTGGCATGGAGCTCTGACTGGTCCTTATAGTTTTAATTCCTCGACCTAAGACACTTGCATATACTTATAAAGGCTTTGTGAACTCTATTGCTCGCATCAGATCCAAGAATTTTTCCTAACTAAGAGGTAGTAGGAATATAATCCTCAACATTGATGAGCAACAAACCATATAATCATTAAAGAATAAATAAATCAGTAGGCGGAAGGGAACTGAATTTCATTTCATTAAAAGAAGATTCAAAGTACATCATCAAAAATAAAGAATAATAAAAATACAAAGGGCTCTCTAAAGAAGACTAGCTGGCAACCTCAGTCTGCTCTGAGGTCGCTGGTTGCTTCCTTTTATCTGTGGCGGCTCTAGGTACGCCTCCCTCAGACGGAGCAGTCACCGTCCCATGGTCAAGAGTGTACTAGTAGAAGTGGTCTGGATAACTGGATTACCTTCATTATTGATAGTAGGAGAAGGCTTTTCATCCACAATAGGCTTGGGGCCAGGGTCGTGCTCGTCAAAGAGGGGGGAGTTAATATCCACCTCTATAGAAAATAAGGACTTGTCCCAACCCTTCTTGAAGTTGAGATGGTTAATATAGCCAATCTGAACCTCAACATCCTCATACGCTACGACCCATCCAGTGTTGTACAAGTTCTCCTTGAAGGTGGCAGCCTCATATTCCACCTTCTTCACCTTCCCAGTAAGCACCTTATTCTCCTTAACCACAGCTAGTTTGCTCGTGCAAACCAATTCATAGGACTGCCTCATCTCTTCAAGCTCCTTGGTCACCGCCTCTTTCGCTTTGTTGGCTTGGGCCAAGGCGAGATCAGAAGACTTTTGAGCAGAACTGGCAGTCTTCAAGCAAGCCTCCAGCTCAGCATTTTTCCTATCCAGCTCGGCATTCTTCCTCGCCAGCTCATTGCTACTACGGTAAAGGACGGTGAAATCAGACATAAACTATAGAGAAATAAAAAACATTAGCAGAGAAAGTATTAAAAGGAGCATTGTAAGAAAAGAAAAGTGAAAACAGGCTTACCAAGGCTGGCTCCTAACTCCCCTTCAAGGCTAACTGGTCCGTCCCTATATTTATCGACCTCTCACGATTAGCTTCCAGTACTGCTCTCTCAAGCACTGCCGGAGCTAATTGAGGGGTAAGAGAAACAGAAGCCCCCTCATCCAGAGAGGACACAAGCACCATAAACTGCCCCTCCTTTATCCTCACCTCTTCTCTCCACTTATCTTCTTCTCTCTCCTTCTTCTCCCTCTTTATCCTCTTCCTCTCTTATACATTCCTCTTCTCCTCTTCCTTCTTTCTCTCTCTCTCTCTCTCTCCATTGCCTCATCTTTCTTCTTCCTCTCCTGCTCATGAGCAATAGTCTGGGAGCCAGTGGCAGTATCCTCGCTCCTAGATTTCTTCTTCTTCACCGACGAGCAAGAAGGACATTATCTTCATCATCATCTTGGATCAAAATTTTCCTAGGAGGAGCCATATCTTCCTCGCTGGAGCTAATTGCCCCTAAAATTTCTAGGTCACAATTTGGGTATCTTTCCATTTATGGTTAGGATATCTTTATCTTAGGGGGAGACGTCTTACCTAGGTTGATATTGCTTTAGACATTGTTAGAAAAAAAACACTTTTGCGGATTTATAATTTTTATATTCTCTTTGCATTAAATGGTGTGTTTAAGTGTGCAGGTTTACAACATGCGACAAAGCTTTCAAGCATGCAAAGCTACTCAGAGTATTTTTTAGTCGAGCGTCTATACTCTTTTTTCCTTTTAGGTTTGGGGATTAATCCTTATTAGAGAGCTTGACGGACCATAGAATTTTTATTTTGGTGTTGTCCCGTAATAGACAAAGGGGGAGAGTCCATTTGTTTTTAATTGGCTTAATTTTAGATAAAATATTTAATTCAAAGGTTAGGATTTGTATTGTCGATCTCCTAAGCCTATGACATGTTTGATGAAGATGTTGTGGCTAAGTTTCAAACTTGGATACATGTCGTACCATGTTTGTTGTGCCATGTTTGTCTTCACATTTATCAAGAATCTCATAAAATATGGATGCATTTTGAATATGGTCATTGAATAATTTTTAAGGGTGTGTGTTTTTGAACAAAATTTGTTTGGAATTGTTTTTAAAATATTTTGGAAGAAACTATTTGTTTGTCTCATTAGAACAAAGTCATACACCTCGTTTGAACGTAATGGATATCTCATTCAAATGAAGTTATTAACTCGTTAGAAAGAACTTGGAATCTCGTTGGAATGTGCATCTAACGAACATCAAACGAGAACACTCTTCTGAACAATGGACAACTTGTTAGAAGCTCGTTGGAAGTTCATCACAATAAAAAGGGTTCTCCTTTGAATGAACTCTATTATTGTTAGAAAGAAATTGCCTTTCAATTAGAACGAACTATGCAATCTTGTTCGAACAAGTTTTTTCCTCAAAATTCATGTTTTCACTATTTAAGGCATGTTGGACTCATTTTTTCAAGAAATTTTGGTGAAAATCAATTCCTTAATTATTTTCAAAAACTCCAAAACTCTAGTTTCACCCTTTGAGTTTAAAGATCTGAGTTTACATATTAACATGCTTTGACATCTTTCTGTTGGGATCTAAAGCTTGTTTCTCACCATCTTGGAATGAGAACTAGTTTCGTGAGGTGGACTCCGTACTTGGTTTGTTGTGTTGCAGTGAAGAAGTGGTGGATTCTATGTTCTAATCTGTAGACAGTTTTTGAGACTCGTTGGTGGATATCGAGGCATGTGTGGACTCATGTGTTGGGGCAACTTGAGTGAGTGTACTCTTGTGTTTCACTATGAAGGAGAGGTAGGAGATAGAAAAGTGTCAAGGCTTGCTAGGGGGTCGAGTTGTTGAGTATGTCTATTGTCTAATCTTTTTAAAACCTTATCATAGTGATTTGTTTGGCTAGATCGTCCAAGGTTTTTCCCTTTGTGGTTTTCCTATTACATCGGCATGTTATGGATGATTTATTTATTTTATCTTCTTATCACCTAAATGCATTTTTTAGGTTAAAAATATAAAATTGGGTAAATTTGTTTTCACCACAATGATTTAATTTTTGGTGAACAAGTTTTATTGGGTTTAATAAAGTTTTGATATTTAAAATTTAAAAAATATAAAAATAGAATTTTTGTGTTATGACCATTCCTTCCTATGCAGACCGTATATAGCATTATCACTCTCTGCCTTCCCCTCCTTTTAATAGAAGGTATTTCCATTCGCCCTCGCCCACATGTAACAAAAATAGATCTCCATGTACAACTTGTTTATCCAATTTATCTCGTTCACTATCCTCCAAGTATTTGGGGAACACTGGACTAGAAATACATGGAAGAACTCACAAAACTCTTAAAAGAGTTGGTTTGGGGGGAAAAGTTATCCTACTTCAGTAATAAATTTTGATAACATCTAATGCCACCCTTAATGTTATAGTAATCTCTGGGTATTTCTCCACTCTATGATTACCCACTTGGGAATGGATAAACATCTCCGGAATTACTCAATGAAACCCTACCGAAAAGGGTAAATCATGTTGATAGCTAAATAATGAAAATGATGGAAAAAATGGATGTGATACTTGAAGAAAAATTTCAGAGAAAAAAGGGAAATAGATTAACTTCTAGTGAGTAATGAAGGAAAGTGACTCTAAATCATTTTTTGAAAATTTCCAATAAAAATGTACTCCAAAGTGACGATAAAGAGGTCATTAAGTGCCTTGGTTCAACTTCTAAGACAAATCATCATTTTCAATGCGCCCCCAAATGACAACAGACCCACACATTACCGCCTTTTGTCTAAATCACAAAAAATTTCCAGGATACCTCTAAAAAACTCAGGCAAATTATAAGTATTTCCTTTGGGGCTAACGGTTAAAATAAAGGCAATTTTTAACTTAAAAAACCAAGTGGTTCCACCCACTAATCATAGCGTTTATAAGAGATCAAATTTCACTAGCGACCACAATCACAGTTACATTCAATAGGAAAGAAAACCTTCGCTCCCCAATTAGACTGTAAAATTTTAGGATAAATTATGGGGGAATTATCCAACATATCAGGAGCAACTTCCATGAGTCTGAAAAAGTTGGTAACAACAAAATCTCAATGACAAAAGAATAAATTGAGGCTAATGAGCGAAAATCACGAAATTGAATTCACTCGATCAAGTCACGATAGAAATCCAATGTCACGAAGTCCAACATGACTAAATATCTTTCGATTCTCTATAAATGTAACCCACGCCACTGGAAAAAGGGGCATGCGATTCTTATTATTAAGAATCGATCAATAAAGAGAGAGAAATACCCCATGGCTCATAGGCAAATTGTTGGTACACATGGATATTATGTTATTGTGTAATTGCAAACTTTTATTTTTTGCTCGGCTTAATTGTGTTGATTTCATAATAGAAGGATTTTCCCCCCTACATATAGGTGACCTCCCATAAGAGACATTGAGAATTAGTGAATCAAACCTCTAGTGGAGAAAAAAGTGAAACATTTTTTTTAAATTTATCTAATAAAGAAAAGAATAATTTGGTTAAATAATGTTCTTATTGTGATGTGTTTGGGTACACTAAATATTTAACTAATGTAGAAATTTAAAATACTCTCGAGTCAAGTGCAATAACTAAGTTTTCCCACTCTTAGGACCTTTGCTAACCTAAATGGAAAAAATGGTTTAAGAATTTGGTTTGTTTGGGTTAGATGTGTAAGAAAATAGTTCTCCTTGTTATCAAAATTCAATATCCAAAATGTGTTTTAGGGTTGTGTCAATTTTATTATTTGTCATTGACACAATGATATCAACACGCCACAAAGTTCAAAGACGCATAAACATGTGTTTACACCATATTATCACAGTCTAATGAGTTGTTTCCATATGGTATTATAAATCGATGATAATAGTTGAACTATAATACAGAAGATCAAAGTAATTGGTAGCCCGCATGCATAACACATGTCACGATTATGGGGGTGGTGTAGAAAATGAAGGAAACTATCTATATAGGAGCGTTATTGCACTTAGGAGGGAAAAAATTTGGATGTCTAACTACCCAGCAGTTAGAAACAGTTTAGTTTCTTGGCAATAAACTCTATAAATACACAAGTAGAAGACAAACGAAAAAAGGAATCCCTTGCCGAAAAACTAAATTTACACGTTTTATCCTTTCTTTTTCTTTTTTTTTTATTTACATATCTTCTTTCATTCGATGTAGATTGTAACTTTCTTTATAGTTTATTAAATATTCATTAACTTTACATTTGATTTATTTTACTTTATTGCTTTACATTCGAAGTGTAACCATCTACTTTATCGCATTTATCTTTCTTTAATTTCAAAGATTTTATTCCATAGTTTATGCAATTTTCAGCTTCTTCTATTCTAGTTATTTATAGTAGTTTAGCACTCACATCAAACTTTCCCCTAATGGAAGCACAAGTATTCTTAAATGAAGCATCGATCGGTACACAATCGCCTGATTACCACTAGGCTAAGTTAATCAATTGGTTGGCAAGACCATATCCTTGCCTGGCATGCTCACAATTAAATCTATTCACCATGACAATTGAATACCCTAAACATATTTTTGGCATGCATAGTAATACACAAGTGCATAATTGTTTTTCATAATGGCTACAACACTTAGAAAATACAATGTTACAGAAAATAATGGGGAAACTAGCTCAACCATCAAACACGTTAGCACCATTGAGTAAACAATGGTTGAAACTACTCACGAATCATGAGCAATTGCTCACAGTCAAGAACTAAATGTGATAACGACTTCAAGAGATGAAATATTAACACAACACCTATTGTTGGTGTATTCATAAATGCACAAGATTAATTGATCAAGCAACTCGACCTGATTTGTAATCACCTTGGAAACATAATGCAAAACATTAGCACTACTATCACGATAGTAACTAGTATGTTGTCCACATTTAATCGTGCTGTGTATAATAGTATGGGATATGCACCATAATGTGGGTAAACCCCACCACTT
The DNA here is from genome assembly GCA_949130495.1 of Sambucus nigra. Lineage (NCBI taxonomy): Eukaryota > Viridiplantae > Streptophyta > Magnoliopsida > Dipsacales > Adoxaceae > Sambucus > Sambucus nigra. The sequence goes on along the minus strand of OX422217.1, from coordinate 529,384,504 downwards.
AAACTATAGTCCTTTCTATTATAGGCCGATCACTGGTGAATCTAAGTTTGGAAATAACCTAAGGATAGGAAGTTACTCTAATACTGCTAGTCTAGGAATGAAAAACCCAATGGAAGGTTTACGACCATATAACAAAAAACCAACAGTTGGGTTATAATAACTTAATAGGGAGAACACCTCTACTAGAGATAGGAAGAACTATGCCATATCAAAATGAAACCAGTTTAGGCTTCCCAAGTACTTAGAATTATAGGATCATCAATAATACTACATTTGAATCAGAAGTCGGGGATTGGGAAATAATAGGAGGTTAGACAACCAAATTCCTCAAGTATCTCATCCCATGCCTTGTCAAGGATAACAAAATGTGACTTCATCGATTCCACCACCATTTGTTCAACTAGCTCCCTTAATAAACTAGATTGTTATTCCATAACATGCAATTTCATAGGGGAGTTAAGAGGAATGAGATTGTGGATCTCATACGTGAAATATGTGACCAATGGCTCGAGTGGTGCAGACCCCGATTTATAAGAAGCCATATCCTATGTGGGTAGATAGTATAAAACTACCAAAAGGTTTCAAATTTCCAATCGTTAGCTCTTTTCAGGGATGAAAGTTAGTCCACTATGTTCACATTACTAGGTTCACTAGTCTATTTTCTAATGCGGGAACAAATAAGTATCTCAAACCGCGTTTGTTTTCTAGTTCACTCATTAATGCAAAAAATTTCCTAGATCATCAATTTTACAACTATCTTTATCTAAATTAGTGAAACATTCTTCCACACTGAGGTTGAAGTATCTTTGGCTGATTTAGCTAAACTAAGATAAAAGTTAGATGAAATGTCAACTACCTTTAAAATAGGTTTAAGAGGAATATGAACAAATGCAAAATAGTCCTACTTTCGTGTGAATTTGTAAGATTGGCGCATAATGGATTTAAATTAAGACTTAGAAAAAAATTTGATGCCACTGAGTTCAGTGATTAAGTAGAATTAGCTGACAAGGTATCCAGATATGAGTCATTTCTAGAGGAAGAGTATGAAGGAAATATCTTCTTTTAAGACTGTTGTAATAACCTGCGTAATTTTGGGGTATTTTCAAAATATAGAAGAAAATAAAATTTTGAGATAAAATTATTTTTATTGCTCAAATATGTTGGTTATTACTTTTAAAGGAGAGAATTTCAAACGGTTTCGAAATCGGAATTAAAATGGAGTTTTAATTGAATTTTTATTATATGTAAGAGTCCTCAAAATATAAAACTCTCTTAGAGTCCTCAAAACATAAAACTCTCTAACAAAAAAAAATATTTAAAAATATTGAATGGTCCAATCGAGCTATATTTTTTTTTGTAGCTTCCTCTCATCTTCATCTAATTCTCTGTAAAATTTCATCCAATTCCAATGGTCCGATCGTCCGGAATAAATTTTTTAGTGTTTGTATCTCATTACAACTCTTTTCTTAATCAAACTCTTAATCCTTTATATATCACAACAAATTCGTGGATGGACTTTTTAAATCACTTTTTCTCAAACTTTTCAACCATAATAGCTCTTTAAAATTACTCCCTTTCATATAGAAACCATAGCCCCAAACTTATTCAAGATTTCAACCTTAGATTAGAAGGCTTATTTGGTGTTTTCTCGAGTTTGGGCTACAACGAGATTTAATTATTTTCGCAAGAGGAACGTGATGGTGTGTTTAGATTTTGAGGCTAAAATTATGTGATGATTTTAAGGTATTGGGTTTTACACAATATGCTCCTTAATCTCGCGAGTCTTATTCCCTTTGATTTCATGTGATTATTTACTCATATTTGAATTGCTAAATTCAATTGGAATCTGGAAATTATTTGTTGGAATCTAATTTTGATTCATGTGGTATTATATTTGGTGTTGAGCATGTTGTCATGAGATTTTAATATGGCACTGAAGTTGGGCACCCCTCAATATTCCTTTTTCCGGATATGCTAGAAAAATGCACAGGCGCGGTACGGAGGTGAGGCCTAGTGACCCGGTTAATGTGTTGTTGAGAAATTATATTGATATAATTGCTTATGAGATTCGCATTTGATTTGAAAATTCGTACTTGTATTGTGACATTTTATTCACCGCTGATATTTTTTTAGCATCTTTCCTGTCATATTGTGTACTTCCCCATATTTTCTTTTAGTTGGCAGGTTAGCGCGGATTGGAGCGCTATGGACCAATTGAGATGGATTTTAGCGTGGATTATTTTGGAAAGATTATTGGAGAATACAAGTTGGAAGAATTGTATTTATTTTTTTATGTATAGAGCATTGGAGATTTATTTTATTTCGAGATAGATAGTTGTTTTATTTCGAGAGATTATTGGATGTATTTTATTTGAAGAGATTGAGATTAGTGGATTATTTTATATTATTGTGGGATTTTTAGATGCTCTATACCTTGTTATATTGTGGATTAGTTTAGTTTTATCGACAGTGGCTCTCCGTTCTCTCTCCCCGGGCGGGCAGGGTGTTACAACTGTTATAAGGATCCTAACATAAAAATAGATGTTGCTGAGATTATAGGAAATTCTATCAACCATTAGTTTGAAAGGACATAAAAGTAGAGCCTTTTGCCCCTAAGTGAAAGTGGATGATAAAAAAAATATTCATCTGATATTTCTAAGGTTGATGAGATATTTGATTATCTCTTAAACTAAGATCTTAAAACCACCTGATGATGTTAAAAATCCATATGAATATTTAGGGAAAAACTATTGTAAATGGCATGACGTTTCCTCCCATTGAACTAACGCATGTTTTTTTAGGCGGAGTTCAAGAGTTGATCCGAATGGGAAAACTTAAATTCATTAAAAAAAAGAAAAATAATATGGGTGTGGACGAATACTCATTTTTCTAAAGTTAAAGAAGTGAGAGAGAATATACAGTACATTCAACTGCCTCGAACCAAATGGCATGTTCAATTTAAAATGTAGACCAAGGAGGAATCAAAGGCTTTAAATCCTGAAATGACCTAAAACAACCTATGCATCATGTATGGGTAATGTTATGCAAATATTTGTCAATTTGTGGCTTCGAATGGAAATGGGAACTCCATCTCCTCAAATTGAGTTGTATTACTAGTTGAGACATGCATCTTACCTACCAATTTGATCATTCTTTATTGGCAATTGGTTTCTCCAAAATTGCAAATTCCAGTCAGCATTAACTTTAACCAATTATTTCTCTAACTCCTATTTTTAAGATACGAGGGATATCTTTTTTATTTAAATGGATCCTATATCTTGCAGGTCCATAGCTACCTCAGATCGTCAACCATAGGAATGAGATCTATCAATAGATAAGGCATTATCATTAGCCTCTTCTTAGTTCATGGTTATGATGTGATATGGGAGTGCTAAGATACAACTTTTTAACGCCTTTGCAACACTTTCCACTAAGCCTTCAGGTTGGAAAATGCATGTGTAGGCTCCCCTAAACCCACTAAGAAAGGTTAAGTCAGTTAAGGCCTCAAATATCACCCTAGAAAAGATTGGAAGTAGTTTCAAAGCTTTTAGATCCTCCAATTGATAATGTGGGGGAATTGGTTGAACTTGGATGAGATATTATAGTTGTTGCTTCACGCTTCTTGTGGTGGTCTCCAAGGTTCAAATAGGAGCATGGAACAAGATTTCCTAAAGTTATCGAGTAAAGTAGTGACCTGGACTAGTGTCATCATGTTAAATATATCCTCAATTAGGAGATTAATTTCTACCTCAGGGGAATAATATCTCAATGGTTAAGCACTTGGGCTTGGGACATCTTAAGGAACTGGGGGAATTGCACGTGATCCTGGAGTGGTCCTAGCAAGATTAGGTTACTCTATAGCCTCCATTCCCTTAGGCACTGCATGGACTACCTGATTTGCAATCAAGGTTTGAGTCATGTGATACCCTAATCCTTAATGGGATATCATTTTTTTAACTCACTGGTTTCCCAAGGTCACATTCAATTTCCTAAAAATCCGACTTCAGTGATAGGAAAACCCCAAACCTCTTGTGATCGTAGGGGCATTCACATAAATATGAAAATCTTGTCCCACCATGGACTTAACCAACTTTACAAAGTACCCTATATATCCAAACACATTTTATCAAATTTCCCATACACCCATCTATGCCTCACTTCAAAGGTCGAAGCCAAAGGCAACCCCATTGAGACGATTTACACTAAATATCATTTTATAGACATTTTGGACCTACAAACCATCATAATTTGGTATAGTGGTAAACATAAGAGCCATAGATAGTTGAAATATATTTACAACGGTGAAGGCCACATGACAATCGGAGTTGGTATCATAACATAAAGGTCAATGAAGTAAAGAAATTCACACTACATACCACTTTATGTGTATTTTGGACCTACTAAATTTCCTGATTAGGTAAGTTGGAAACCCTAAACATGTAAATATGTGAATTATCTTTTCAACAATGAAAACCATGCGTCAATCAGAGTTACAAGCCAAACGGTATGAAAATAATATGAAATTACAATGGAACGTGAACTGAATCCAAATCCTTTGACCGCACAGTTAAATTTTTTTTTAGTTTCTCCCTCCAAAATCACTCAAATAGATTTTTGACAGAATGTTGAACCCCTTTAACTGGAAGATTAACCATTTGATCGACCAGTTAACCATTTTTTACAATTTCCCTTAAATATTTTCCAAAAGACGACTGTATCTTGCCCTTTGGTCTCTCAGTTAATGGGCTTTGACTATGTGGTCATACCGTTCTTCTATAATTATCACAATATCTCTGTAGATCTTTTCTCAACCCTACATGTCCCCCCACCCCTTTTTCACCTTCACATGTCCTTGCCTTTAATTACGCGGTTAAAGGCACCCTTTGACTGAGCGGTCAAAGTACCTACACAAACCCCTATAAAATAAGGTCCCCACCTACCTTTCAATGTACATCAAAACTCAACATTGATTTGATTTTCTAACTTTCTCAAACTTGAGCGCCCGAGATAATTAAGCTCGTTCAAAAAAGTTACGAAAGAATTTCATACTTTAGAAAAGTTGCATATCCTTATGAAAAGTTCGTACTTCTAAAAAGTTTCTTCCTCCACGGTCCTAATGAGATTCATAATTCTGAAAAGTCACCTCCGAGAAAAACATAGGCAAACCTCCATGCGCATTATGCGGAAGTCGACGCTTCTAAATAAAGCTCCGCCCAACTAAACGGAGCTCTACCCACCTCGGACACCTCTAGTGGGGTCATTCCTTGGGAAAAATTCGGTTCATGTTATAACTTAACTCAACTCTACTCAATAAATCCTTTTTCCAATTATTTAGGGTCGGCTACATGAATCATATTTTTTGATTCCATTCTATCCACCTCAATATCTTCGGTTAATCACGTGATATCATGTCCTTTTGTATAATATCCTAGCAAGTCAATTTAGGCCTACCTCTACCCCTTGTGTTACTATCAATACTAACTAAATCACTCTTCCTTATAGTAGCATCCATTGGTCTATGCTTGACATGTCCGAACCATCAAAGTCAATTTTCTCTCAATTTATCTTCTATAGGAACTAATTTGACTGTTTCATGAATTTATTCATTTTCTAATTTTATCCATTCGAGTTTTACCACAAATCCATATCAGCATTCACATCTCCGCCACACTCATTTTCTGCACATTTTATTTCTTAGTTTCCCCCAACACTCTGTCCCACCTAACATAGTGGGTCTAATGTATAACCTATAAATTTTTGTCTTAACTTTAAAGGTATACGCTTATCGCACAATACGCTGGTAGCACTTATCCACTTGACCAAACTACTATAATCCTATGAGTAACATCAACACTAATATCTCCATCTTTTTAGATAATTGATCATAAATAATGAAAATAATCATTTCTAGGTATCTCTTGACCCTCCAATTTCACCACATCTCGATTTTTCATCCTATTCCTACTAAAATTGCACTCCACATATTATGTTTTAGTCTTTCTTATTATAAATCCTCTTGTTTATAGAGTTTCTCTCCATAAGTTCAACCTAGCATTAATCCATGTCTTAGTCTCATCCACCAAAATGATATCATTTGAAAATAGCATACGACATGGCACATCAACTTGTGTTTGTCCAATCAACTCATCCATAACAAGAGCAAAGAGATAAGGACTTAATGTTGAACCTTAGTGTAGACCTACAATAGTTGAAAATTTACTACTTTTATCGACTGATATTCTTACGATAGTCATAGCCCCATCATACATATCATTGATCACATTAATATATCTACTAGTCGCTCCTTTTTTATGTATAACCCACCATATTATATCTCTGGTTATCCTATTTTACGCCTTCTCCAAATCTAGAAAAATCATATGAAGATCCCTCTTTCTCTACCTATACCTCTCCATTAATCTCCTAAATAAATAGATTGCTTCCATTGTTGACCTCCTAGGCATAAACCCAAATTGATTCTCAAATAATGTTGTTTTAATATCAATCTATATTCAATCACTCTCTCCCAAAGTTTCATTGTATGACTTACTAATTTAGTACCACGATAATTTGAACAACTTTGTATGTCCCCTTTGTTTTTTATAAATAGGTACTAAAACACTCTTTCTCCATTCATCGGGTATACTATTAGTCGTTATAATTCTATTAAATAATTTTGTAAGACAAGATACTCCTTCCTCCTCTAAGCACTCCCAAACCTCAATAGGGGTACCGTCTGGTCCTAAAGCCCTCCACGTTTCCATCTTTTTTAGAGCAATCCTAACCTCTGTTATCCTAATTTAGCGAAAAAAATATATTTTCTCGAGTCTCTCTAAGTTCCTCTATCTAATATACTCCCATTATCTCCATTTAATAACCTCTCAAAAGAGTTTTTCCATCCTTCGATAATCTCATCATCTTTGACTAGGACTCTCAAATCTTCACTTTTAATACACCTAACATTATTAAAATATTTTATTTTCCTGTACCTAAGTTTAGCAAGATTATAAATACTTTTTCTCTTCTTCTACTCCTAATTTTGTGTAAAGATCATCATACACTTTTAACTTATCATATCTTACCACTTTCTTAACTTCCTTTTTAACCCATTTATATTTCCCAGAATTTTCTTCATTTATATTTATTTGCCATATTTTTGTCACACCCCGCCTAATTTTGGCGTCAGTCGCCACCAAAACTAAGACGGGCATGAGTAAATAAAATACCATTCTTAGCATGAGATAAATATGAGACATAAATAAATCATTCCATAAGATAAATAATTGAATCAATCTCAAGTGATCATAAACAACTAAGCGATAAAAGATCCATCACATGCTAACTTAAAAAATTCAATCTCCAATAATGATTAAATAAAATCTGAATAATCCCAACAGAAATCCTCTAAACAACTTTGGAACTGAATGTCCCAATAAAACTCAAAAGAAGTCTCATAATTAAATACGACTAAAAAGAAAAGTCTAACTAAACTATGCCATAAAATGAATAACTCAAGTTGCACCTCCAAATGATAACTCCAATAAACATATGCAGCTTCTCCAATTATAATCCTGAAAAAGATTAGTCAACGCATGGGTCAGAGCTAAAGCCCCGAGCAAGAATACACACTACTCCTCTCAAATAGGATCCTTGAATCCAGACAGTATCACTATACGCAATAAATATTGTAAAAGAATATTTTAAATTAGACGGGATAATTAAACGCGATAATTATAAATCATTAACTACCCGCAGAAATCCCCATTTATAAAGGCACACCAATATGATTTTAAATTTCCAAGTCCCACGATGTTAATTTCATTAAATTAAACATCTTCTATTATATCCTCATTTTTTTTGTTGCGGTCCTCCCGCCTCGGGTGATTTCTCCACCAAAATACACATCCCCTTGTCAAAACGCCGGCTGGCCCATTTAAACTGTCGGCCCTCGCAGATTGACGAGGTTCCACGCACAACACGATATAAAACGCAGGCTGGCCCGTTTAAATTATTAGCCCTCGCTGATTGTATCACCAATATATTTTAATACCCGTCTTATTATCTTAGGTATTAGTTCTCAATTTCTCAATTCACAATTTATAACACACCCCACCCTTTAATCGATGTGGAATCCTCAAAATACCCCTTAGTCCCATACCTAAGGGTCCCCAAGTTATCAATACGTCCTAACCTATGTATAGGAGGATTTCTAACCTAAACCTCGACCTAGTGTCATGCCTAGGCTAGCATAATGACGATAAAGTACCAAAAATCATCCCACCCCTGACATAATAAAGTCGCAATAATCCACCCTCACTAGTCCCATACCTAGAAGGCGTAAATAATCAAAAGGCCTACCCACTAATCCCATACCTAGAAGCCATCCTAAAATATAGGGAGAGAAAAATTATCCAACAACCCCTCGCCACAAGGGAATATAATAATACCAATAAGTCACACAAACAAGTATAATTAATTAACGTATAAAACTACGCATGATAGTCCAATTCAATTAAATCTTAATTTAATTATCACCTCGTCATAAACCTCCAATAAGTCTCATTTAATTATTTAAATTAAATATACCGCTATTTCATCTTTTAAAACATCAAACTTATAATTTCACAAATCACATGAGTTATACGCCCCCAAATCCATTTATTTTAAAACTAGAATTTTTCTACATGCAACCTATGCCCAGAAAACCCAAAATTCACTCATCAATCCTACGTACCCAAAGGGTTATGAATATTATTTAGAATAAAAGATTTTATAAAAAAACAGCCCCATAGTTAGTGTCCACTTTCTCTAATTAAGTTACTAATTATTTTTAAGAAAACATGTAATTAAGTGTTTAGGCGACACTTAGAACACATAATACTAAAGAAAAGGAATAGAGTATTCATGCCTGAATAAAAGTTGGTTTAGAAATCTAATCTTGAATGTGTATTCCTCTCAAAAATGTGACAAAGATTAGTTCTTGACGTGTCTCGAGAAAATTCGGTTAATGTTGACAAAACTTGAGTTGAAAGTTATGTAGAATCGGGCTTGGGTTTTGAGGTTGAAGAAGATGAGAGGTTTCTGATTTTTGAGAAGGCTAAAATGTGTTTTGAAAGATCTAAACTCGTCACTTTATGTTTATATACCAAAAAGAATTTGAGTCCTAATCAAATACAAATACTTGAAAAAATCACTACGGACGATTGGACTGTTAGAATCACTTGAAATTTCTGTATGTTGTACCAAACGACGAGACAGGACTGCTATAAAAAATTCATCTTGATCGGACGATCGGATTTATAAAAATGTTATTTTTACTAGAGAGTTTTATGTTTTGAGGACTCTTAGAGAGATTTATATTTTGAGGACTCTCCTAAATAATAAAAATTCAATTAAAACTCCATTTTAATTCCGATTGCAATTCCGCTTGAAAATTTATTTTTCAAATATAAAAATCAACATTTATATTATAAATTTATAAAATCCAAAAATTTCATTTTTCTCCGATTTTCAAAATTAATTTAAAAATTCCCATTTAAAAAATTCGGGTTGTTACAATTTTAAAGCACTCCCTTTGGATTGTTATTATATTTCGTACTTCTACATTCCACCACCAAGTTTGTTTAGATTGTGGTCCCTTTCCTTTTGATTCTCCAATAATTTCTTTTGATATTCTCCTAATGCATGTGGCCATCTTATTCCATATTACATTAGTCTCCTCTTCAGTATTTCATTATGATTCATTTAATACTTTATCTTTAAATAGTTCTAATTTCTCTCCTTTTAAGTTCCACCACTTAGTTCATGGGTTAATCTTCTCATTTCGCACTCGTGATTGATTTTTAATATTTATATCCAATACCATTATCCTGTGTTGTGAGGTTAAGCTCTCTACCGGGATAACCTTACAATACTTACACGATAATCGATCTCATTTCCTAGTAATGAAAATATCTATTTGGCTCTTGTGTGTTCCACTTTTATAAGTTATTCAGTGTTCAAGCCTCTTTTTAAAACATGTGTTTACTATTACAAAATCAGAAGCCGTCACAAAATCTAAGATAGACTCTCCACTCCTATCTCCAAAACCATATCCTTCATGCACTATCTCATATCCCACACATAGATTTTGTCACCTACGGGTATTTCTTGAATTATTTCATCCATTTGTTCCCAAAAGTGTACTTTAGTGTGCTCATCTATCCTAGTTAGGGTGCATAAGCACTAAGAGTATTACGTATATTTTCACCTAATACCAGTTGTACAAGTATAAGTCTACCACATTTTCTAATAGTGATTAGGCTATCATCTTTAAAATTCTTATCTACTATTATTCCAACTCCGTTCCTATTTATATGTTTTCCTGTATATTATAACATAAACCCTTTAGGTTTTATTTCTCTAGCTTTCTCATCGATCCATTTAGTTTCTTATAAACAAGCTATGTTAACTTTTCTTCTTATCATGGTATCTACCAACTCCATCCCTTTCACTGTCACGGTCCCTATGTTCAAATTCGCTAACCTAAGTCTAGTATCCTGGACTAGCTTTTTTACCCGTGCACGTCCATATAATTGCAGGAACCCTTGCGTATTTCTCATCACATCCGGAACTTTACAGCGTTTATATTTTAAATCCTGATTTGTAACCCAACACCTCTGTTAATTGAATCGACATTCTCATATGTTAAATATTTGTTAATCAAATTTCACAATGACAAAATAAAAACATTAAAACATACTTTTCAAAACAATTATTAAGAAAATGTTGTGGCCATATCTTCCTTTCGGGGATCCTTTCTCCCGATCTCAAGGTGGTCCAGCACTCGTACGTGCACACTTGGGAAGGGAGATGAAGATTTTGCACCTTTTTCTCTAGAGACTCTTGGACCATCATCGATGTGGGGTGATGTAAACTCGTCACTTTATCTTTATATACCAAAAAAAATTAGAGTCATAATCAAATACAAATACTCGAAAAAATCACTACGGACGATCCAACCGTCAGAATTGCTTGAAATTTTATTATAATGTAGCGACCGGCGAGACAGGACTGCTGTCGAAGATTCAGCTTGATCGGACGGTCGGATTTATAAAAATATTTTTTTTACTAGAGAGTTTTATGTTTTGAGGACTCTCAGAGAGTTTTATATTTTGAGGACTCTCCTAAATAATTAAAATTCAATTAAAACTCCATTTTAATTCCGATTCCAATTCCGTTTAAAAATTTATTTTTCAAATATAAAAACAATATTTTAAATTATAAATTTCTAAAATCCAAAAATTTCATTTTTCTCCGATTTTCAAAATTAATTTAAAAATTCTCATTTAAAAAATCCGGGTTGTTACATACTTCCCCACTAGCAAAGGATTTCGTCCTCGAAATTAGATGAAGCATACACAACGCGTAAATCTTGTAAAAGAAAATATAGCTCACAAATGCCTACCTATATAATGCCATAATCGGGCGCCCATACACCCAATTCTACACGTACCTACCCCACGAGCAATAACATAATATATATTGCCTATATACATATGCATAACTATGAAAATAACGGCGTACCATACGCTCCCACAAATCCCCAGTCGATCTTATATCTGAAAGTCATCAAAATGCTAACATCCTCAAATTAAATCTCAACATCAAAACTCGATACATACGATACCTAACATCTGCACAAAAATCTCTAAAATAATTGTCGTCTCCAAAATCCATTTTAAGGATCCTCACATTAAGACTGATAATTCTAAACTCAATGCTTACGATGTCCTTAGCACAAAGCTTTACATCTCCAAGAAATACATCTAACACGTATGTTGGACCCTCTACCTTAAGGAGTACGAATCAACAAAGGGAATCAAAGATCGGCAACACGGAAGCTTAACGGACTCATAACCTACGAGACCTAAGACCATGCTCTGATACCAATTGTCACACCCCGCCTAATTCTAGCGTCGGCTGCCACCAAAACTAAGCCGGGCATGAGTAAGTAAAATACCATTCTTAGCATGAGACAGATATGAGACATAAATAAATCAGTCCATAAGATAAATAATTAAATCAATCTCAAATGATCATAAACAACTAAGCGATAAAAGATCCATCACATGCTAACTTCAAAAATCCAATCTCCAATAATGATTACATAAAATCTGAATAACCCCAACAGAAATCCTCTAAATAACTTTGGAACCGAATGGCGCAATAAAACTCAAATGAAGTCTCATAATTAAATACGACTAAAAAGGAAAGTCTAACTAAACTATGCCACAAAATGAATAACTCCAACTGCACCTCCAAATGATAACTCCAATAAACTTATGCAGCTTCTCCAATTCTAATCCTGAAAAAGATTAGTCAATGCATGGGTCAGAGCCAAAGCCCCGAGTAAGAATACACACTAATCCCCTCAAATAGGATCCTTGAATCCAGACAGTAGCATTATACGCAATAAATATCACAATAGAATATTTTAAATTAGATGGGATAATTAAACGCGATAAATATAAATCACTAACTACCCACAGAAATCCCCATTTATAAAGGCACACCAATATGATTTTAAATTCCCAAGTCCCACAATGTTAATTTCATTAAATTAAACATCTTCTATTATATCCTCATTTTTTTTGTGGCGGTCCTCCCGCCTCGAGTGATTTCTCCACCAAAATACACATCCCCTCATCAAAACGTCGGCTGGGTCGTTTAAACTGTCGGCCCTCGCTGATTGACGAGGTATCACACAGGACACGACATAAAATGCCGGCTGTCCCATTTAAACTGTCGGCCCTCGCTGATTATGTCGCTAATATATTTTAATACCCGTCTTATTATCTTAGGTATTAGTTTTCAATTTCTCAATTCACAATTTATAAACACCCCACCCTTTAATCGATGTGAAATCCTCAAAATACCCCTTAGTCCCATACCTAAGGGTCCCCAAGTTATCAATACGTCCTAACCTATGTATAGGAGGATTTCTAACCTAAACCTCGACCTAGTGTCATGCCTAGGCTAGTGTAACAAAGATAAAGTACCAAAAATTAGCCCACCCCTGACATAATAATCTACCCTCACTAGTCCCATACCTAGAAGGCGTAAATCATCAAAATGCCTACCCACAAGTCCCATACCTAGAAGGCGTCCTAAAATATAGGGACAACAAAATTACCCAACAACCCGTCGTCACAAGGGTAATATAATAATACCAACAAGTCACACAAACAAGTATAATTAATCAACGTATAAAACTACGCATGATAGTCCAATTCATTTAAATCTTAATTTAATTATCACTTCGTCATAAACCTTCAATAAGTTTCATTTAATTAATTAAATTAAATATACCGCTATTTCATCTTTTAAACCATCAAACTTCTAATTTCACAAATCACATGAGTTATACGCCCCCCAAATCCATTTATTTTAAAATTAGGATTTTTCTACAAGCAACCTATGCCCATAAACCCCAAAATTCACTCATCAATCTGTAAGGACACAAATTTCCAATTGAGTCCTTTGTAGTTTTGGCTCAATTCCGAACAAAAATGTTTGAGTCATAGGATAGAGTTATTGATCATCCTTCAAACTTATGATGTACAAAAGTTGAAGACGTAGCGGCCAAGTTTAAAGCTTCATCAAAATGTCGAATTTAAAGTGCCTCGTTTCTACGTCAACAACATTGTTCCATGATCCTAAGGTATGAATGCAGTTTTATATATATATAGGAGCTTGGAACTTAATTAGGAGTAATTTATAATTTTTATAAATTAATTTTAACGACTTTATTTTTACTCAGAAAAATAATTTTTAGAACTTTCCATACAACTTTTGGGCTTAAAATTAATATTTCTTTTTTTAAAATTTTCTGGAACGTCGTTCGACGCACACTGGAATCTCGTTCGAATGAGCTATCATCTCGTTCGAACGAGATGGCAGGTCGTTCGAACGATATTTCTGACGAATTTTCTTTTTTCCATTCCGGAACTTCGTTAGTAAATCCGTTCGAACGAGTTTTGGCGAAAAAAAAATTTGGGCAATTTTTGACGGTTTTCCCACTTTTTGCATTACTTTTTCCCACTATCTTTTGCCAGATTTGATAAGGTGCGGGAACCAACTTTTAGAACTAAATTTTTCATATCCTACCAACTCCTAGAGAGTGTTTTTGAGAGTTTTACTTTCCAAGAAAAAGTTCATTGTTTTGTGTGTTTATTATTTCAAGAAAAATCTTTTAAACACTTGTTTTACACCCAAAGTTTGTCTATCCAAGTTCATATATACATATACTTTGCTTGGAGCGTTTGGCACCGGTTTATCTCTACATCTGTTTGAAGAGAAGTTTGGGTTTTCTTCTACATCCCATAAAGGGGAAGAGTTCATTTTGCTGCGGCATTCTCACGTGGTGAAAGACACCATGTGTGGTTGACGGTTTACCTATGTCTCATTTGTGAAGGGCGAGATTTCGGTGGGGCTCCGGGATTATCAACTAGGCGGAGGTGTTTACAAGAAGAAGCGTCGAGGATTGAGAGGGATCGACTCGTGTGTTGTAAGTCTTTCGGTCTTGTAATTTGTAAATCCATACTTAGTGGACTTAAGGCTAGGGTTGTCCGAGGTTTTTTCCCATTGTGGGTTTTTCCTCGTACATCACGACATAGTGATTTATTGTTTATTTTATCTTGCTATACTCACCTAGAACGCATGCTTAGGTAATTTAAGATAAAATTTGGTTTTAATCACTACATGTTTAATTTGGTGCTAAATTAAATATTGGGTAATGTTTAGTTAATTTAATTCAAGTCATTTTATTTAATTTGATAAAATTGGTTTGGCCTAATTGGTTATAAATGAAAATTGTGACTTAGGCAAATTTCTAGGACTTGGGTTAAATTAATTGTGTTTAAGTGAAATTAACATAAGTGTGCGTTTTAATTATTTTCACTCGGTTTAATTTTAATTTAGAAGAAATTAAAATTTGTTTATTTGTTTGAACCATCAACTCACTTCCGCATATCTATTTAAAAAGGAAATAAATTTTTGAAAAATTAAAATTTGGGGGCCTTCGGGACTATTCAAATTGGTATCAGAGCCAAAGCGATAAATTATTTCGTTAAGATCCTTTAAATAATTTTTGGCTAAAATGGAATTTTCCGCATTCTCAAAATTTCCTATTTTCGATGGTTCTAATTACGCGTACTGGAAAGCGTGTATGAAATCGGCACTTAAATCTAACGATGAGAGGGTTTAGATGTCCGTAGTTAACGGGTGGTCTCCACCCACTCATTTAGTAGAAAATGAACGTGTTCCCAAACCGGCCGATAGATGGAGTGAGGGTGAATTTAATCTTTCAAACTTTAATTCTCGAGGTTTAAACGCCTTGTTTAGCACTGTCACACCGGATGAATTCTGACGCATTCTGACGTGTGATACCGCTAAAGAAGCGTGGGATATTTTACAACTCATTCATAAAGGTACAAGTGTCGTTAAAGCTTCGAAACTCCAAAACCTCACCACTCAATTTGAAACCATCAAAATGAACGATAAAGAAACATTTGATGAATTTTATGCTAGACTTTCTGATATTGTTAATTCATCTTTTAATTTGGGAGAGAAAATACCCGACAACCGAGTAGTAAAGAAAATTTTAAGGTCCCTTCCCAATAGATTTATTCCAAAAGTGACCATTTTAAATTCTTTACCAACTTTAGTCTCTATAAAATTAGAAGAGCTTGTAGGTGATTTACAAACCTATGAACTAGACATGTTTCCCTTTAAAACTGAAAAGAAAATTGAAAAAGGCATTGCTTTAAAAGCCCAGAAAGAGGAAAAACAAGTAGTAGAGAGCGAGAGTGATAGTGACTCGGAAGATATGGCCTTGTTTGCCAGGAAATTTCGAAAGTTTCTTAAAATTAACAAAGATAAATTCAAAATGACTTTAAGAAATTTAAAATTTCTAAGCATGACAAAGCCGAGAGGATCCTTAAAATTTCTAAAGAAAATGTAAATAGGGACGAGTTCGAAAAATGTTTGGGTTGTGATGGGTATGGCCATAGGTCTTTTAAGTGTCCCACTAAACTAAGGAGATAGGGTAAGGAACCAATTGCATTTAATGCAACCCTTAGTGATAGTGATAATGAAGAGGGACCCGATTCCCCCACTAAGCCCAACTTTGTGGCTTTTATGGCTAGTCATGTGAGTGATAGTGAGAATTCATTTATTGATGAAACTTTAACACATGATACTTCCAAGGTCATAGTTTATGACTCCCTTATTTTTTATGGTAGTGAGAATGAAGAAGAAAGAGAGAGTGAAAATGAAGAGGAGGTTAATGTGAGTGAACTTCAAAATTATTTTCAAGAACTTTATGAAGAATCTATTAAATTAAAAAGGGATAATTTGAAGTTAGAAGAAAGTTTAAGAGAGCGTGTCAAGGTTGTTGATCATAGTACGTTAGTGTAAGACCTTAGGACACGAGAGAGATCTCTTTGATAGAAGCTAGAATATATAGATAGCGAGAGAGATAGCCTTAGGGGTTTAATGGAGTCCTTGAAAAAGGAGCTTCTCGAGTTTGAAGAGAAAAATGGTTTGTTAGAGTCTAGAATTTTAGAATTAGAAGAACAATTAAAAGACTCTAGTAATGTCAAATTTGATTTGGAGTGTAGGTCCGAAAAACTTGATAAAATCTTAGGCACGGTACAAATAAAAAATGACACTTGTGGTTTAGGCCTCGATACTTGTAATATATCAACTCAACAAGACAAACCAATGTTTTAAGAGAATCACCTAGGAAATCCTTTCGAGATCAATCCTTAGGTCCCAATTTTCGACGCATTTTTACTTGTGCTCATTGTGGTCGAAAAGGTCATCTTAGGAAATTTTGTTTTGATCTTAAACGAGTTCCTAGAAAATACCACCATAAAATAACCAAGGTTGTCAAGATTCTTACACCCCAAGATAGTCAATCATCATTAGTTTGGGTTAGGAGATCCGACTTGGTAGCTTTACAAGATAGGGTATTTGATTCTCATTTACTTTCACATGCTTCCTCCCTTGCAAAATCTAAAGGTTGAATGTGTTAGTTTTATTTGCATAATTTAGCTTTTGTACCTCATGCTATATCATCATGCTTATTGTATGATTATTTAGTCATTTTCTAGTCTATGCTCCATGTTTAATCACATGCTGTAATTATGGTTTTTCTTTATCTTTTGTATTATATTTTTTTCATTTTTGTTTGCATTAAATGAAAAATACAAAAATATTTTTGTTTATCATTTGTGTTTCATCTTTTTATAATTTAGGATTAATGAAAAATACAAATGATTTTTGTTTGTCTTTTGAGTATATATTTTTATTGTTTTTGGTTAAAAAATTTTAAAAAACTCAAAAAGATTTTTATTTTGTGTGTATTTTAGTTTGACACTCTTTATGTGGCATATATTTATGTTTGAATACCATCTTTTACGCTCCCATGTGGCTAGAATATTTGGTTTAGATTGTCAATCCTTATTATGTTCTTTATCATGCTTACATGGAGTAGTTGGATTTTGTGTTGATTAAATGGATTCTATTTTTATATGCCTCTACTCACACATGCACGAGCTCATTTGAAATCTTAACTTCATATGTATATTTGAGCTTTGTGAGATGTTCACCTACCAATCTTGTCATCTACATATTTGTGACTTAGGAGGACTAGTGCATATCAAAATCCGTTGCATGTGAGATTTGTGAGAATAAAAATAAAATATTTAAATGTGCACGGGGAAGGTCTCCGAAAGGATTTATTATCCTTTGCGATTGTAAGCCACCGTTTGTATGGACCTAAAATAAATACATGGTCCAAAGGCCTAAAAACAGAAAAATGGCATTAAAAAGAAAAATAATTGTCGAGGCCTATGTTTTATTGATATATATATATATATATATATATATATATATATACACTAGAGGAATTCCCGTGCCTAAAGGCACGGAGAAAATTTTCCGAAGTATTGAATGTGTAAACAATTTAAGCCAAAAAAAAAATTTACAACGCGTGAATTATTTTTAAAAAAATTTGGGCATAATTTCCTTTCTTTATATGACTATCCACACTGTTAAGAAATAAAAATAGTCCACAGTAACAATAGTAATAGTCCGTGTTGGACCTCGCATAAACATTATAGCCATCAACACCTCATAACACAGAAATATAAATCTATTCAAGTAGACGAACAAAATTATGAGATCTTACCTGGAGTAAAAGTTAGAAATATGGCATGTTTGTTGACAAAACTTTACTAATAGTTTGAACACACGAAACAAACTAAGACGCCAACCAAAATAAATACCGTTAATGTACCCTATTTAGATACCAAAATAAGTAGAGTCCAATGTGAAACCAATGTTAATAAATCAACATATTGGACATCAAAATTCTTTCAATAGAACCCTTTGGAGGTAGGACAATGCAAAACAGAGCGCGTAAATGGGTAAATCAAACACCTTTTTATTCAAAGCACTCTTCACCTTTTTATTCACATGGGCGTCAGCGATCTCCCTCGTCTTTATGAGAACCATAGCTGACATCTCCTCAGCAGTGAATTCCTTGTCCTCCCCTTTGTAGTTGACCACGATCCTGGTCCTGTCATCGGGGCATGCACTAACCCTGAATGGCGAGAACTTCATGTCACACTGTACACACGAATCACTAAATCTCCTACCAACCAATAGATTTGCATGAAATACCGTGTTGGTGGGGTTCATCTTAGCCTGGCCTTCGGTTCCATCACTGATGAGGTGCTTCATGTTGGTGAAAGCTCCATAAGATGGGGTTGTCATGTTTCCCTAATCATTGGTGATTATTTCAACATGGTTCTTATTCCACACCCGATGCATGAGTTGGTCATCCCAACCTTCTCTTTTTCTTTCCATTCTCAGTGCTCTGTAAAATCAAGTTTATGAATAGTTTGCACTATTAGGATAAAGTGAGAATGCATAATCAAAGGCATTATTCTTTGAAATTGATTATTCAGTGTAAAATGCACTTACGTGAATCTATTATTTGACATTTTAAAAGAGAAAGTTACGCTAAATTGGAATGTAAATCTTATATGGATCCAAGACTGGATCAGTGGAAAGATCTTATCCAAATATCTCACATCGAAATAAGAAAGCAAGAAAGCACGTTTGAAACTCACCCTAAGAGCATGTAGTCTTGACTATTCTGCTCGGCTACTTTTTAGGTATATACATGGAGCCCACTTTTAATGTCTGCCCTTTCCTGTATACTCTCATGTCCACCACACGATTGTGTTGTTTCTTGGTTCTCTCTCAATGACATCTCACGTTTCACTTTTTTCCCCGACTCTTTCCCGCCACTGGAACCACAACAAAACCATTGAATAATCTACCTGCACTTGAAGCAAAACAGAATTACTGAACATAAATTTTAACATTAACTAAAGACCACATTAGAGAGAGACACATATCAATATAGATGAAAAAGTAAACCCCGATCACATTAGCTCCAAATACCCCACACATACAAAAGGAAAGAAAAAACATAAATGGAATTGGTTTTACATTGGTTGTCATAGAGAAGAGCATGGAAATTAACAGATGTTACTAACTAAAGGTTTAATTAGTAAATGACAACGTTCAACGTGTTCTTTGTCGCCCCATTTGGTAATTAACTTAATATCCATCATCATATTAGCAAGTTTGGTTCACCTTTCCACATTAAAGCATAACACAATTGTATCATATCATATCATATGGCACACCATTACAGAATTCCATATCACAATTTGTATCATATGGAATTTATAATAATTTACGTTTATTAGGGAGTTTCACTAACTTTGATGAAAAATATGTTACATTGGATATCATATGATATCATATTAGGGAGTTTCACTAACTTTGCTGAATAATTTACGTTTGAACTCTAATTTAGTGAAAATATTCAGCCAGAACCAAATGGATGCTCAAGTCATTTGCAAATTCAAAGGATCGAGTATTGTACTTTTGCCTTCCTGTTCAAGGACTTTATCTTTGAATCTCAAGAACTGGCGCACTTAAACCCCAAATGAAAAAGGGCTAACAGAGGACGCAGTTGCTGGAAGCATAGTAGATGCAGCAGCAGCAAAATTGCATCCTTTTCTAAAATTTGGTTTGCAGATTGCTTCCAAATATATAATTAGAAATGGCAGCCTCATTGCTTTCACTACAATATAACAACATATATATGAGGGGGAGGTGCAAAATAAATAAATCGAACTATTTAGTTCATGCGAGAAACATCCCTAAATTGTCTTTGATGCAATTCCCCTTGATCTATTCCCTTTTTTTTGGCAAATGCTCCCTTCTGGTGCATTTTTATAGTCAAGCAGGGGCCTTTTCATTTTTATAGTCAAGTAGGTGCAAAACGCATGATTTAAGGGATTCTTGTAAAAAAAATACTAAAAATTTCATGGGTTGCATTTTGCCAATATGTAGTGTCGATGCGTTGGCATTTATATATAGTATATCTTCAATTAAGTACTAATAAGGAGCTCTTAGTTTCTAATCCTTAGGGGAAAAAAATAAGTAGAGTTAGATCAAAGATGATTTTGGCTTTAGGATGCTCTCTGGGTTCTAGACCCAAAGATACCATATACAATGAGCATTCATTGGAGTGGAAATAAAAATCAAAATTTCAGCATGAAGAAAACAGAGGAAACACAATGGAAACCCAACATTTTCTCACCTGGTGCTTGATTTTTTGAATGCCTGACCTTTCGGCATTTGAGAGAGTCTTGGATCCATGAATGATGAATTTTGGCTCCATTACCTCAGCCGTTTTCCCTGAAGTTTCCAACAGGTTTCCTTGGTGTGTTGAGGCTTTTTGTAGTATGTACACCACACCCCATATTAGTTGAAAGGTTTTGAGTTATCATTATTCCCATTCTCGGCACTATTAACATTCCTCTCATTGGTATTCTTGATAGTAATTTCACTGCATCAACTCATGCCTGAATAAAGAAGAATGTCCTAAATAGAAAATTGGAGAGAATTATATTTTTCAAAAATCTGAATTTGTTAAAATTATTTCTCGGGAATAATAAGGGTTAAGAGAGTATCCAAGTACTGACCATGTTAGCAATGTTATTGGAGATCCAATCCAACCCCTCGTACCGAAGGTTGCACAGGAGCTCTGGATGTACCTGGAAGGAGTGGAGAATGTGTTTAAAACATTGATAAACTGGATATATTAATACTCATTATTGGACGAAAATAATTTGAGAATTAATATCGGTGACGCTGCATGAGGGAATGGAGGCCAAGCTTATCAGTTATTTTAGCATCAACCATTGCATTTGGAAAAACAAAAGCAACTTAAGCTCTTAATTTACATCTTCCAAGTATTAACCATCTGAAGGATTAACTCGACCTCTTAAACACTTCAGTCGAGGGTTGGTTTCCCCAATATAGTTGCCGAGGTTTATTTGGTGTAGAGACCGATCCCCAAATTCATATAGTCTTATTTCCTTGTCAAAATCGCGACTGCGAATCTTCCAAATTAAATTGTAAAACAACAATGATATGTCACATATCAAGCGCCAAAAGGGTTTCCCCATTAAGTTCCTTCTATCATGGCTGACCCTTCGGATACTGGAGAATCAAGCTTGACATTTCTTTTACCTTTCTCTGCTCTGATGATCGAAAAACGATCATTGAGAGAAGGAAAAGTTTCTTTTCCTAGACCATGGACCCAAACTTATTTAAGAGTGGGGTATATTCAAGAAATCCAACACCTGAAACAATAAAAAAATCTCAATCAATTTCTTCTGATATAAACAACAATAGACAATCTAGGTCAATCCCATCATTAGAGATCATAGTGTGGTACGCAACTTGTTCACCCACAACATGAATAAATCTAAAAAAATGTAAAACTCATTTACAAAGTGGGATTAAAAAATTACACTTATTATTAGCCATTCCATACATGTAATAACAGCAATCATAGGTATCTATCAATGAGTTCAAAAGTATAAAATTGATGCATTCTTCCCTTGCAACTCAGATTTTCAGTAAAACAAATGATGATTGATCCAAAATTTTAGATCTTTTTTATGGAATATATCACTGGATGAATTCATAATAAGAAAATGTGTCATGCATAACCATCTGAAATCGCAACTACCATAGATACCAATAATCGCAACTACCAAAAATTGATCATAGACATCAACAATTGTAGCTACCATAAATTAAATCGAATAGAAAAACAACCCAAGCATATTGATAAAAAAACATATTACACGTGTTGTGTGTATGTGTATACTGGATTGCAAAAAAATAGATACAAATGTCAGACTCAGATCAAATCCATACTGTCACTTAAGAGTCATGGCCAGAGGTGTGCGTTGGAGCCGAGTCTTATTAAGGCTGGGACTTTATGAAGAATCAGTGGTGGTCAATATCCTCCTCATTGTTCAATATAATAAGTAACCCTACAATATAATTAGCAACATTAGTTCAATAACATGCTAATATCTTGAACATTTTCATCCACTTCCCCTTCTCTACCTGGTGTTCTAACTATTGCGTATATTATTCCGATCGGAACAATACTTCCCTTGTTCGAACAATTGCAATCATTGGAACAATACTTACCTGTTCCAACCCTACAATATAATTAGCAACATTAGGTATATTATTCCGATCATGCAGACATAATGTTAATAATATACCTAATGTTTTTATCTGTATGATCGGAACAATACGTGTGATAATATATGCAATCCAATATAGTCAACAACTTACTTCTACGTAAATGACTATATGCAGCAGTAGTTGTTTAGAAAAATTGTGTAAGCTATGCTAAATGAATATATGCATATAGACATTTATATCACACGATCTGCCTTTGTAAGTGTAAGTCCCAGTCCACCAACTTGAGAAGTCAAGATAAAGATAGGAGCTCCATTACCCTCTTGGAAGTTATTAACAACCTTCAATCTGTTAGCAGCTTTAGTGAAAGATGAGAACTCGTAACGAAAGATAAGAACTCGTAACCTTCAGATGCAAGACATTCCTGAATGAGATTAAGCATCTTGCGTGTCTGAGAAGGCATAAACTCAACCCCAAAAGCACAAAAAAAAATCAATCGAAGAAAGAGAGAAGGCATAAGTAATGTAAAAAGCATCGATAAGTTACTAATCAGGGGTAATGAGAGAAGAAGACTAAAGGCGACAGGAATTTATAATTACTAATCATTGTTTAAATTTTTTCCACTCCTATTAGGATCTGGCAACAAAACTCATAACTAAACAAACTATTATTTTACACCAGGAATTTATAAACATTTGATGACAAATATATAGATAAAAATTAAATTAAATATCTATTATTTTTCAGAAAAAGAAGAAGTATATGCATACATGTGAAATAAGATTAGATGCAAAGACACAAAAGTAGAATTATACATATATGCATACAAACAAACCATACACAGATTGAAACAATACTCCAATTCAGTGAATGCTTCGAGTTCTATAGTGAATCTCCATGTAATAAAAAAGATTATTACATTTGCAATTATACATGTAAATACCAATATGTCTCATTTCTGTGACTTGAGACAAACTTGAAACTTTGGATAGCTTCTAAGTTTCAGCTTCAACAACTTCAAATGAAAAACATAATTTGAACACCAACAATGAGAGATGGAGAGATACAAATGACTGAAATTCAAACAAAAATCGGGAGGTATACCTTAAGAATGTGAGATATAGGAGAGAGAGTACATGCTAGTAAAAAATATAATTAGTAAAGATTAGGTGGTTAAAGCGGACTAATGGTTCGAAACCACGAACAAAATAATGTAAACAAACAAAACCAAAAATATATAGCCACCATGTTGAACCTGAAACACCGAAATCCATAATAAAACCAACAAAACCATGTAAAAAAAGCCCATATGCCTCAAATCTAAGGGGAAAATCCTAAAACTGAGATGAAAGGAAGCCTACTATCCATGATTAAAACCACGAACCCCTAAAATGCAAATAAGAATGCCAAAAATCCTATAATTTGTGAAATTGATACTAAAAACTAAAATCCATATATCCAAAACCCAAAAATCTAAACAAAAAATCCAAAAACACATACCAGTTATCTAGGTGATATTCAGTTATGCCTGCAAAATGAAAAAAACATAGTTATTCTAATGGGGTCTCCCTAAGCTGGATATAGCCAACGTATTATAACCAATAGTACACAAACAAAGGGTATTCATAAAAAGGTAAAAATTAGAAACACGTACTAACCTCAACAAACCACTTATCCATTCCATGCTCAATTTGCATACCAAATGGCTTATCTATACCTACATGTAGTATTCAGATTCTTCTTCAGTTATGACCAAGAAAATCAACCTGAAAATACTAAAGAATCATAAATTTATTAAGAGACTACAAATTTAAAAAGACCCAAAAAATAATCACAGTTCAAAATCAATTTGATCATATATTGGACATAAACTAAACACCGAAATAAAGAAAGTTAATTTTCAATTGAAATCCAAAACTAGGCCTCAAATATGGTATATTGGGATATTAATTTTCACTTATTCTCTAAAGTCATTTAATAAAGTAGGTAACAATATTTTCTCATGTTGACAGTCATGAAGCATCTTTTATACATTCATAAAACCTAGTAAAAAGACAATAAGTGGGAAGAATGCAAATTATAATATTGTGATTGGTATTTCGTCAAACACCTTGATGACAACTAAAATAAATTGTAAAACATCCCGAAGCTTATTCTTAATGTTATAATAATTCAAACCACTCGAAAGTTATACACCTTGTCATTAGATTCGTGAGGGGGTTCTTCTTTTTCGAATCTTTGTCCAAACAACACACATCTCATGTGATGTTTTTCTGCCAAACATGTTAAATACTAACAGTCAAATAATGTAATTTTACCTATACAATTAACATAAAATCGTCACCCAGTACTGAAATCGTCACAGAGTACCATTAAACCGTCACCCAATACTGTTAAACTTCCACCCAATAGCATTAAACCATCATTATTTCCGTTACATAAGATGATAGAAATGACTACTCAAATCTTCTAATGAACCATCTATAATTAACATAGAACCCTCTCAACAAAGGTTAAATTTGCAAAATTCCCATGGTGTCACACATAACATAACATAACATAACAGAACATAAGAAATGTCTATCACAACATTCAACTATACTTATGATAAAAGGAAAAAAAAAACATTTAGTAAATACAACACAAATACTAAAAGAATCAGATTGAACCAACCTCTAGAGAGATCCCACGGTGCATATTCACAGATACCTCTTGGAACTTCATTAAACACAAAGAAATATTGTGAGTAACTATGTTTAGAACCTTAGATCTTAAGAAAATCCCCAAATCAAAATTTCGAACCCTAAAGTTTGGAAACCAAAATTCGAACCCTAAACTTTGAAACGGTAGTGGTGTGAGAGAGAGAGAAGAGGGGGAGTACCTCTAGCACAGTGTCACCATTGAAATCCCACCAGTTAAGTCGATCGATTTGAGAGAGAGAGACAGGGGTTTCCAACTCTGTGGGTTTGGTAATGAGATTGTGTTTCCCAAGTACAACCCCTACTTACCTTATCCCACTTATAGAATAGTAGAACACTTATACTCCATTTCAAGTGATTTTTGCAGGATGTGGTGAAGAGAGAGAGGGTATCTGAATATGAGATGAGAGATGAAAAAGAGATAGGAGTCAAAAGAGGCTGAAAGGATGAATGGTGTGATGTTTCTGATCGATTGAGAGAGAGAAGTTACTCCGTTTAGGGGAAAAGAGGGTTTGAGTGTGTAATTTCCTATTTTCACCCTGCTTTTGAATTTTGAGTAAGAGGGGGAAAGGAAATAAAGTGCTAAAAATAGGGGGAAATACAATAACAAAAGGACAAAAGAGGAAAATGCATCTCATCTCATCAACACCATTGGATCGTTGCCTTGTTGTCAAAATCTTGACCTCTAATTAAGTTATCTCTTTATGGAATAGTGTCAAAACTTTTACTCCTTATATATATATATATATATATATATATATATAAATATATTCTTATTGAGGGAGATTGGATGGTATATCAACGGTTTGCACAATGTCCGTTTATCTTAATTGTACTTTCCATGTCATAACTCTATTGGTTTGTAGAATCATCAACATGCTAGGCTTGTATGCATTGTGTATGTTTGCTCATTGAGTTCAATCTATATTGTCACATGAGGTTATATTCAAATGTTATGAAGTTTGCAATCAATTGAGAACTCCGTGAATATGTTTTAAGTGATTGGGTCTAAATTTAATTGTTACTAGTTCACACCACAACACTTCCATTTCCATATAACACGTTGTTGCCATACGAGTGTAAAAAGCTTATCTTATTTTTTTGTATTTTGGTGTTTATATCTATATGTGTGTACCTATGCTTATCTTGTATCTATTGTATATACATATATATATGATATTTTGTTTATGACTTTGCCATGTTTAATTAATCCATTTATGCTTCAATTCATAATTGGTGCCTTGTTTGTTGCGAAGTTTGTTTGGTATCACATGCTTAGAATCTTATTTGTCTACTTGGTATTATTTGTTTTCGCATCATTGTTGGTATTCATTTGTATGAGTTAGTTATGATTTTGTTGCCCATGTGTTTTATTGTTCTCATCACTTTATGCACAATTGCATGTTTTAGCTTGTTATCCCATTTTATTTATCCTTTGCTTCATTTAGAGGGTGTATATGCTTTAATTGGGGAGATAAGTTAATATTTTTTATTCTTTAGCTTTTGTCTATTCCTGAACAAAAAGGGGGAGAAATGGTATCTAAACCTATTATAATCGTATCTTAGTTTGGGGGAGATTTATCTTAGGGGGAGACGTCTTTCTAAGTTGATCATAGTTGATAAAGGGAGAGAATTAATTTAGGGGGAGTACTTACTTTACTTGCATTAAAAATTTTGATTTGATATTCCCTATGCGTTTAGTGTGTTTGCTTAAGTGTGCAGGAATTATATTCTAAGCGGCAACTTTCACCGGCAAAGATTTTGATCCTTTGGGTTGTTTGAGTCAAGCATTGTATTTTTATTTTGGGTCGGACACTATTGTCAGTCAAGTAGAGCTTGACGGCCCTTTAGGATTATTGTTTTTTTTGTCCCGGAATAGCCAAAGGGAGAGATTTGTAAGGACACAAATTTCCAATTGAGTCCTTTGTAGTTTTGGCTCAATTTCGGACAAAAACGTTTGAGTCATAGGATAGAGTTATTGATCATCCTTCAAGCCTATGACTTACTAAAGTTGAAGACGTAGCGGTCAAGTTTAAAGCTTCATCAAAATGCCGAGTTTAAAGTGCCTCGTTTCTTCGTCAACAACATTGTTTCATGATCCTAACGTATGAATGCAATTATATGTATATATATATATATATATATATACATATATATATATATGTATATATACATATATACATATATATATATATATATATATATATATACATATATATATATATATAGGAGCTTGGAACTTAATTGGGCGTAATTTATAATTTTGATAAATTAATTTTAACGACTTTGTTTTTACTCTGAAAAATATTTTTTAGAACTATCCATAAA
Organism: Sambucus nigra; assembly: GCA_949130495.1. NCBI lineage: Eukaryota > Viridiplantae > Streptophyta > Magnoliopsida > Dipsacales > Adoxaceae > Sambucus > Sambucus nigra. Next base: position 529,356,836 of record OX422217.1, on the reverse strand, counting down.
AGTTTTGGGCTTGAAATTAATATTTTATTTTTCCAATTTTCTAGAACGTCGTTCAATGCACACTAGAATCTCATTCGAACAAGATTGCTAGGTCGTTCGAACAAACTGTCATCTCGTTCGAACGAGATGGCAGGTCATTCGAACGAAATTTCTGACGAATTTTCTTTTTTCCATTCTGGAACTTCGTTAGTAAATTCATTTGAACGAAAAGTCGTTCGAACGAGTTTTGGCGGGAAATTTGTTTGGGCAGTTTTTGACGATTTTCCCACTTTTTCCACTACTTTTCACCACTATCTTTTGCCAGATTTGATAAGGTGCGGGAACTAACTTTTAGAACTAACTTTTTCACATCCTACCAACTCCTAGAGAGTGTTTTTGAGAGTTTAACATTCCAAGTAAAAGTTCATTGTTTTGTGTGCTTATTCTTTCAAGAAAAATCTTTTAAACACTTGTTTTACACCTAAAGTTTGTTTATCCAAGTTCATATATACATATACTTTGCTTGGAGCGTTTGGTACGGGTTTATCTCTACATCCGTTTGAAGAGAAGTTTGGGTTTTCTTCTACATCCCATAAAGAAGAAGAGTTCAATTTGCTGCGACATTCTCATGTGGTGAAAGACACCATGTGTGGTTGACCGTGTACCTATGTCTCATTGGTGAAGGGCGAGATTCCGGTTAAGCTCCGGGGTTGTCTACTAGGCGGAGGTATTTACAAGAAGAAGCTTCGAGGCTTGAGAGGGATCGAGTCGGGTGTTGTAAGTCTTTAGGTCTTGTAATTTGTAAATCCATACTTAGTGGACTTAAGTCTAGGGTCGTCCGAGGTTTTTTCCCCTTGTGGGTTTTTCCTCGTACATCGCGGCGTAGTGATTTATTGTTTATTTTATCTTGCTATACTCACCTAGAACGCATGCTTCGGTAATTCAAGATAAAATTTGATTTTAATCACTACATGTTTAATTTGGTGCTAAATTAAATATTGGGTAATGTTTAGTTAATTTAATTCAAGTCATTTTATTTAATTCGATAAAATTGGTTTGGCCTAATTGGTTATAAATGAAAAATGTGACTTAGGCAAATTTCTTGAACTTGTGTTAAATTGATTGTGTTTAAGTGAAATTAACATAAGTGTGTGTTTTAATTATTTTCACCGGGTTTAATTTTAATTTAGAAGAAATTAAAATTTGTTTATTTGTTTGAACCATCAACTCGCTTCTGAATATCTATTTAAAAAGGAAATAAATTTTTGAAAAATTAAAATTTGGGGGCCTTCGGGACTATTCACAATCCTACGTACCCAAAGGGTTATGAATATTATTTAGATTAAACGATTTTATAAAAAAATAGCCCCATAGTTAGTGTCCACTTTCTCTAATTAAGTTACTAATTATTTTTAAGAAAACATGTAATTAAGTGTTTAGGCGACACTTAGAATGCATAATACTAAAGAAAAGGAATAGAGTATTCATGCCTGAATAAAAGTTGGTTTAGAAATCTAATCTTGAATGTGTATTCCTCTCAAAAATTTGACAAAGATTAGTTCTTGACGCGTCTCGAGAAAATTTGGTTAATGTTGACAAAACTTAAGTTGAAAGTTATGTAGAATCAGGCTTGGGTTTTGAGGTTGAAGAAGATGAAGAAGATGAGAGGTTTCTGATTTTTGAGAAGGCTAAAATGTGTTTTAAAAGATCTAAACTCGTCACTTTATGTTTATATACCAAAAAGAATTTGAGTCCTAATAAAATACAAATACTTGAAAAAATCACTACGGACGATTGGACTGGTAGAATCACTTGAATTTTTTGTATGTTGTAGCAAACGGCGAGACAGGACTGCTGTCAAAAATTCATCTTCATCGGACGATCGGATTTATAAAAATGTTATTTTTACTAGAGAGTTTTATGTTTTGAGGACTCTTAGAGAGATTTATATTTTGAGGACTCTCCTAAATAATAAAAATTCAATTAAAACTCCATTTTAATTCCGATTCCAATTCCGCTTGAAAATTTATTTTTCAAATATAAAAATCAACATTTATATTATAAATTTATAAAATCCAAAAATTTCATTTTTCTTCGATTTTCAAAATTAATTTAAAAATTCCCATTTAAAAAATTCGGGTTGTTACAATTTTAAAGCACTCCCTTTGGATTGTTATTATATTTCGTACTTCTACATTCCACCACCAAGTTTGTTTAGATTGTGGTCCCTTGCCTTTTGATTCTCCAATAATTTCTTTTGATATTCTCCTAATGCATGTGGCCATCTTATTCCATATTACATTAGTCTCCTCTTCAGTATTTCATGATGATTCATTTAATACTTTATCTTTAAATAGTTCTAATTTCTCTCCTTTCAAGTTCCACCACTTAGTTCATGGGTTAGTCTTCTCATTTCGCACTCGTGATTGATTTTTAATATTTATATCCAATACCATTATCCGGTGTTGTGAGGTTAAGCTCTCTACCGAGATAACCTTACAATACTTACACGATAATCGATCTCATTTCCTAGTAATGAAAATATCTATTTGGCTCTTGTGTGTTACACTTTTATAAGTTATTCAGTGTTCAAGCCTCTTTTTAAAATATGTGTTTATAGTACAAAATCAGAAGCCATCACAAAATCTAAGATAGACTCTCCACTCTTATCTCCAAAACCATATCCTCCATACACTATCTCATATCCCACACATAGATTTTGTCACCTACGGGTATTTCTTGAATTATTTCATCCATTTGTTCCCAAAAGTGTACTTTAGTGTGCTCATCTATCCTACTTAGGGTGCATAAGCACTAAGAGTATTACGTATATTTTCACCTAATACCAGTTGTACAAGTATAAGTCTACCACATTTTCTAATAGTTATTAGGCTATCATCTTTAAAATTCTGATCTACTATTACTCCAACTCCGTTCCTATTTATATGTTTTCCTGTATAGTATAACATAAACCCTGTAGGTTTTATTTCTCTAGCTTTCTCATCGATCCATTTAGTTTCTTATAAACAAGCTATGTTAACTTTTCTTCTTATCATGGTATCTACCAACTCCATCCCTTTCCCTGTCACGGTCCCTATGTTCCAATTCTCTAACCTAAGGCTAGTATCTTGGACTAGCTTCTTTACCCGTGCACGTCCATATTATTGCAGGAACCCTTGCGTATTTCTCATCGCATCCGGCACTTTACAGCGTTTATATTTTTAATCTTGATTTGTAACCCAACACCCCTGTTAATTGAATCGACATTCTCATATGTTAAATATTTGTTAATCAAATTTCACAATGACAAAACACGAACATTAAAACATACTTTTCAAAACAATTATTAAGAAAATGTTGTGGACATATCTTCCTTTCGGGGATCCTTTCTCCCGATCTCAAGGTGGTCCAGCACTCGCACGTGCACACTTGGGAAGGGAGATGAAGATTTTGCACCTTTTTCTCTAGGGACTCTTGGACCATCATCAATGTGTGGTGATGTAAAGAGATGGAGTCGCCAACCTATTTTGCACAAAATAGGCAAAAGAACATGTCGTTGCCTCGAAAGAGTGGCATTAAAGACAAGATGATGCATACGAAATCGATAGTTTAGAGGTTCGGGGGCTAAGTTACGGAATGGGAAGGTGTTAGATACCCATTCCGATCATTAGGTCTCTCATGGGCTTATGTTACTATTTCCTTCATTTCTCCGTGAATTGTGTGCGCATGTATATATAAATGGAGACCGAAATCGCTCGACTCATATTATGGAAAAGATAGAGTGAGGTCATCAAAAGGAATGATCCCAAAATAGTATGTGTGTGCTTATCGAAATATTAATCGTTATGATGAAATGATAATATGTGTTAGATAAGACGCGCAAGTATGTATCGCATGTATAATATATATGAACAATATCTATATCGATAAAATTGGGAAAAGGATGAAAGTATGAGAATTGGAAAATAGGACTCAAGTCTCGGATTTTATCTCGAGATGCCTGCGTAGCCTCTAAAGGCATCAAAATCCACGTAGTTTGCATGCGGCACAAGGGTGGGGTTTATCCGATAGATTTAAGCGGTAACTTGTTATATATGTGTGTAGAAAAGACATTTTTGTGTTGTGAAAATCTTGTGGATAATCCCATCGGAATTTATAAGTATAACCCTTTTTTTCTTTGTTTTGGATTTTTTTATAGAAAATAAAGTGTGCTCAATATGATGAATAAAGGACGAGATGTTAATATGTATAAACTAAATTAAAAGCCAAATTAAGAATTTATCTAACTAGTGTGAAAATAAAGAAATTTGAAAAGAGGGAAGGGATATTGGAACTACTTTGGGGGCTAGAGGCTTGATCTTGATCCTTGAAGAGCTCCCTTACAAGTTGGATGAATGTTAGATGAGAGGGAAGGAGATTTTTTCTTAATTGGGTATGAGAACGATGGGAATGAAAGGTGGAAAGGAATTTCAGACAAGGAAACTTTGTTGATTACAGACGAATGATGTTGAGATCACTGATACTGATGGATCTGAGGTGTGCTTGGGAGTGATCCCATACCCTCCTTTTATAGGGATGGGTGACTACTGATAGGCATACCCCTTATCCCTACCAATCGGCAGGTGAATCTAAACACACTACCGATAGGCAGGGAAATGGGCCTGCCAATCGGTAGTCTCCTATAGATTTTTTTGGAAAAATGGTCGTAAAAGGAAATCTATAAATCTAAATTGTGCATGGGGAATATCCTTATAAATTTAGTTTAGATATCTTTAAGTGTTACTCGGTTTGTTCCCCAGTTTGGGAGTTGGGTTTAGGTCAAACAAGGCTCGAAAACGCCCGTCGATCCTTTGGACTGGAGATCATCAGATGGTAATGGATCGTTCGTCCAAACTGTAACTCATAATTGTACACGGGGTAGGCCATTGGAAAAGTGCAAGGAAATTCTATGTTCCAAAGAGATTTTCTTAGTTCGAAGACTTAACTTTTGTCAAACGGGGCCCGAAAGCATTCGGTGACCTTTCGGAGTAAAAGGGGTCTTTCGTCCATACCGTAAGGTGGATACATACACAGGGTGGACCGTTGGAAAGGGAATTCAGTGGACTTAAAAGATTCATTAAGTCTTATTCAAGCTAAAGGGTTGAATTTGGTCAAACGGAGCCCGGGAGCACCCGGTGGCCTCCGGATCAATTTTTGGGGTAAAAGATAAATCATTCGTCCGAATGGTTATGCCATTTTATGCAAGAGGCACACCATTGGGAAGGGGATTTAGTTCCCTTCTTAGATCCATTGAGATTTTTCTCTGGAGATGAAGTTGATTGGGGTCAAATCGGGGCTCGAGCACCCGATGGCCTCTAGATCGATTTTTGATAGTAAAATGGTCCGTTCATCCGAACCGTTACGCTGATTCACATATGGGATGGACTATTGGAAAGGGAATTTAGAGGCCTTCAAAGATTCATTGAGATTTCTCTCTGACCATAGAGTTGGCTGCAGTCAATTGGGGTTCGAGAGCACCCAATGGCCTCTATATCGGTACTCAGAGTATGATCTAGGATTTATTATAAATGAGGAGGTTCTAGGGACCTAAGGAGAGACTTTTGGGGTCTTAGAATGTGGTGTCTATAGATCCCCTCGACGGGTGAACTTGAAACAAGTGAAAGAAGTCGAATAGACACCACTTGATGCTTAGGAAAGAGGTCGATTATACGGACCTAAAGGGACGAGGATGGCCAATTCAGCGGGTCAAGCTCAATTTTGAGGACCTAATGTAATGCTGAGGATGGATGATTCTGAGGGCCGAGGTTAATTTTGAGGACCTGAAATAGGAGCGATGAATTTTGTGGGTCAAATTCAATTCTGAGTACCTAAGGTAATCTGGGTATGGATGATTATGAGGGATGATGTTGATTTTGAGGACCTTAAGTAGGAGCAACCAATTTTGGGAATTGAGGTCAATTCTGAGGACCTTCAGCTGTGGTGACCAATTTTGTGGGTTGAGGTCAATTTTGAGGACCTTAAGTGTAGAGAGGCCAATTCTGGGTGTCGAGGTCATTTTTGAGGACCTTATGTAAGAGCAATCAATTATGTTGGTCGAGGTCAATTCTTAGGACCTTAAATAGGGGAGACAAATTTTGAGGTACAGGTCAATTCTGAGGACCTTAAGTTGAGGTGACCAATTTGACGGGTTGAGGTCAATTATGCAGATCTCAAGTTAAGGTGACGAATTCTACTGACATTAAGTTAGAGAGACCAATTTCGAGGATCGAAGTCAGATCTGAGGACCTTTGAGGCGACCAATTCAACTGGTCGAGGTGAATTTTGATGACCTTAAGTTGGAGTGACCAATTATGTGAGTCGAGGTCAATTCTAAGGACCTTAAATAGGGAGTGACCAATTCTACGAATCGAGGTTAATTCGAAGGACCTTAAGTTGGAGTCACGAATTTTGCAAGTTGAGGTCAATTCTAAGGACCTTAAGTAGATAGCGTGGGGATAGATCTCTTGGGGGATTTTGATTTTTTCCTTTTTAGGACTCCACTTCGGGAGAAAATATCCATCGGAGGATTATGTGGCTGGATTGGGAAGAAGTTTATGTAGCCTTACTGGGAAATCATTTTAATTTCTAAGGATCTTGGGATTTCGCTAGGGAATGCATTTCTTGGAGAGGCTGCTGGAGAGAGGTGATGTCCGGTTAGGGGACATTTGGAAATTTTTTGGAAAAAAGTTTGGGAATTCCTGCTCAGGACGTACTTGATTTTTGCTAAAGATGAAGCTTCCATGGTTTTACTAGGAAGTGGTAAATGGACGCGCTGATTTTCAGGGTTTTAAGTTGGGGATAAATGTGGTTTTAATCAGACTAGGCATCTGTGGGTGTGAAAAATTATTTTCATGGTGAAGAAGTGTTCTAATATTTATTTTGCAATTTAAGGAAATTTTGGGAAATTTTCTAATTTTTTGGCATTTTCTGGGAGTTTTGGTACAAAATTTCAGGGGAGTGACGACAGGCAGGTTGTAGGGGTTGCCAAATAGCAGTGGGAAGGGGAAGTGGCAATATCAATTGGTGGGTGGCTCAGCAGCTGCTGAGAATTGATTGCAATGGTATTCAAATAGAGGTGGATAATCGTATGTTGAGAGGGACATCAGAGGCGGTTCAGGAGGCGTTGGGTAGGATCGCTGAATATCTATTGGGGATGTAGGTGACCTTTTACTATTGGGGGACCATTCTTCGTTATTTTCTTGCATATTCCTCGCTAACTGTGGGATCTGGGCGTTAGACCATATTGCATGCTTGAGGTGACAACATTGCACCTGAAAAAAGACTTACAAAAAGGTAAAAAGAGATGAATATGTTGTTTGATTCTCTTGATTTAGTGGCTTACTCTACATGTTACTGCTACGTTTTTATTTTGAGAAAAAGTAGGAGAATGTGTTTTTCAGAATTTTTTTGAGTAGAGTAAGGCCTTGGAGGCTTAGTTGGTATATAGATGAGGAGATAAAAAGTTAGGTTGTAAAGTGGGGCTTGTCGCCTTCATTGGATTGTGCTGAATCTGGAGTGTTGAAGTGACAGTATTGATGTTGCACTTATTGATCTGGGTTTAACTTCGAAGCTATTACAGGTGACTAAGGACCTGATGGTGGACCCTTAATTGGCTATTATTACTACGTGGATATCATATCATTGTAATCATGTGGAGGTGATGCTGGTGGACACCCTGAACGGTATAGATGCTTGGCTGGAAGGCCATTCTAATTTTTTGAGAGGAAGATCGCATATGCTATTCATGTGGGTGTCTATGAGATTATGTTTATCGTTCCCTCCTGAATATCCATTGGCAGTTATGCTGAATTTCTTCACTCGCTATTTCATCAGCTTTGTGCCGATTGTAAAGAACTGGGTAAATTTGTTTTTGGAGCACAGAGCTCGATGTCTATGGTGGTCAGTGCCCTAGTGGGGGGAGTTGTAGACTATTCTAGAGCTAGAGGAATACCAGTATGTTTGGTTAGTTGGCCTCCGACAGAACTCTTTCTATTTTTTCTAGTGGCTCATGCGTCAAGTCAGGTGAGAGCAAATTACGCTTTCTCGTACCCTAGATTTCTTTCCTATAGAGGATTTGACTGAAGGCTTACACACGCGACTGGGCTCTCTATCGGAGAATCTTGGATCGTTGACACGTCCTTCCAATCTGTTGGAAGATTTTGGCATGTTTTTGGGGATTGCATGAAATGGTTGTGAAGGAGGGTAGTAGCTAAGATTCTATTCGAGGAGACCGAGCAGAGATGGTTTGCCATGTTTGACACTATAGAGGTGGGCATAATGGTTTTCCCTAGGCTAGTCTGGGCTAACCGTTTCATGGAACGACTTTGCTATACTATCTAATTAGGATAAGTTTGGGGGCCTCAAGATGTAGATGATAATGAAGTTATGTCCCCTGGTAGCTACGGGTAGGGCCGTTCGTGAAACTGGTGATATTTGTGAAGATTTTATGTGATGGGGATGTATTTGGTCATGGGAATAAATTTGGGAAGGTTTGGTCAATTTATTTTAGGATTATCTTAGTTTGTCTTTGCATTTAGGACAATAAGGTTAGGTTGGCAGGGAAGTCATTTATCTCCTTACGCTGATATTTCCTGTAATCGTTTTCGAATTTTCCCATAATGGAATAGAAAAGGATTTTAAACATATTGTTGTGCTTCTTAATTAGTTTTACAATTCAATATCTATACTAAATGCTAAGTTATAGACAATCCTTCTTCTCATGTAAATGCTAATATGATTTGTTTTAGGATTATCTTGGTTTGTCTATGCTTTTCGGATAATAAGGTTAAGTTGGCAGGGGAACTCATTTATTTCCTTACGCTATTATTTCTTGTAAACTTTCCAAATTTTCCCATAATGGAATAGAAAAGGATTTTAATCATATTGTTGTGCCTCTTGATGAGTTTTACAATTAAATTATCTATACCACTTGTTAAGTCATACACAATCTTTTTGCTCAAGTAAATGATAAAATGAACTGCCATTCTAGGAGGTAGGAAAAGAATAGAATTTTATGAAAAATAAGGGGACCGTGTTCATGTAAAGTGTATGATTTGCCTACGTACCTCTGGGTTTTTAAAAGTTTCTAAGTTTTATTTTGAAAGAAAAGGTTGTTTTAGAGGATCAGGCCCCACGTAGTTCTGAGTATAAAGAAATAAAGATTTATTTTAGAATAGAAGGGGGATGATAGTAAGCATAGCGCGCCGAGATTTTGGACAAAGGGTAGAATTTCTTGAGATGGTCCAGGTTGAATGGACGCTCCATCGCTTCTCCATTAATATCGGTGACCACAGCGACGCCACTGGATAGGATCTTCTTCACGATGTAGGGTCCACTTCAGTTTGTCTTGAATTTCCCTCTAGGGTCCCAAACGGGTTTGATGATTTCTTTGAGTGATAAATCTCCTTCTCGGACACTGTGGTCCTTGACTCTTTAGTTGGATGATCTCACTATTTGAAAATGGTACCCCTATATATGATATATATCTTTTAGCCTCCTTTCGTCTAAGATTGATAACTCATCGAGTCGGCTCTGATGCCAGTCTTCTTCGTTGACTTTGCTTCCAATCATGACACGTAGTGAGGGAATTTATAGTTCAAGGGGTAGGATTGCTTCCATGTCGTATACCATAGATCAAGGGGTAGCGCCAGTAGATGCTCAAACTGAAGTGTAGTATCCCCAAAGGGCGTAAGGGATCCGATTGGCCCAATCTCGGCAACTTTTGATCATCTTGATGATGATTGCTTAAAGGTTCTTATTAGCGGTTTTAACTGCACTACTAGTTTATGGTCGGTAGGGAGAATATTTGTATCTCTAGATCCCATACTTGTCGACCAATTGTGTGACTTCTGCCTAGAAATGTAACCTATTATCTGACACTAGCTTATGCAGGACCCCGTATCGGCAGTTGATGTTGTTCAGATGAACTTAGCCACCTTTTTGGCATTCAACACTGCGTATGACTCGGCTTCAACCCATTTGGTGAAGTAATCAATGGCAACTAAGATGAACTCACGCCCATTAGAGGATTTGAGTGTGACTTTCCCTATAATATCGATGCCCCATGTAGAGAATGGCCAAGGAGAGCTCATGTTGTACAATTCTCGTGGAGGTAAGTGTTGGAGGTTGGAAAACTATTGGCATTTGAGGCATCTCCAGACATAGGTGGTAAGATCTTGAACCATGATAGTCCTATAGTAACCCTAGCGAATTATCTTCTTAGCGAGCATATGGCCATTCAAGTGGGGTCCGCACTCTCCACTGTGGATTTTCTGCATCATCTCTTCAATGGAAGCCCCTGCGATGTTTTGTAAATGGGTTCAATCAAAGTTTCTCTTGAACAGTGATTTATCACAGACAATGTACTGGGCATCTAGTTTATGAAGGGTTGATCGATCTTTCTTATTAAAATATTGGGGGTACCTACCGTTCTTGAGGAGGCGCCAAATGTCGTAATACCAGCACTCGGCCATATCGGAGTCCTCTTTTGTGATGAGCTTAATGTGGTAGAAGTGGGTTAGTTTAGCTCATTTTTGGACTATAAAGGGGTCCATCGTTATTCCCTCGGGCATGTCGATTATGCGGGTTAAGGTATCAAAGTCATCGGCTAAGTTGTTCCTTATTTGGGGTAATTAGTGGAAGGTGATATCTCAAAATTATGAAGCCGACTCTTCTAGTTGGGCTGGAAAGGTAAAACACTTTCATTTTTGACTTTCCATCTTCTAAATACTTGGACGCTGATGAGAGAATAATCTCCATAGACATCTAGGCATTGGATTCCTTTCTTGAGAGCGACTTTGAGGCCTACGGTGCATGCCTTATATTCGATCATGTTATTAGTACATGGAAAATCTAGCTTAATGGAAATGGGAGTGTGAGAGTCATCAGGGGTGATTAGGAGTATCACAATGCCATATCCTTTTTATTGGCGGCACAGTCGAAGAACATTTTCCACCGGAAGTCATCCTGAGAGGTGCAAAGTATATCTTCATCCTAGAATTTGGAGATCTAAACATCACCTTCCTCCATGGGGTAATTGGCAAGGTAGTCAGAGATGGCTCATCCTTTCATGGAATTTTGTGTGACATACACGATATCGAATTTAGCTAGTAGCATCAACCATCGGGGAATTCGGCTAGACATGGCAGGTTTCTCAAGTAAGTATTTGATAGGATCCATTCGGGACACAAGTCTGATAGGAAAAGCGATCATGTAGTGACGTAATTTTTAAGTGACCCAGATAAGGGCAACACATGCTTTCTCTAAACCAGTTTAGTTGACTTCGTTCCTGTCCAATTTGTGACTTGTGTAGTAGACGGCCCTTTCTTTGCGCGGTTCTTCAAGGTGTTGGGCTTTCAAAAGCCCCAGTTGCGGTGTATGTTACGATCAAGTATAGGAGTAGAGGGAGACTAGGCTAAGATTGCATAAGTATGGGAGGTCAAGTTAGACACTGCTTGATTCAGTTAAGGGCTTCCTGACAAGCTTCATTCCAGACTTTGGTGGAATATTTTCGAAGGAGTTTGAAGATGGGCTCACAAATAGAAGTTAATTGGCTGATGAACCAGCTTATATACTGTAATTTTCCTAAGAATCCCCGGACTTCCTTTTCCATTCGGGGTGGTGGAATTTTGAGTATGGATTTTAGCTTGGTAGTATCTACTTCAATCCCTTTCTCACTAATCATGAATGCCAAAAGCTTCCCTTTGGTACCTCTAAAGACACATTTTTGTGGGTTAAGTCACATCTGGTGTCGCCGTAACCGATCGAAGAACTTTCGTAGAGTGGGAACATGACCTTCCGAGTATTAGACTTAATAATCATATCGTCCACGTAGACTTAGACTTCTTTGTGTATTAGGTCATGCAAGATATTTGTGGTAGCCCTTTGGTAGGTAGCCCCTGCATTTTTAGACCAAATTGCATAATTGTGTAATAAAAAGTTCCCTAAATGGTGATGAATGCGATTTTTTCTTGATGATCGGGGTGCATCTTGATCTGATTGTATCCAAAAAACCTGTCAATGAATGATTTAAGAGCATAATTGGTCGTGTTATCCATAATCATGTCGATATTGGGTAGCAGGAAATCATTTTTCAGAGAATCTTTGTTCAAATCTCAATAGTCTACGCACATGCGGACCTTTCCTCTTGATTTCATTATGGGTACAATTTTGGGTAACCATGTTGGATATTCAATCATCGGAATGAATCCTACGTTCAACTATTTGAGCAACTCTTCCTTAACGTTGAGCGACCATTTGGTGCAGAGCTTTCGCAGTTTCTGTTTGATCAATTTACATTCTAGGAGCGTTGGAATTTCGTGATGAGAAATTTTAGGATAAATACCGGGCATGTCGTCATAGGACAATGCAAAAACATCCATAAATTCTTGTGATAGTTCTTTGAGTTGCGCATGCTCATGCTAGTTAAGGGTGGACCCTATCCTAATCTCGCATAGTTGGCTACTAGGATCGAGATTAATAACAACAGTTTCATCTTTATTAATTTTAATGTGGTTATGTTATTTGTTATTAACATTATTAAGATCAATTAAGGATTATTCATTTGGAAAATAATCATCATCAAGAGTTTAATTAGAATCAATACAATTACTATAAGGCACAGCAAGATACTCAAAATCCTCGTTTATTCCATTGTATGGGAAAATAAAGTTGAGAGCCTCATCAAAAGAGGTCTCGATAACATCATTATTAGAAAATGGAGGAACAATAAAAGATAAAGAAATAGGAAAACATCTGGGTTGGGTTGCATTTAAATAGGTGGAACTAGTACAGTATTCTAGTTGAGGAGGGGTTTGTTAGTAGCTTTGATTAGTATAGATGGATCTGGTGTTTTAGCGCCTAAGTGGATTATGCAGAGTATCATCCCTAGTGTCTGCAGATCGAACGACTCCTTAGATTCACTTCCTTGGAAACCTCGATAACAACTGTAGTCTTCTAAACGAGTGGTATCACATGATGTTGGGAATCTTCATCCCATGAGTAGCTGCCATGAAAGAAAATGATCATACCACAGTTCGGGAAAGTCACAAAAGGGAAAATCTTCACCCTCTTTGATGAATATCCCGTTCAAGGAATCCCCTTAAACAATTTTGGTTCTTTCTAGCCTTCTCTTCAATCGATGTTAGAGGAGCATTCTAAGTTCCTCTGATGATGGTTGATAACCCAATTCACATGGAGGAAAGGTCTTTTTTAGCACTATGAGTTTCAGTATCCCCTGTTATCGTCATCCCAGACCTAATCCAAACATGAAGTGCATATTCTTGAACATCTGTATCAAGTTGACATTTCCATCAAGGTTGTGCTCTAGACAGACTCTATCTTTGAAATCATCCCCTACTGGGTGAGGAAGTGGTTCGACTCGAAAGCCACACAGAAGCATATAATTCGCCCATGCTATATCTGTAGTACTGGGTTACTAGTGCTCACATTATCGGTATTATCATCGTATCCCAAGATTGTGATGACCTTTCCATTGGCGAAGAACCTTAGTTTTTTATGGATAGAGGAGTATACCCCCTTGATGCTGTGAAGCTAGGGTCAGTCGAGCAAAAGGTTGAAGCAAGCCCGTATGTCGATGACTTTGAATTCAGTAACAGGATTTATAAGGCCATCATTTGTCCATGAATATTATCACAATCCTGCACTGCGACAGAAGTTGGAGTAAGGTTGCTTATTTTTAAACCCAAGCATTTGAAGGTTCTTAACGTCCAAACATTGAATGTTGATCTGTTATCGACAAGCGAAAGCGGGAAGATCTTTCCCATAATATTGATAGAGATATTGAGAGCATAGTTTTGATTTGGACCAAACATAGGTATTTCTTCCTCGTAGAAGGAGAGCATCCGAGTAGAGGTTAAGGATCCGACCAAGTTTACGGGTTCCTCTAAAGTGGTGTAAGGAGAGATTGTGGGCTCGGTAAGCATTTTAATCAAGTCATTTCGGTGTAGTTGGGAAGACATAAAGAGTCCCCATAGAGTGATGTTATCTTGGGTTTTCTTTAGTTGATCGTGGATCTTTCTCTCATTGAGGGTCATTTCCAGTATAAGGACTTCCTTGACGAACCCATTTCCTTTATCTGTCGTTGTCGACTGAGGGTTTGCACATACGTAGTGCCTCCAAGATCTAGTCATATGGTTCACAGAACAGGGGAAAAATAAAAAACATGTTTCTTCATCTATCTTGAACTGTTTTTCCACTTTGTTGAGCTCCCTTAGTAGATCTTCGAACGATACCATCCCACAAACATTGATCACTGGAATAGTGTTTTTTGGGCTTTGCTTTTCATATGAACTGTCAAATTTGTCACCCCATCCGATGGAGACGATGTTATCCTTCCACTAAAAGTGAATTCATTCTACAACCTCAACATCCTCTTTGTATAAGTCCTCCCACTCAACAGGTATATGCAGAAATAAAGGGACCAATTGTCGTTGTAGTTTTAAAGAATCGAGTAGCTCGAATATACTACATATTTCACCAGTCCGTCATATTAAGTCTGCCATAATCTGGACTGCATCATCTAAACTGACTTCATCGGCAGGTACCACCTAATCATTTGACTATCGAGCCAACTTTCGAGCTTCCAAGAAAATTATGTTGAGTTTTTGGTAATCAATGGTCATTTTTAGGGCAATTTCAGCCCGAATTCTAGGAGTTGGTTCTGTACCGCTGGAAATTCCAATCTTTTCCCCTGTAATAAGTACGAACAACAATACATTCTCTTATAGTGACAAGGCCTGATCGGTAAAACAAGTAGGATGTAGGATAAAGTACGAGAAAACTTTGAGGGTTTTAGGTGAATATACGGGTGTGATAGGTGATTTGTTGGGTACAATTTGGGTAGACGGGTCAAATTCCTAATCATTTTCTAGTAAAATGGCATTCGTATGATTTGGGAGTGGGTTATGAGTAGTGTTTGGCTTAGGATTTGTTGGTGGGGCGATGGTACCCCAGTCAATAAGACCTTGGATTATATTACAGAGATGGAAGCATTGATCAGTTGTATGACTGAGAGTTTGGTGAAAGTCACAATGGGTGTCGGATTTGAAATTTTTGGAAATTGGGTTTGGTAACGTACGGGGGTCCAATGTCTTGATAATACTTCATCTTTGTAGGGCTTGGTAAACTTTAGAGAGGGTATCATTAAGCTCGGTATATTCCTTTTTGACTGGGTTAGGGCGGCTTTCTAGTTCCCAAGAAGTGGAAGGCTGAGAGATGTTATTGATGGTCAAAATTACGATATGGGAAAGCTTATCATATTTCCTAGGAGTGAACTATCTAAATACTTTCTTTGACTCAGCTTCTATCTTGGCAAGAATTTCTTCAATTCTCCACTCATGCTTCCCGGAGGGATAAAAAATGGGGATAGTACTTTCTTCCTATCGTCGCTCGGACATGGGGTGATAAGTTTTTCTTCACAATACTTGTTCTTCTTTGGAAGGTCTATTTGGTGGTTGCTTTCTCCCTCCACCTTGCTATGAAACTGCTAATAGTTTCTCTAGGGTTGTGCTTGAGAAGTGCTAACTCAAGGCAGGTAACCTCCAATTTCTCGTTATATTTATACTGTGACATGAATTCGCGGGAAACATCATCCTAACTGCGAATTATGGATTCTTCGAGGGATAGGAACTAGTGAAGAGCGTTGTCCTTCAAAGTCTATTAGAACATTTGGGCCATTATTTCCTCGGGCACCTAGAATAGTCATGGTTTGGTGGTAAATTCGGAGATGGACAATTGGGAACCCGCTACACCCATACTTCTCAATGTTAGGCATCTTGAACTTTTTTGCTACCCTTGTTTTAGGGTAGGGAGACATATGTGTGTAATCCATGTAGTTCCCGGTGATTCGAACCTATTCAAACTTCTTGATCAATATCTTAAGTACCTCCTTGACCTTATTCAACTATTCTTCCTTCGGATCGATGGGTACTGGCATATTAGCCCTTTTTGGGGCAAGATTCGAGATACGGAGCTGAGTTGGAGGTGGCCCATTGGTAGGAGGGACACGTGAAGTGTTCTAGTACTCTTTCGAGACCCAAATAGGCTCAGGTGCGAGCGAACCCATAACGTGGGGGAAGAAGACCTTGGGATATTCGGTAATAAGGACCCAGTTTTATTATATTTCATGAACCTCGATTTGAAGGTTGTCAATCTTAGCAATAAGTTGGACTAGGGCCATTATCAAATTAGGTTTTACATTCATCATTAGGTCTATGTTCTTCATGGAAAGGGGGTAAGGGTGGACTTTGGACTCGAAAAAAGTAGCACGAGAACTGACGGAGCCTCGGGGTGGTTCGACGGAAGATCGAAGCCAATAGGGAACCAGGCCAAGGGTCGAGTATGTGAACGACCTGATAAGGAAAATGATTTGAATCTATTTTTGAAAGAGAGAAAGGAATAGTCTTCTCAGAATAAAGAGGAAAATGTTTTAGTATTTTTTTTGGAAAGAGGAAGGCAAAATATTTTTGGGATATTTTTTACAAAAGGAGGAAAAAATATCTTTTGACATTTATGATAAAATGGAAGGAATTTTTTTTTTGGTATTTTGATAAGAGAGCGAAAAAGTGTTTTTGACACTTTTGGTAAGGAATGAGAAAAAAAGAGAGAAGGATCTCAGCATGATTTTTATTTATGTTTATGTTTTCACTTGTATTAAGTTTACCTAAATGCAAAAGAAATGTCGGACGGGACCCGTGCCTGGAAAAATTGGGTTTGAAAGAAATATGTAAAACACGGTTTGACTTGTTGCCAAGCTCATGGGTAGGGTCCAAGTTGGAAAAAGACAAAATTGCACAAAAATTTGGGCGGCATATCGACCCAGCATTTCGACAAAGTTTCGGGTAGTAACCGGTAAACTAAATATGAGTGCCCTAGGTTTGACGGCTATATGAGGGTATGCGGTTGTATTAATGGAAAGGTTCCCCCCCTCGGCATGACTTCCAAAATATACTTCTTGCTTTTGAAGTATATCGTTATGTGTGGACAATCAATTGGATATACCTGAGTATACGTGAATTTCCTCACTATATACCTCATGGGAACATTACGTGTGAGAGCGAATTCGATATACGTCAAAGGTCCTTGGACAACGGAAGGTGAGAGTCACATTGCTTAGGATAACTATGACTTGCCGTACTATCGCCTATCACAAAGTGACCCCCCAGTTATGAGACTAAATTTGATCAATAGTCATGCTATTTGGTGATGTAGTTTGAAAAATGCATGATTCTTGATTAGTATATTATGGAGAGAGTATTTTATTTGGCATGATGAGAGATATACTAATAGGAAGAATATATAAGTATCATGAAAAGTAAAGATATCATGGATCATAAATATTACATTAAGCATGGATATGTGAGAGTATGTGATGTGAGAATATAAACAAGTGAGTGTGTGGTAGTGAACCTTGACATGGATCATCTACTAGCGGTGTGTGATAAATATGAGTGAGCATGGATATATACAAGTGTAATAAGTGGAGGTGTGTGTTAGTGACACCTAATCATGGATATTCTAAGTGGCATGTGTAACATGTGGATATAAGTGATCTTACGTATAAGTAGTGTGAAGTGTACATGGAGAGCATCTACAAGTGTGTGAGTGAGGAGTGATATAAGCATGAGGAGGATATATACAAGAAATAACATAAGAAAAAAGGGAACATACAAGTAGTTGCAAATGCACACAAGCAAAAAATGATGACACCCATGCATATAGAGTCTATCCCTCTTAAGTCAGTCCCTAGCGGAGTCACCACTGTGGCCATCCCTTCCCTTCGGGGCTCCTTCCTCCCGGTATTGGGTTAGTCGAACTCTCATTCACGCGCACTCGAGGAAGGAGATGAAGGTCTCATGCCCTTTTTCCTCTAGGGATGCTTTGGCCGTCGTCAATATGGATACATTTAAAGAGATGGAGTCTCCAACCTATTTTGCATAAAACAAGCAAAAGAACATGTCGTCGCCTCAAGAGAGAGGCAATAAATACAAAGTGATTCTTACAAAACAAATAGTTCAGAGGTACGAGAGCTAAGTTAGGGAATGGGAAGGTGTTAGGCACCTATTCCGCTCTTTCGGTCTCTTCTGAGCTTATTATACTATTTTCCTTAATTTGTCTATGAATTGTGTGCGTGTGTATATATAAATGGCGATTGGAATCGCTTGACTCATATCATGGAAAAGATAGAGTGAGGTCATCCAAAGGAATGTTCCTAAAATAATAATTAGAAAATATGATGTGTGCGCTTATCGAAATATTGATCGTTATGATGAAACGATAATATGTGTTAGATAAGATGTGCAAGTATGAATCACAAGTATAATATATATGAACCATATGTATATGGATAAAAATGGGGAAAGGATGAAAGTATGAGAATTGAAAAATAGGACTCGAGTCTCGAGTTTTATCCTGAGACGCCTACGTAGCATATAAAAGCATCAAAGTCCACGTAGTTTGCATGCGGCACAAGGGTTTGGTTTATCCCACAAATTCAAATGAGAACTTATTATATATGTGTGTGTGTGGAAAAGATATTTTAGTTTTGTGAAAATGTGGTGGATAATCCCCTTGGAATTTTTATGTATAACCCTCTTTTTCTTTGTTTTATTTTTTTATAGAAAATAAAGTATGTGCAATATAACTAATATATGATGAGACGTTGATATTTATGAACTAAAGTAAAAGCCAAATTAATAATTTATGTAACTAATACGAAAAATAATGAAATTTGAAGAGAGAGAGAAGGGTATTTGGACCTTCTTTTGGGGATTGAGGCTTGATGTTGATCCTTGAAGAGCTCCCTTGCAAGTTGGGATGAATTTTGGATGAGAGGGAAGGAGATTTTTGCTAAATAAGGTATGAAAATGATGGTAATTAAAATTGGAAAGGAATTTCACACAAGGAAACTTCGTTGATTACAGAAGAATGATGTTGAAATGGAAATGGGTCTACCAATCGGTAGTCTCATGTTAATTTTTTTTTGAAAAAATATTCGTAGAATGCAATATGTAAATCCCAATTGTGCATGGGGCATACCATTATAAAGGCATTTCATAGACCTTTAAGAGTTCTTTGGGATGTTCTCGGGTCTAGGAGTTGACTTTGGGTCAAATGGGGCTCGAAAGTGTTCGTCGGTCATTCGGTAGTAAAATGGTTTGTTCATCCGAACCGTTATGACAATTCGCGTATGGGGAGGACCATTGAAAATTGGACTCGATCCCAAGTCTCCTTATATACTTAGGCTCTATATCAAACTAAAATCGTGAAGCCCAGGCCTCACAATTTATTTTTATCTACAAACCCAAGCTTACCTAAATCTAGAGGATGGGCCAATTTCTCTAAATCAAAACATAAATATAGGAATTTATAGAATATCCCCATTACATATTTATGAAAAGTTTAATAAATTTTAGGATTTATACATTATCCCCATTATAAAATAAGAGAAATCTTCAAGAAAGAAAATGTGGGTATTTATAAAACATCCTAATTACAATCTTTTTGTTCTAACTCTAATATTTGGAAAATTTTGTCTATCCATGTTAATATGGCCTTTATCCATTTTTGGGAGAGAATTAAATGACCAATAATTTGAATCAAGATGAGTGTTGGATGTACTTGAAGCGAAGAAGTCTGTTATTGTGTTGTTCTCTCTCCAAGTGTGGTTGATTTGAAAGTTACTTAGAAAGACCAAATCATTAAAGATATCTAAAGTAGTCCATGGAGGTTTTGTTTTTTTCAGAACAACATCAACTAATGTTTTGCAATCTGATTCAATTATCACATTAGAAATGTTAAGAGATGATCACAACTTAAGACCTTCTGCTAAGGCCAATGCTTCTACAATAAAGGAGGTTTGAGATCCAATAGACTTTGCAAATCCAACAATGAAAATTCCTTGAGAGTCTCTTATCACTCCACCAATGCCACTAGGACCTGGATTAAATTTTGAAGATCCACTTATATTCAACTTGAAATATCCTATAGAAGGTCTGATCTAGTTGCACTTTATCATTTGGACCTTCTTTATCAAAGTTTTAACATTGAAAGTGTTGATTATTGGAAGATGTTCTTATTTGATTTTGTCATGGAGCTTGTAAGATTGAAGGATGTTAGTAACAAGGGTATCACATTCCCCTATCTAATAAGTGGTCTTGAACTTTGAAAAAAAAACTTTAAAAAAATAAAAAATAATGGTGGAAGAATTAGAATTTTCAAACAATTTTTTGTTTCTAGCTTTCCATATTTCCCAAAATATAATTTTAGGAATTAGTCTTCTTTAGGATTAATCATCCACCAAACGACTAGAATGGACCTGCAAGAAGAGGAGTTAAAACTTAACCCAAATAATTTGTAGAAGAATGTCCATACCTCTTGAGCCATTTTACATTGAATGAGAACATGATTACAAGTTTCATCTGCTGCTACATACTGAGGCTTATAATACCAGTACCTTGAATATTGGATTCAAAAGGAAGATAATTGTTGAATAATTTCCAAATAAAATTTGAAATTTTCATTGGGCAATCTTTGTTCCAATTAATTTTCTAAGTTAAGGAAGTTGGCCTAGATTCTCTACATATATTTAATTCAGATTTTAATGTAAAATCTCCTGAAGTTAAAGCTTTCCATATCTACTTATCCTCTTAGATAAAACTATCTGTTGGACCCTTAATAGCAGCTAATCTCCTAACAGATTTTGAACCTTTATTTAGAAATAACCCTTTTTGGTGACTATTGTTTATAAAGCTTGCCCAAATACCTTTATCAAATTGATATTTCCAGTATAGTTTAAAAGAAGAAGTTATGATTATGTCTTTAAGTTTTCTAAAATTCAGACCACATTTATCAAATGGAAAACAAATATTTGACCATTTAATCCATTTGTATGGTTTTTCCTTAGTACTAGCTCCCTAATAAAAAATTTTAAATAAATTTTTCATTCCTTTTATGACTATTTTGGCAGGATTTAGAACTGTTAATGTATATACTGGAATATATTGTAAGACATGTCTACTAAGAGTGGCTCTACCAACTTGAGAAATCATTATAGAGGACCATGTATTTAACTTATCTCTTATTTTAGATATGAGCTCAGAAAATTAATTAACTTTGTGCATGACTTTTTTAATGAAACAACCTAAATATTTCATAGGAAGGTACTTATGAGTTAAACTAGAATGATTGGCTATAGTGTTCTTTCTATGAGAACTTACTTTATTATCTACATAGAAAGAGATTTTGGAATAGTTGACTTGTTGGCCAAATGTGTTTTCATAAGCCTTCATCATTTTAATAAAGCTTTTATACTATGGTTGCCCCCATTAATAAATATGATCAAATCATCAGAAAATCCTAAATGTGAGATAAGACTACTATATTGAGGATGTGAGTAAGGGATAGCCTAATGATTACTGAAGAGCTTATTTATATTTCTACTAAGGCTCTCTTTCACTTCCCTAGCGGAGTGAAAGAAACCTTTGTTTTGACCATTTAGAACCAATAAGAACCAATTATTGGATATAAGCCTTCAAACCATATCTATAAAATGTTCAGTAAAACCAAATTTTCTAAGAACTTCACATAAATGTGGCAAATATACTTTATCATATCCCTTTTCCATGTCCATTTTCATAATCACATTATTACCAAGTGCTTTTTTCCCTACGTATTTGATATTTTCTTGAGCTAGAAGAATATTCTCTTGCATGCTCCTCCCTTTTACAAAACCACTTTGATTTTGTGAAATAATGGAGGGAATAATGGTAGAAATTCTCTCATTTAGGATTTTAGATATAATTTTGCTAGAGAAATTACATAGACTTATAGGCCTAAAATGATTACATGATGAAGGTTTATCTATTTAGGGATAAGAGAAATAAAAATAGAAGTCCAAATTTTGGGTATCTCAGCTCCAGCGAAGAAAGAATGAATTGAATTAATAAGATCATGTTTAATAATACCCCAAAACTTAATATAGAATTCCCCTCCAAATTCATCTGGACGAAGAGAACTAGAAGGATCCGTATCTTTAATTGATGAGAAAATTTCTTTTTCTGAAGGATATTTATAAAGGATTTTGTTCAAGCCATTTGAAATTTCTTTATTGATCACGTCAAGAAAAGAATGATCCACAGTTATGAAATCTGCAATACATAAATTTTGAAAATGTTCTTGAAACATATTGTTGGTTTCTTCACTAGACTCTTTCCACTATCCTTGAGGATTTTTAATTCTAGTAATAGAGAGTTTTCTTTTTCTTGCTCTAATAAAAGCATGAAAGAATTTTTTATTAAGATCTCCAAGTTGTAGCCATTTTAGATGACTTTTTTTATGCCATAAATTCTCCTTTCTATGAAGAGCCACATTTAATTGAGCTCTAGTTTTATATATTTCACTTTTGGTATTTTCATTTAGAGTTAGATCAAAATCATTTTCCTTGATAAGCACTAAATCTTTTGGATCTTTAACTAATTGAAAAACATTTTTGAAGGTTTCTTTGTTCCAAATTCTCTATTTTGATTCTAAATGTTTAAGCTTTAATGTCAATTTACTCACAGGAGGATCTTGAATATTGATAGACCAGGAATCTTCAGTAATATCTTGAATATTATAATTTATACACCACATTGATAGAAATTTGAAAGGTTTTGGATAATGATCTATATTGATTTTTATAGTACTTAATAAGGGGCTATGATTCGAGCATAATCTATAAAGGTGAATGATATTAGACTGGGGAAATTTCATAAGCCAATTTTTGTTAGATAAACCTCTATCAAGTCAATAGAAGATAATGCCATTTATTTTATTGTATGTTTTGGTAAACCTACAGCCAGAATAACCTAAGTCTATTAATACGCAATTAGAGATCATTGTGATAACCCGCCTAATTAATTACCGGGTGATCATTCCTTAATTAATCAATTTCAGAATATCGAGTTGGTTCAGATATTACATCACTGACAAAAAATCAATTTTAATTTAATAAAAAACTAACCACCTAGTATTTAAAAAGGGTGATGTCCAAATTTTATCTTGTTACTAACCAATATCAAAAGGATACCAACAAATGTCATGCATCACAAAAATATAAATAAAGTCTAACCGAAGTAATATAAATGACTCGAGTAAAACACATCCAGATACAATCCCATACAATAAATCTAGTAAAAGGAAATCCAATCTAAGAGAGAATTTAAAACAACTAAATCTCATAATGTAAACAGAAGAAAGGACGACATGTCCAATAGGATAGATAACTGAAAAGGGAGAATAGGCTGAGTCGTCTACTAATAATTATCCTGCAGCTTTCACAGCAGCTACAGCATGACAACTGAATAGAGTCTCCTAAGGCTGGTGTCCCTATTACTGGGAACCTAAAAATAATGGAACAATAGAAAGATATATAGAAAAACGGGTCAGATCTCGAGTTGAAAACAGTTTAAAATAGCAAGTGCTTAAATTGGTTCAATTAGCACAATTATTATTCAAGTTAACTTAGCGTACTAACTTGAGATACTTATCCCTCGATCTAGTGTGCACGCCTAACGAGCCTAACTACCCATACTAGTCATGATACCCTGATTGGCTACTAATTAAATACTATTATGCTGGAAAGACACCCTAAATAACTCAAAGACGACGTACTTAATATTTCGATATAGGTTTAGAATTACTTTAGTTTATTCTCATATTCTTCTAAATGCCCAACTGATAATACCAAGTACACATTTAAAAATAGAGTCATCAAAATAAGACACCAAACAGGATTTCGGTATACACACATTATTCTCTTTATGTATACATATCAATTTATATATATAAATATAGCAATATTGCACCCCTTGGTTGAGTAGTTCTACGCATACTCGTCAATCTAGTCCCCTTGCAACGCTCACGCATAGAGGACAACGGGTTCAATCTCTCGAGAACCAATAAAAACACAAACACCTATTGGAGGCGAACATAGTCCCAAGTCGATGGTCTACGCACATACCTACTCACCCATACGACCGTCATCACTATCATTCTCATGGATATCCCGTACCTAGGTTCCATGCTCTAGTGGTACGACTCTAAATCCCCTAAAGGCACACAAGATCCGGTCGTCCACAACGCGTTAACCTCCGTTCGATAGACAATAGCTAGGTATGTCATACACATAATATTTTGAGCAATAAGCATACACACAACTTATATAAATTCATTGGATTTCCCACAGCCTAGTATTCGCAGTACGTATAATATATCCCCTATTATATCCCATACCTTATTCGTATATATTCTCCCTCGTATTTTCGCATCTCTCTAATTATATGAATTTTCATACCTTTCGAGGGTCGACATATTCTCCACTCACTAATAATTACAAATTTTAAGTCACTTGACATTCATACAGGTCTAACACTCATTTAAATGATTGCGGGAAGTTTGAAACAAAAATTGGGCCTTAAGAGTCATTCTGGAATCCCGTTAGAAGACCGAGGAAATCTCGTTCGAACGAGGTCATTCGAATGAGGGTCATTCGAACGAAGCCCGCCCCCCCCCCCCCCCCCACACCCCCCCACTTCGAACGAACTACCAAACTCGTTAGAAGGGCCACTGAAATCTCGTTAGAAGTCTCGTTCGAACGAGGTCATTCGAACGACCTGGGCTGGACTTCTAACGAAATTTCCGCAGTTGCCCAATTCATCTTCAAAGTTCATTTTCTAGATTTTTGCCTCTACAATCTCAATCTAAACCCATTCCAACCCAAGTACAAGGTTTCCCAACTACTCTAAGTCACCCTAGAACACTTTTTAGCATAGTTCAGGGGTCAAATCCTTCTAATCATCAAGTAAATTCAACAAATTCCTAAATTTTTCCATGAGTCATATTAATATAAACCCAGAATTATTAATCAATAAAAAACTCCATTTTTATTTCGTGATTAACATCTAATTCACCAAATTTCACATTCCTATTGAGGGGTAAATTCCTCTACATGCAAACCCCCATCAAATTTCTAAGATTCCTACACAATCTCATCATAGGTAAACCAATTTTGGTATTAATAGTTCTAAAACCTCAACATATGTTAACAAGAATAATAAATGCTAAGAGAAAGAGCAAGATAATCCGTTTCCTTAAAATGAACTTATGATTCACATGTTGAAATTGGTATGGGAACGATCCTCCTGACACGATCTACGCGCTGGTGTACGTTTTGGTGTGAAAGCTTGAGTTCTTGGCTTAGGGCTCTAATGGAGTCTTCTTCTTCTTCCTTGGTTCTCTCTCTCTTTTCCTCTCTTTCTCATGTAGGTTGAAACTGACAGGCCACTAACCCTAAATTCTTTTAATTAAACCCAATTTTCGTCCATTTAATTACCCAAAAATCCCTAAAGACCAAAATACCCCTTTGAGGTGTCGTTTTGGGTTAAAAATGCCCCGAATTCCAAATAAAATACCTGAGTAGTGTTTTCTGACTATCTCGACCCTTCTAGACACTCTGGCACACTCCAAATAGTCATCCAAGTTATACAAAAATAATTTTCCTTTTAAACCCCCAAATACATACTAGTGACGCGACTCATATACGTCCCAAATATTTATAATATAATTGCCGTGTATTTCATCCCCGGCCATAATATTATTTCTGATGATGCTGAAAATAGCATCACCCTTCAAGGTGTTTGTAAGCTCAATTCAATGTTAACAATGGAAGTATAAAGGTGTATAGTAGAAGGAGGTGAGGAGAAGAGGAAGGTCACCGGAATATAAGTGGTTCAGCCAATCAGGCCTATGCCCACAGTGCAGGTGTGTGATTAATATCACTGTATGAGGCCTCCAATGGCCATAGATACAAACTCTCAAGCTTTTTCTCTCTACTGTATATTTAGACAGAGTTTTAGCTAGGGTACCTAATTTTGAATCTTTTACAAGGTAGAGGATGACCTCTATATATAGTGCCTGGGGGGTGTAATGTACCCCCCAAGCATGCAATGAACATGTTCATGAGGATCGAACCAGTATGAGAATGACACCTGGATGATCTCATGTAGATAATGATGACCTCAATATTCCCTCACGTTAGGGGAATGATTCGGTTATAACTGATTGTGTACATGTGTTCCCAATAACACACATGCTGATAAGGACTCGTCCATCTGTGAGTGGTCCCAAACTTGGCCTAAAGAGGACGAGATAGTGACCTTGGCTCAGCGGGAGAGCTGAGGTAAGGCATGTTGACCTGTAACGTCAGCCATTTTTGAGTGGCCCCAACCTCGTCCTGGAGGAGGACGAGGTGGTGACCTTGGCTCAGTGGGAGAGCTGAGGTAAGGCATGTTGACCGGTAACGTCGGCCATCTTCGAGTGGACCCAACCTCGGCCTGGAGGAGGACGAGGTGGTGACCTTGGCTCAGTGGGAGAGCTGAGGTAAATCAACTGTAATGTAGCAGGAACGTCGGCTGATCCCAAGATGAGACTGTCAACCTTAGGCCGCCTGATGAGTAGTCTCCCTCTGTTCATCATGAAGGTCTCTACTTCTGTCTGAACGCGAGACTAATAACGTCGGCCAAGGCCGACCTTGCTTAGGATGAGACTGCTGGCTACCAATCTATGACCCTTCCAACCTCGGCTATCTCCCTGGCCGAGGTTGATGTCTCTGAGCTGTTGGGTACATATAGGGCACATCAATCACCCTTAGCCGTTAGTTACCTGTGTGATCAGGTGCCTAAGGGGTATGTTTGTCCGAGGTTGAATTTTTTTAGGTGTTGATACTTTTTTGACAAGTGTCAGCAGCTGAAGTGGCTAGCGTGCCTGGAAGGTGTAATGATTGTAGACTTTTGGGCTCCCAAGGCAATGATGGGTCTTGGGAAGCATGTGGGGATGTTTGAGGGTTAAACCCTCATTTCCTTTCTCTTTCTTCCCACTTCTTCATTTCTTCGTTTGGAATTTCTGCAACTCTCTCTCACTGGAAGAGCTCTGGTTTGAAGTTGCATTGGGTGGTCATTCCTTGCAATCTCTTCCTTCCTTCTCACCACTTTTCTTCAGGTATCTTTTACCATCCTTTCTTCTTTATTTTTCCTGCCTTGTTCTTGTTTTTGCATTTTTCGATGAGCTTCAAGAGATTTTCGGTGAGATTATTAGTTTTCCGGTGACATTGTTATTATTGTTCTTGGTAGTTTTTGCTCAAAGTTTGGTAGTTTGATCTTTAATTCCATTTTCCAATCCCGTTTGTTATTTAGGAGAGTCACAAGTCTAGCGTCTGCCTCATATGCTCAGACCCCTTTACCAAATCTTAGAGGAGTTCCCCTCTCTTAGGGAGAAGGCCTTAGAAAAATTAGACAAGTAGAAAGAGCCCAAGAGGAAGATCGTAGGGCAGAGGCGTTCCCCCTCATGCCTATTTTTCCACAACCTCTGAAGGTTATATACCCTGAACCTGTCGAACCAGTTAGCCAAGCAGAGGTCCCAGTTGATCCCTCACCAATGTCTGAGTCGGAGTCATCCACCTCAAAACCTATGTCTGTGGACTCTTTTCAAGAGGCCAGGGATTTCTAAACTCAATAAGATCAGGTCCCTGATCAGATAAAGGTTTTCAGTCGGGCCTTGTCTCATCAAAGTTCAAGTACATCAACCTTTTCCTCAGAGGTTGAAATTATTGGACCAAGTGTGGCTGTTCCACTAATCCTTGAAGCCATTGCCCTGTCGGCCATCACAGGAGCTGAGTTCGCTCAGAGGTTTCCAAGTGCTACCCGGTCGTCCTCTTAGGCCGACGTTGAGTTAGATGATGATGATGGTGATGAGAGTGATGTCGACACCTCCGAGGCGGCCGATACTGAGAGTACAGTCAGTGAGGTCGACCTCCTATCCTTAAGATACCTATATTCCATAAGCCCCTCTGTAAAACTCAGGAGACCTCTGAGGGAAGAGAGGGATTATGACGACCGAGATGGTGAGATCTGCCTAAATGAGCAGATGTTCAAGTTGGGATTTCGTCTGCCCATCAATCCCATCATCAGTGCTATACTGGCCTACATCAACTTGGCTCCTTCCCAGTTGTCACCCAATGCTTGGAGGGTGATAATTGGAGCCATTGTCTTATGGAGGGTTTTCCATCACTCAGACCTTCCCATCCAAGTCTTTACAGGGTGCTATGTCCCTTCATCTGCCAGAAACCATCCGAGCTATTATCATTTTTTAGCTCGAAAGTCAAACAAAATGATGCTTCAGATTACCCAAACCTCAAACCATAACTAGAAGCCACGTTACTTCTTTGCATCAGGGCTATGGGAATTTGGTCTATGTGCCCCCTCTTCCTAATTAGAGCTGAGAATACCCCTGAGATGGGGAAAGGTTACAATGGCTGCTAGGGCCGACCCTGGGCTAAGCCAACACAATCTTCAGAAGGTCAAAGACCTTTAGGATCAGGGGGAGCATGGTCTGCTTGTCAAATTCGAGCACCTGATGACCCCCTATTACCTTTCTGATACTGGTCTAGGTAGAAGTCCTCTGACAGAGCTTGGTAAGTGTTTTTTATTTCAACAAGTTATACCTCTGAATTTATGTATATCTGATTCTCTAACTCAGACCTTTATGTTCTGCAGAGCGCCCAAAAGGAATATCTGATGAACTCTGGGAGATGGCAGCCCCTAGTCTCACAAAGCTCGTGAAGAAAGCTGTCCTGAATGCCCCTCCATCCACCTCAAGGGCTGAGGCTACCAAGAAGAGAAAACTTATCGGCCCTGCCCCTACAGGTCAAAAGCAGAAGAATAATAAGAAGGAGGATCGTGCCATCCCCATTTTTTCTGAGGATGCATTGATTGCTCGTCTTGAGCAGTTGAAGATTGGTGATAGGGCCATTGGACATAGTCTGAAGGCCCTAGATGCTATCGACGATGTCATGATCGAGTTTGACAAGCACTTTTATCGCTCCCTGGGTAAGCCTCTACTGGTTGAATTCTCTCTTCATCGTACCATCCAAGTAAGACCTTTAACTATAGCTTCTGAATGTTTAACATCGGCATTTGAACTATTTCAGACCTTAGACTGACATCTATACACATGTTCTGCAGGGTCTTCTCACCATGCATCACTATGTCAACTGGACCTTGGGAAAACTTCCTCTGATTGAGAAGGGTCAAGAGGCCGAGAAGATTGAGGCCACTTTAAACGCTGAAGTGGAACGTCTTAAGGCTGCTCTGAAGAAGGCTGAGACCAGCGTGAAGGGGATCCAGAAGGACATGGATAAGCAGAGGGAAGACCATAACGCTTCCCTGAAGGCCCAGGCTGACTCTCTCTAACGTAAAGTCGATGTGGCTATCAAAGCTGCCTTAGATGATGCCTCCGAGAAGATCTTGGAGGAGTAAAAGGTCTCTGATGAGTTTGTTAGTTTTGGCTATCAAGGCTACTGGCAAATGGGCTACCATGAAGGAAAAGGAATCGGGGAGCCTTATAGTAGCTGACTTCATCATCTTGGGTTATGTCGACCCTAAGTTTGCTCAGGCTCTCCAGGAAGTTGAGGAGGAGGGAGCTTCTTCCACCCACCGAGACTGCCCCCCAAAGAGATGCCATGACTGAAGATGTCGGTGCCTAAGATGATGAGGTGGAGGTAGCCACCCTCGGCCAGGGACATGCAGACGTGTCCACTAACCCTGAGGCTGCAAACACTTAAATTTTTATGAAGCTTTAAGCAATCTTTTGTAACTCTTGATTTATTGTAACCTCTGATAAACACTGTTACTTTATATCTTTCCATTTTGGTAACTTAATATGTCAACCTCTGAGGAGGGCTTTTATTTATCTTTTGCTGTATTATTTATTGGATGATTTTCTCTGCCATGCAATGTGTGTTCAGTTCTGAAGTCTCGGTACAATGATATCTTTGTTGAGCCAAATGAATGGTTTTTAAGGTCTGAGGTCATCAACTAAGATGTTACACCCATAAAATATTCTCACCAAATTAATGATGTTAAGGGTCTGAGGTCATCCAAGTATGATGTCTGACCTCAGACCTTGTCACCAAATCATGATGTTATAAGGTATGAGGTCATCAACTAAGATGTTATCCCCATAAAATATTCTCACCAAATTAATGATGTCAAGGGTCTGAGGTCATCCAAGTATGATGTCTGACCTCAGACCTTATCACCAAATCATGATGTTATAAGGTCTGAGGTCATTAACTAAGATGTTATCCCCATAAAATATTCTCACCAAATTAATGATGTTAAGGGTCTGAGGTCATCCAAGTATGATGTCTGATCTCAGACCTTGTCACTAAATCATGATGTTATAAGGTCTGAGGTCATCAACTAAGATGTTACCCCCATAAAATATTCTCACCAAATTAATGATGTTAAGGGTCTGAGGTCATCCAAGTATGATGTCTGATCTCAGATCTTGTCACCAAATCATGATGTTATAAGGTCTAAGGTCATCAAATAAGATGTTATCCCCATAAAATATTCTCACCATATTAATGATGTTAAGGGTCTGAGGTCATCCAAGTATGATGTCTGATCTCAGAACTTGTCACCAAATCATGATGTAATAAGGTCTGAGGTCATCAACTAAGATGTTATCCCCATAAAATATTCTCACCAAATTAATGATGTTAAGGGTCTGAGGTCATCCAAGTATGATGTCTGATCTCAGACCTTGTCACCAAATCATGATGTTATAAGGTCTGAGGTCATCAACTAAGATGTTATCCGCTTAAAACATTCTCACCAAACTAATGATGTTAAGGGTCTGAGGTCATCCAAGTATGATGTTTGACCTCAAACCTTGTCACTAAATCATGATGTTATAAGGTCTGAGATCATCACATAAGATGTTATCCTCATAAATTCTATCACTAGGGCAATATGAACCAAGAATTGACATGGAAATTGATCTTCTCATTAATAATATCTTCATAAGATGATATATTTACACAAACTCTTGCAACGTCATATGTAATACTTCCTTAGATGATCAGCATTCCAGGGATTGGAAAAAGGTTCCCCTCAAGGTTTTCTAGCCTGTAGGTCTCGGCTACAACCTCTTCAATTACTTTATAAGGACCATGCCAATTTGGGGGAAGCTTGTTTGCCTTCCGTAACGTCTTCTTTAGTACTAAGTCTTCCACGACAATGGGTCTTGATTTCACCCTTTGGTTATAGAACTTTTTTGTTCTCTATTGGTAAGCTGCTTGTCTGATTCCTGCGTCTTCCCTTCCCTCTTCAATCGGATCTAGGTCAAGTCTTCTCTCTTCCCCATTCTTATCAGGGTCATAGGTCTGAACCCTATGAGTAGGGAATCTTACCTCTGTTGGTGTGACGGCCTCTGAGCCATGTGACAATATAAATGGGGTCTCACCTGTTGGTGTCCTAGCCGTCATTCTATAGGACCATAATACAGCATAAACCTCTTCAGTCCATCTTCGCTTAGCTTCTTCCAATCTCTTCTTGATCCCGTCGAGGATTATTCTGTTTGTGACTTCGGTCTGACCGTTTACCGGAGGTCGGCCAGGAGAAGAGAAAAATTGCTTTATCCCAACTTTTTCGCAGTATTTTTCTAAGGAAGAATTCTTGAACTGGGTTCCGTTGTCCGAGATGACGGTGTTTGGGAGGCCATGTCTTGATATGATGTTCTTCCAAATAAATTGGAAAGTCTTCTGCTCTGTAATCGTGATCATCTGCTTTGCCTCTACCCACTTAGAAAAGTAATCAGTGGCAACTATGAGGAATTGGTAATTATTTATAGCCCTTGGAAGGGGACCTACTAAGTCAATTCCCCATACTGCAAATGGCCAAGGGGAACTGATAGATGTCTGAGGTTGATGAGGTTAATGGGGGATAGTGGATAATATCTGACATTTGTCGCACCTCCTTACGTAAGCTGCAGTATCCTTGGCCAAAGTCGGCCACCAGTATCCTTGCGTGATAATCCTCTTCACCAAAGGTCTCCCTCCTATGTGACTGGAGAAAGAACCCTCGTGGACCTCCTGTAAGATGTGGGGAACTTTGGTGTGATGAACGCATCTGAGGAGAGGTAATAGGAATCCCTTCCTATACAGGACACCTCCTACTATTGAGAACTTTGCATCTCTATACCTCAATTTCCTTCTCTCTAACGTTAACTCCGGTTGCACCCCCTCTCTGATGTATCTGATAAGGGGATCCACCCATGAGTCCCCTAGGTTCAGATTGAGGCAAGGATTACTGACCTCTTATTCTTCAATGGTTGCTCTGGGCAAGACCTCAATTGGAACTGTCCTTCTGATAACTATCGTCATTACAGAAGCTAGCCTTGCTAATGCGTCTGTATGACTATTATTTTGCCAAGGTATTCTCTTCATATTTACCTTTTCGAAGCCTTCGAGTATCGTTCTCACCCTTTTCAGGTATCTGGCCATTCTTTCGTCCTTGGCCTCATAAAACCCCAATACTTGATTAACAACCAACCTTGAGTCACTATGGAGGAGGAGTCATCTTATACCAATGGTCCTTGATAAGGAGAGGCCCTCTATCATGGCCTCATATTCTGACTCGAAGTTTGACGCCTTGAAGTTAAACCTTAGGGTATACTCGATGTTGGTACCATCTGGGGCTGAAAGTATCAACCCTGCACCGCTCCCACTTTCGCAAGAGGACTTGTCGATAAAGAGGCTCCAGATGTCTCTATCTGATGAGAAGCCACCTTCTAACATTATTCCCTGCCTGAAGAGGTAGCGGTCTTCCTCATTTTTGGCTATTCCATCTCTGGCTCCCTTGGTCATAACCTCTTTCGGGTGTCGAAAGATGTTGCTGTTTGACCCTTCTGTAGTCTCGAGATCATTCTCGACTTCGACCTCTTCCCATGTGACCTCCACGACAAAGTTTGCTAGTGTCTGCCCTTTGATGGTCGTCCTAGGCTGATAAGTGAGGTCATATTCCCCTAACTCAATGGCCTATGTCATTAACCTACCTGATTTCTCAGGCCTATGGAGGACCGTCTTAGTGGGGAGTCAGTGAGGATGGCTATGGAATGGGATTGAAAGTAAGGTTTCATCTTCCTAGAAGCATGTATCAGGGCGTATGCCAACTTTTCTATTCGAGGATAATTCTGCTCAGACCCCTGAAGGGCCTTACCTGTTGAAGTATGCAGGCCTTCATACCCCAACGTCTTCCCGTACAATGGTCATACTTATAGCCGACTCAGAGACCGCTAGATAAACAAACAGACACTCTTCCGCTATTGGCCGAGATAAGAGTAAGGGAGATCCCAGGTAGGACTTGAGTTGATCAAAAGCCACATCACACTCTTTGTCCCATTCGAATGCCTTTCTAATCACCTTGAAGAACAGAAGACACTTGTCGGTAGCCTTGGAAACAAATTTGTTTAGCACATCCACTCTTCTAGTGAGCCTCTGAACGTCCTTGATACTCCTTGGTGTCTTCATATCGAGCAAAGCCTTGATTTTCTCGGGCTTCGCCTCTATTCCCCTTTGATTGACAATGAATCCAATAAATTTCCCGGCTCCTACCCCAAAGACACACTTCGCAGGGTTGAGCTTCATTCTGTACAAATCCATGGTATTGAAAGTCTTTTCCAGGTCTGCCATATGAGTGCAGGCCTTTAAGCTCTTCGTCAACATGTCGTCTACATATACCTCCATAGTCTTGCCTATTTGTTCTTCGAATATCTTATTCATAAGACGTTGATACGTTGCCCCCGCATTTTTCAAACCGAAGGGCATCACCTTGTAGCAATATGTCCCTTTGTCAGTAATGAAGGCTGTCTTTTCTGAGTCTTCAGCATCTATAAAGATCTGATTGTATCCTGAATACGCATCCATGAAGCTCATGAGCTCGTGCCCCGTAGTAGCATCTACCATCTGATCAATTTGAGGTAAGGGATAGCTGTCTTTTGGGCAAGACTTGTTCAGGTCAATAAAATCTATGCACATTCTCCATTTTCCATTGGCTTTGGGCACAATGACTGCGTTCGACAGCCACTCCGGATATATGACTTCCCTGATAAACTCGGCCTCTTCCAACTTCTTGACTTCTTCCCGGATGACATCATACTTCTCCCTGGAGTAAACTCTTCATCTTTGTTTGATTGGTTTAGCATCCTTAGTCACGTTGAGTTTGTGACACATAACCTCAGGGTTGATGCAAGGCATGTCAGCGTGACTCCAAGCGAAGACATTCTGCCTCTTCCTTAATAAGTCTATCAGCTCTTTCTTGATTTTTGCTTTTAAGGCTTTACCGACCTGGACGGTTTTTTCCGGTTCATCGTCATTGAGGACGATAGATTCTACCTCTTCCTCGGCCTCTCCTTTCTTTAACTTTGTTTCATCTCTAGGGTCAAGTGTGTCAATGTTATATGTGGTAGTTGCTCTCTTATGAGCTTCTCTCTCTTCAGCCGAGTTGAAGTATCATTCTCGTGCTATGGTCTGGTCACCCTGCACTTCCCCTACCCCATTGGGGGTCAGGAATTTTAGCATCTGGTGGACCATCGACGGTACGACTTCAAACTCTTTTAGGGTTACTCTTCCAATGATGAGGTTATAGGCCGAGAAGACACTTTCATCCATAATGAAAAAATTGATCTTCCGGGTTAACCTTTTAGGCCACTCATCTCCCATTCGTATGTCCATCTCATACATGCTCAGTGGATGAACCTTTTCATCGCTGAACCCCATTAACGGATGATGATAGGGTACCAGCCTAGCTCTACTAAGACTTAGGCTTTTGAAGCAGGGCCAGAACATCACATGTGCTGAACTTCCTCTGTCTACAAGAATTCTCTACACCTCACATCCATGAACTCTTGTTATGATTACCAAAGGGTCATCATGTGGAGATAGGATGCCTTTGAAGTCGAGTCGAGAAAACCCAACTATGAGAGTGTCCATGTCTACCTTCTTTCTCTTCTGCGTAGTCTCGGAAGACGTTAGGTTTACCACTTCAAGTTTGGCCACTGATTTGGCCTCTCCCACATAAGCTTTTCTGTCAGCAACCTCAGAACCACCCCACGTAAGTCCTCTGCATATGGTGCTAATGCCAAAGGAGATCATACCAACCCTCTTCACTAGGGTGTTGTCATCTTTTGGCAGAAGGTCTGGATCGTCTTCATCATCACCATCTGAACCATCGCCTCTTCTTGCTAGGGTATTTTCAAGACATATATCATTTTTCTTCTTTTTAGGGTCATCTCTTCCACCTTTAGGAGCCTTCCCATCAACATACTTCCTCAACTTTCCAGATTTTAACATCTTTTTGATCCCATCCTTCAAGGCGAAGCACTTGTCTGTTATATGGCCATGGTCTTGGTGGAACTCGCACCATAAGTTCTGGTTCCTCTTATGTGGAGGGGACTTCAGCTTCTCTCGACATCTTAGGGATCGGTCATTCTTGATCTCATTGAGGATTTGTTCACAGCTTACCGTAAGAGGGGTATAACGCGTAAACTTGTCATTCGCTGACCTCTTTTTACTATCCTTCTTTCTTTGGAACTTTCCGCCGCTACCGCCGTTCTCGTCCTCATACTTGGCGGCCATGGCTTCTTCAGCGTTCATGACCTTCCCCGCAGTTGCCAATAGCTCCGCCATGGACTTTGTAGGGTCTTCCGCAAGTTTCCACAACAACTTTCCCTTCTGAAGACCCCCTATGAGGGCGATCATGGCGATATTCTCTTCGTAATCTTCAACCTCAAGTTTTTCTTTGTTGAACCTGGCGATGTAGTCCCTTAGGCTCTCGTCCTTGCCTTTCTTGACATACAAAAGATGGGTGGTTTTATTTTGAGGTCTTACCTCGAAGAAGAAATTGCGAATGAACTGTTTAGCCAAGCCCTTAAAGTTCTCAATTGAATTCTTCGAAAGAGAAATAAACCATATGTGCGCAGCTCCTGTCAAGGTCCCGGAGCAGGCCCGTCATTTCATCTCATCGGGTATTGAGTAAATGTCCGCCGCTAACTCATACATCTCAATATGATGTACAGGATTGGTGCTACCGTCATACTTGGGAGTCACTGTGGGTGGCTTGAACTTGGTTGGGGTAGGGAAGCTTACTATCTTAGCCACGAACGGAGAGCCCTATGAGAAACCTCTTTGCAGTGGATCCCGACTTTTGATGAGGTCTCCTATCTTGTCCTCAAGACGTTGGATGGAGTCGTTCCAGAGCCTGGCAACGTCGGCCTGGCCGAGGTTGTCCCCCGCCACCTCCAAGGGGTGGACTGAGGGTTCTCCAGCCGCGGCACAACGTCGGATGTTGACCTCTTCCTGGTCTCTACCTCTTCCTGCATGGAGTCAGCCTTGATGTGGTCGACGTTGACCATCTTCCCTTTGTGAGCCAGCTGTAATTCTCGACCTTGACAACCTTTGTCTTAGGTCGTTTACGGGGCCGAGCCTTTGAAAGGATGACCCTCTGCTAAGTCGATCAAAAGCCGATCCTCGTTGTTGGGCCTCTCCGCCTCTTTTTCCCCCACAACCTTGTCTTCGTTGGATAGGACGAACTGTACTGTTTAAAACCTCATACGGCTCCCAATAATCTTTAGGGACATCTTTCTCCTCTAGATCATCATACCTATCCTCAGGGCAAGGGTTTCCTTACCTCCCCAGGCGCAAGAGCCTAGGGTCAGCGACGTCCCTCCTCCGTTGGGGTGTAGGTTGGTCTTTTCGCGGTGCCTGGGGTGGTCCCCTAGTGTCAGGATGAGGATGAACAGCCGTCGGAGTGAACATTCTCGGTGAGACTCCAGGTGGCCCCATCATATTTTGGATGAGATGTGAAAATTGCTCCTGTATTGCTTGCTGCGTTGAAGCCAAAGACCTCAAGGTTGTGGCCACCTCCGCCATTTCAGATTGGGGCGGGGCCTGGATGGAGCTAGGTCCTCCCACACCAGGCAGCAGAAGAGGTGGTGGTAATTCCGGTGCCATGTGTTAGCACAAAAGAGCTGGTGTAGTAGATGAGCTTAATACCTTACAGGACCTCTTTAAATGGTGAAACAGCTCCACGTAAGGGGTGGCACCTGGTTCACCACCAGAGTCTTCGGTGAGGTTAAGCGAATAATGAGGAAGAGATAGCCTCTCGTTCCCACAGACGGTGCCAAAATGATGATGTTGAAAATAACACCACCCTTAAAGGTGTTTGTAATCTCAATTCAATGTTAACAATGGAAGTATAAAGGTGTATAGTAGAAGGAGGTGAGGAGAAGAGGAAGATCACCGGAATATAAGTGGTTCATCCAATCAGGCCTACGTCCACTGTGCATGTGTGCGATTAATATCACTGTATGAGGGCTCTAATGGCCATATATACAAACTCTCAATCTTTCTCTCTCTACTGTATATTTAGACAGAGTTTTAGTTAGGGTTACTAATTTCGGATCTTTTACAAGGTAGAGGATGACCTCTATATATAGTGCCTCGAGGGTTTAATGTACCTCCCAAGCATGCAATGAACATGTGCATGAGGATCTAACAGGTATGAGAATGACACCTGGCTGATCTCATGTAGATAATGATGACCTCAATATTCCTTCACGTGAGGGGAATGATTCGGTTATAATTGATTGTGTACACGTGTTCCCAATAACACACATGCTGATAAGGACTCGGCCATCTGTGAGTGGTCCCAACCTTGGCCTAGAATAGGAAGAGATGGTGACCTTGGCTCAACGAAAGAGATGAGGTAAGGCATGTTGACCTGTAACATCGGCCATCTTCGAGTGGACCCAACCTCGGCCTGGAGGAGGACGAGGTGGTGACCTTGGCTCAGTGGGAGAGCTGAGGTAAGGCATGTTGACCTGTAACGTCATCCATCATTGAGTGGCCCCAACCTCGGCCTGGAGGAGGACGAGGTGGTGACCTTGGCTCAGTGGGACAGCTAAGGTAAAGCAACTGTAACGTAGCAGGAACGTTGTCTGATCCCAAAACGAGACTGTCAAACTTGGGCCGCCTGATGAGTAGTCTGCCTCTGTTTATCATGAAGGTCTCAACTGATGTCTGAACGTGAGACTAGTAATGTCGTCCAAGGCCGACCTTGCTTAGGACGAGACTACTAACTATCAATCTATGACCCTTCCAACCTCGGCTATCTCCCTGGCCGAGGTTGATGTCTCTGAGCAGTTGGGTACATATAGGGCACATCAATTTCAATAACTACTAACTCTCATCACACTAGTAATTATTATTAAAAAATCGGATTAATTACAAAAAAAAATTCTCCCTTTAATTTAATTAATCCCCATTTTCCATAATTTCATAAAAATAAATATGCGTAAAAATATGGGATATTACAATCATGTCTTTGAAATCTTCTATATCAGGAAATTCTGAAGGATTACCTCCTAGTTTTTCTTCATCATTTGAGACAAAATTAAAGTCTATAATTACTACCCAAGATTGGTTAGCAGAATCACTAGTGAGATGTTTAAAATCTTCCCATAATATTTTTCTCTCTAATTCAGTACATTTAACATAGATACTCAACTCAACTCAACAAAGCCTTTTCCCAATTATTTGGGATCGGCTACATGAATCCTATTTTTTTGTTCCCATCTGTCCAGTTCAATATCTTTGGTTAAACCACATGACATCATATCCTTTTTTATAATATCCCACCAAGTCAATTTAGGCGTACCTCTACCCCTTGTGTTACCATCAACACTAACTAAATCACTCTTCCTTACAGGAGCATCCATTGATCTATGCTTGACATGTACAAACCATCTAAGTCGATTTTCTCTCAATTTATATTCTATAGGATATACTTTTATCGTTTCACGAATTTGTTCATTTTTAATTTTATCCTTTCGAATTTTACCACAAATCCATCTTAGCATTCACATCTCCGACACACTCATTTTCTGCACATTTTGTTTCTAGGTTGCCTAACACTCTGTCCCATATAACATGGCAGGTCTAATGGTCATCCTATAAAATTTACCTTTTAAATTAAAAGTTATATGCCTATCATACAAAATTCCAGTAGCACTTCTCCACTTAACCCAGCCTTCTTTAATCCTATGAGTAACATCATCACTAATATCTCCATCTTTTTGGATAATTGAACCTAAATAACGAAATTGATCATTTCTAGGTATATCTTGACCCTCCAATTTCACCACAACTCCATTTGTCCTCCTATTACTACTAAAATTACACTCCACATATTCTGTTTTAGTTCTGCTTATTTTAAATCCTCTTGTTTCTAAAGTTTCTGTCCACAACTCGAACCTAGCATTAATTCCCGTCTTAGTATCATCCACTAAAATAATATTATCTGTAAACTAGTTTGAATGACAACCCCTTTGAGCTAGTGATCATTTGACAATTATAATAAATAATGCCTTTGTCGATGAATTTGGATCCACTCTTATTTTGTACCCTAACTGAAGATGCCCTATTTCCTACAGATAGTTTATCCCCCTCTTCAAGATAAGTACTACACTTGCAAACACATCACCCTAGAACATATGGGGGATTAAAGTACGTAGTCTTTGATCTCTTGGCTACACGAGTATGTAGGCTTAATAACGAGGCCTTCTCGGAGCAAAGGCTGAAAAACGTTGCTAATGCCGTTTAATACAAGATTAAACTGTATAAGAAACTCCGAGATGTTTGTTGAAGAAACCCTTTTCTTTTGAAAATAAAAATGATAAACAACAAGATGTGTTTACAAAAAACTTATGTACGAGAATAACCAAGACTTTGTAATCAGTTTTAAAACTAAGATAGTTTCAAAAATTCAGCACACTATAGAATGAGATGAGGAGATGAAGATAATCAGAACACACAGTTTTTAACGTGGTAAAACCTCTCCCAATAGAGGAAACATCAACGGTGACTTCTAAGTCACAAAAGTAAAAATCCACTAAAAACAAATAGAAGTTACAAACAATACAACATACATGCACACAACTCAGCCTATTCTAAGTTTAGGAATATACCCCACTTGGTGTCCTTCTAACTTCTTTTAGATCTGATTGTTGATGATGTTCTTCCAGTTTGATAACTTCCCCTTTGCTTTAGCTTCCTTGCGTCGACTCAATAATCTTTGATCTTATTCACAACACTTTTAGTGTAGTAGTGTGTCAAGTGTTTGTGATGTGATTCCTATCAACATGCATGAACTCACACACACTTAGTTTTACAGACAGTCCTAGAAAATTACATATAAAGACTATATGCTGTAATTTTCTTTTCTTTCTTTCTTAGAGAACTTAAAACCTTTATGACCTTTTAATCTATCCCAGATTCCACGAAAATCTTGCTTCAAAATCGGTCAAGACCTTAATCAATCTCTGTTTTAAAAATATTTTTGAGATTGAAAATCTCCAAGTGAGAATCCAACTAGGTCAAGGTTTAGTTTCATAAGAACAGAAACCATAAAATATTTACAAAACTAAATCAGTAAAGATTTTCACAAAACGAGAAAGAAATATGCAGATCTAGTGAAATATAACATGCAAAGTGTAGATCTAAGATTTCTATGATAAAGAAATACAGATCTTCACAAAAAATGTTTAAGTTGGTAATAAGATCACAGATCAAGAGGTTACAACTTCAAATGAACAAACCAGTAACACCACTCTCTCTCAAACACTCAAGGTTGTGTTTGGGGTTGTGAATATACGAAGGTTTGAAGATGGTTTGAAGTTTGTTTAGGGTTAGGGTTAGGGTTTCTCTAACACAGTTTCCCTTTCTCTCTCTTCTCTCTTTTCTTTTCTCTCTTCTCTCTCACTTCTCTCTTCTCTCTTTTTTTCTCTCAATTTGGACGACTGCCAAAAGTTCCCAAAGGTTGAGAATAGGAGGGTTTATATAGGAGCCAAAGAAGGTTCTAGATTGCTGATCGAAATCAATGGTTGAGATCCAGTCTTCCTTATGTTGACTTGATCCAAGGGTGGTAAAATAGCGGTGGTTAAACTGAATGTGATTGCTCCAAATTAATAGCACATGGATAGACTTAAAACGCATGCAGGCCATAGATAAGGTTT
Source organism: Sambucus nigra (assembly GCA_949130495.1). Classification (NCBI taxonomy): domain Eukaryota; kingdom Viridiplantae; phylum Streptophyta; class Magnoliopsida; order Dipsacales; family Adoxaceae; genus Sambucus; species Sambucus nigra. The sequence goes on along the minus strand of OX422217.1, from coordinate 529,315,850 downwards.
GATCTAATGATCCACAATACACCAGGCAGTTCTCTCACAAAACAAACACAAAATGAGATATCAGGAACGTGACAAGTGTTGGCATTCTATTGGCTGGCAAACGCGCGTCAAAAGTAATTACAGGCGACACCCTGAAGTCTCTAGCGCTTTGATATTCTACCCAATCAAACATTCTAATGAAAAACATATTTTTCATAATAGCATTTTAACCCCACAAAGTTTATAAACACACTTTTTATTTAAGAAATCATTATTTTAAAAATGTTTAAAAATTCTCAAAAATTATTAAAACAACATTTTAAGGGGAATTTAACACACAATCAATTTTAAGCAATATATACACATGTATGCACTTATAATGTGTGTAGTGTGATTCAATTATACCTTGTTTGGATCATTGAATAGGATTAGAGAGAATAATTCTGAGGTTCTTTAGATTCTAGGTTAGACAACCAATTTTGTCACTATTTCCAAATTAGTTGAGCACTTATACAATATAGACTTAAGTAAGTCAAAGGTATAAGGTGCTTCAATCTCCCCCTTTGGAAATATGAGACAAAATCTCCTTTGAGTTAGCTTAAACTCTTAGGGTACCAAAAAAAATAAAACCTAGTCCTATACAAAAGATACTATCTACCCATTTCCTAGAAGGACAAAAATTACATAACTCAACTATTTACAAAATTGTACACTAGAAATGGTAGACAATCAGTAGAAGAGGTTCCTGCAAATATGCACACTAAGATCAAGCAGTTTAGATGAAATGTGAACAAAACATTGAACCCGTATGACTCAAATTTCTCCCCCATTTTGTCTCAAATGGACAAAGGGTAAAAATGACGGTCTTAAGAGTTTAATCAGCCCATACCATACCTATAGAATTACGCAAATACAGAAAACTGTTATAGTCTAGAGGTTTAGTGAACATGTCTGCAAGTTGCAAATCAGTAGGTAGGTAATGAATTTCTAACTCCTTAGTCTCAACAAGTTCGCGTATAAAGTGATGTCTTATTTTAAGATGCTTAGTTCGTGAGTGTTGAACCGGGTTTTTAGATATGTTAATGGCGCTTTGATTGTCATAATACAATTGTAACTGATCTTCTTTAATCCCATAGTCGCTTAACATTTTTTTTATCCATAACAATTAAGCACAGCAACTTCCTGTTGCTATATATTCGGACTCAGCCGTAGATAAAGACGTGCAATTCTATTTTTCGCTACTCCAACCTACTAAATTATTGCCGACATAATAACAGGCACCTGATGTACTTTTACTGTCATCAGTACAACCGGCCCAATCAGCATCAGTATACCCTATGATGGTGCTGCAGGTATCATTAGTGTACCTAAGTCCAAGATTAAGAGTGCCTTTTATGTACTTTATTATAAGTTTTACACAAGATAAATGTCTCTCTTTAGGGTTATTCTAGTAACGAGCACACAGACATACAACATACATTATATCTGGTCGTGAGGCAGTTAGATAGAGTAGACTACCAATCATACTACGATGAAGTGTGGAATCAACTGACTTTCCATTTTCATCTTTACATAATTTAACAATAGTACTCATAGGTGTTTTGGCAACTTTAGCATTATCTAAACCAAATTTCTTAACAAGATCTAAGGCATACTTAGTTTGAGAGACAAATAATCCATCGAAATTTTGTTTTACTTGAAATCCTAAGAAAAGCTGTAGCTCCCCCATAAGGGACATGTGAAACTCCTTATGCATAATAGCATAAAAAGATTTAACTTCAGATGTTGAAGTAGACCCAAAGATGATGTCGTCTACATAGACTTGGGATATAATAATGTTTTTGTCAAAATGTTTTACAAAGAGGGTCTGGTCATTTCCTCCTCTATTAAAACCCTTATCCAAGAAAAAGTTGGAAAGGCGTTCATACCAAGCTCTAGGAGCTTGTTTTAAGCCATATAAAGACTTTTTTAGACGAAAGACATGGTCTGGGTATTTTGGGTCAATGAACCCTTTGGGTTGTTCTACATACGTTTCTTCGGATAGAATTCCATTGAGGAAGGCAGACTTGCCATCCATTTGATAAAGTGTAAATTTTAAGTGACACGCTATGGAGAAAAGAAGTCGACCAGGTTCAAGACGAGTGACAGGGGAAAATGTCTCGCTAAAATATATCCCTTCTATTTGTGAGTAACCTTGAGCAACTAGTCTAGCTTTGTTTCTAAGGATTACCCCATTTTCGTCAGATTTGTTCTTAAAGATCCAATGTGTGCCAATAACATTTTTGTTTTGAGGCCGCGGTACAAGATACCAGACATCGTGAATGACAAATTGTAAAAGCTCTTCTTGCATAGCAGAAATCCAGTGTGTGTCATTCAATGCTTCATTAACATTTTTCGGTTCCACAAGGGAGACGAAACATGCATAATTAGCATAATTTCTTAACTGGGATCTAGTACGGACTGGCTCATTAGGATTACCGACCACGTTGTCAATGGGATGATCTTTAGAGACCCAGCCAGGTATTTCTGGACTCTCAATAGGTAATGAGCCATCTATTTCTGGTGAATCAGTTTTGAAATCATTTTCAGATTCAACCACAATAGGTGATTCAAATATCTTATTTTCGACAATAGTGTCACTTACAATTACATTTATCGATTCCATAAGGGTCTTAGTACGCAGATTGTATATACGATAAGCACGACTGCTTGGAGAGTAACCTAAAAAGATGGCTTTATCACCACGCATCTCGAATTTAGACAAATGTTCTCTGTCTTTACAGACATAACACTGACTTCCGAAAGTTCTTAGATATTTCAGATTAGGCTTCTTACCGTACCACAACTCATAAGAGGTTTTCTTAGTGTTTTTCCTAAGGTAAACTCGATTAATGATATGACATGCAGTTCTAATAGATTCTACCCAAAAGTACTTAGGTAGAGATTTGGCATGCAACATGACACGTGCCATCTCTTGAAGAGTTCGGTTTTTCCTTTCGGCAATACCGTTCTGCTGAGGAGTCTTAGGGGCACTAAATTCGTGTTTGTAACCATTGTAGTCACAATATTCAACTATTCCCGTGTCTATAAACTCTCCCCCTCTATCTCTACGAATGCGATTGACTTGTGTGTCCTTCTCATTTTCAATTCTTAGTAAAATTTTCTAAAATTTCTGAAACGTGTCAGATTTATGTTTCAAGAAGGCAACCCAAGTGAATCGTGTAAAATCATCAACCATGACAAGGATATAACTGTGTCCACAAAGACTAACAGTTCTAGAGGGACCAATAAGGTCCATATGGATGAGATTTAGAGGTCTAGAGGTGAGAATGTCTTTAACCTTTTTATGCGAAGTCTTAACTATTTTTCCTTCCTGGAAATGACCACAGACAACACTGGAAATAGGTTTAATTTTAGGAATTCCTCTAACAATCTCTTGACTAGACAATCTACCAAGGATATCATAACTTAAGTGACCCATACGATTATGCCAGATTTCATTGTCATCCATTCTGACAATGTTACAGGTTTCAGAACTAGTCTTGACAGTATAGCAGTTGTCAGGTGTTCTAAATCCGGTAATAATGCATTCACCTTTATCATTTAGAATTTTACAATTATTCTTTGAAAAGGTAACTGAATGGTCAGAGTCACAAAATTGTGATATACTTAGGAGGTTGGATTTAAGGCCTTTAACTAAAAGTACATTTTCCAAAACAGGCATTCCCTCTTCTTTTAGGGTTCCTTTACCTATGATCTGGGATGAAACTCCGTCACCAAAAACTACTTTACCTCCAGAAAATTTGGTTTTGTTTAAGAGTTTGGTTTCATCTCCTGTCATATGTTTGGAGCATCCTGAATCTAAATACCAACCAGATGAAGTGTGTTCAGCTTTTAAGGCAGTTATAACAATGTTACACTTCATTTGGGGTAAAAGATCATCTTTTCTAACCCAAATAGCTCTAGTTTTAATTTTGCGCAAGTTTGCCCTCATTTGATAAAATTTTCGAGAAGCAGTTTTTTGTCGAAAAACATTTGGAGCAACAAACTGATTATTGTGGAAAAGTTGAGCTATTCGTTTAGGAAAGTTTCTGGGAGCCTTTCTCTTAAATGAACTCTTAGTTTTGTTCTTTCTATTCCTGTAGTTAGAGTTCTTGTCAGGTTGTCTTGGAAGGACATAATGGTTACGATTTTTCCTAGAATAGTTAAAGTTCTTGTAAAGAGGAGTGTTGTACACAGGGGTGTTTAGACGCCTAGCATAACATCCTTCAAAATAATGACCATAAACGTCGCAGTAGGAGCAATATTGATTGCTTGAGGGATGTACTTCCTTAGGAAAACTTCTAAAGATAGGTTTAACAGGATTCTGTTCAGAAGTCCTATTCCTAGGTGGTATGGTTTTAAAGATAGATTCAACCTTTCTGATCAAAGGACAGACGTATTTAGTCTCAAGTTAACTGTCAGCCTTAGAATTACTAGACTCTCCAATGTCTTTCTGTTGTTCCTTTTGATCAAATTCCTTTTTAATAAAATGAAAATCTGGACATGTTTCGATTGGTCTTTTGCCCCCAGACACAAACTTAATAGGTTCAAGATTTGTAGTTTGTGGTTTGTTCTTAGGGCAGAATCCAATACCAGTTCTATCATCAGAATTGGTCTTGGAGTCAACAACAAAGTCAGTGAAACAATTTGAATTGTTTTCAAACTTAGAAATTTTTTTGAAAACAGTAGCTGTCTTTGTTTTTGCTTCCTCCAGTTCTAATAATGTTCCCTTGTATTTCATTTCCAGGGTTTCATTAGTTTTAGTCAATTCTTTTAATTTTTGATCAAAAGTTTCAATTTCAGATTGATGTGATAGACACTGGTTAATGTACTCTTCGGCATTGAGCTTCACAATAAGACTTAGATCATCTAATTTCTTCGTCAGGTCTCTAACAATCTTCTCCAGTCTAGTGCCTTTTTTAAGAGTTTTAGCATACAAAGTATGAATATCTGGGAGGTCATCTGTGTCTGAGTCGCTAAGTGAAGTGTGTGTAGTGACCTCTAAAGATTCAGTTTTAGTACTCACGCACCCATTTACATCGTCGTTATCGAGATCTCTTTGACTCACACACACGGAACTGGAGCTAGCAACATTTTCAGATAACAAGGCATCTAGGCCAATCAAAGCAGTATTCACAAAAGCAGGAGTAGAAGTATCATTATCACACACAGGCATATCATCATTGTAAATGATCTTAGCATAAAAGGACATGCAAGGGTCTAATACATTTGATGACTCAAGTTCCTCTTCATCAGAGTCACTTGAATCTTCCCAAGTTTTACAGACATTGGCTCTATTGTGTGTGTTGGTTTTATTCAGATTAACTCTGCAATCGTGAGCAATGTGACCTAGTTTCCCACATCTAAAACATTCAATCTTTTTAAGGTCTCTGTTAGATCTGAATTTATTGTCCTTAGGAGGTTTGCCAAGACCTCTCTCATGAGGTTTGGGATTAGACACAGTTGGATAATTAGGCTTGCCTTGTTTAGATGCCTGTTTGTTTCTAAATTTAACTATTTTCTTAAATTGTTTTGACATTAAGGCAATCTGATTATATAGTTTGTCTAAATCACACTCCTCATCAGAGTCACAGTTTGTCAAATTACTCTCATGTTTAGATATCTTAGAGGAAAAACTCAAGTTAGAGTTAGACTGTTTTCTTTGAGACTGATTTAATTGTTTCTTAAAGTCTAATTCCATTTCCACAGTCCTAAGTTTGCTACTGAGTAACTCAGGGGTGAGGTTTTGATCACTCATCTCCTCAATAGCATACCTTTTGCTGTCAAACTTTTGTGGTAATGATCTTAGAATTTTAGAAACAATCTCATTCCTATCATATGTAATACCATTAGCATGCAATTAGTAACTATATCAGTTAGGTTCATGTAAAAGTCGTCAAAAGACTCAGAGTCAGACATAATTAAAGAGTTGTACTGCTGGGTAAGCATTTGAGTTTTAACAGCTTTAACTCTTGAGTCTCCTTCATGGGCAGTGATTAATGTGTCCCAAGCTTCCTTAGAAGTGGCACAAGATGAGATTCTCTTGAACTCATACTCATTAATAGACATAAAGATGGCATTCTTGCCTTTATTGTTATTAAGAGAAATAGTTTTCTCTTCTTGGGTAAACTCACTTAAGATTTTCTTTACCCTCTCATCACTTCCTTCAGTGGCTGGTTTAGTAGGATAAGTATATCCATTTTCAATAATGTCCCAGACATCATCTCCTAAAGTCCCTTGGATGAAGGCAACCATTCTTACTTTCCAGTAAGCAAAGTTGTTTCCATCAAAGAGTGGAGGTCTGGACAGATTACCAAACCTTTCATTCTTCTCGTCCATAGTTAGGATTTTTCAGAAAATGATTTAAGAAACACAAGATCTTTTTGAAATAAAAGTTTACAGGGCTCTGATACCAATTGAAAAACGTTGCTAATGCCGTTTAATACAAGATTAAACTGTATAAGAAACTCCGAGATGTTTGTTGAAGAAACCCTTTTCTTTTGAAAATAAAAATGATAAACAACAAGATGTGTTTACAAAAAACTTATGTACGAGAATAACCAAGACTTTGTAATCAGTTTTAAAACTAAGATAGTTTCAAAAATTCAGCACACTATAGAATGAGATGAGGAGATGAAGATAATCAGAACACAGTTTTTAACGTGGTAAAACCTCTCCCAATAGAGGAAACATCCACGGTGACTTCTAAGTCACAAAAGTAAAAATCCACTAAAAACAAATAGCAGTTACAAACAATACAACATACATGCACACAACTCAGCCTATTCTAAGTTTAGGAATATACCCCACTTGGTGTCCTTCTAACTTCTTTTATATCTGATTGTTGATGATGTTCTTCCAGTTTGATAACTTCCCCTTTGCTTTAGCTTCCTTGCGTCGACTCAATAATCTTTGATCTTATTCACAACACTTTTAGTGTAGTAGTGTGTCAAGTGTTTGTGATGTGATTCCTATCAACATGCATGAACTCACACACACTTAGTTTTTACAGACAGTCCTAGAAAATTACATATAAAGACTATATGGTGTGATTTTCTTTTCTTTCTTTCTTACAGAACGTAAAATCTTTATGACCTTTTAATCTATCCCAGATTCCAAGTAAATCTTGCTTCAAAATCGGTCAAGACCTTAATCAATCTCTGTTTTAAAAATATTTTTGAGATTGAAAATCTCCAAGTGAGAATCCAACTAGGTCAAGGTTTAGTTTCATAAGAACAGAAACCATAAAATATTTACAAAACTAAATCAGTAAAGATTTTCACAAAACGAGAAAGAAATATGCAGATCTAAGATTTCTATGATAAAGAAATACAGATCTTCACAAAAAATGTTTAAGTTGGTAATAAGATCACAGATCAAGAGGTTACAAGTTCAAATGAACAAAGCAGTAACACCACACTCTCTCAAACACTCAAGGTTGTGTTTGGGGTTGTGAATATACGAAGGTTTGAACATGGTTTGAAGTTTGTTTAAGGTTAGGGTTAGGGTTTCTCTAACACAGTTTCCCTTTCTCTCTCTTCTCTCTTTTCTTTTCTCTCTTCTCTCTCACTTCTCTTTTCTCTCTTTTTTTCTCTCAATTTGGACGGCTGCCAAAAGTTCCCAAAGGTTGAGAATAGGAGGGTTTATATAGGAGCCAAAGAAGGTTCTGGATTGCTGATCGAAATCAATGGTTGAGATCCAGTCTTCCTTATGTTGACTTGATCCAAGGGTGGTAAAATAGCAGTGGTTAAACTGAATGTGATTGGTCCAAAGTAATAGCACATGGATAGACTTAAAACGCATGCAGTCCATAGATAAGGTTTGATCTAACGATCCACAATACACCAGGCAGTTCTCTCACAAAACAAACACAAAATGAGATATCAGGAACGTGACAAGTGTTGGCATTCTATTGGCTGGCAAACGCGCGTCAAAAGTAATTACAGGCGACACCCTGAAGTCTCTAGCGCTTTGATATTCTACCCAATCAAACATTCTAATGAAAAACATATTTTTCATAATAGCATTTTAACCCCACAAAGTTTATAAACACACTTTTTATTTAAGAAATCATTATTTTAAAAATGTTTAAAAATTCCCAAAAATTATTAAAACAGTATTTTAAGGGGAATTTAACACACAATCAATTTTAAGCAATATATACACATGTATGCACTTCTAATGTGTGTAGTGTGATTCAATTATACCTTGTTTGGATCATTGAAGAGGATTAGAGAGAATAATTCTGAGATTCTTTGGATTCTAGGTTAGACAACCAATTTTGTCACTATTTCCAAATTAGTTGAGCACTTATACAATATAGACTTAAGTAAGTCAAAGGTATAAGGTGCTTCAAAGGCCCCGATAATATGTTTCATAATATATTGTTCTGGACTATGATGCACCCATCTCTTATCGCTCGCCTATTAAATTTTTATCACCCAAAAGATATATAAGTTATCTCAAGTCACGACTCCTTGCGCACACATTCACACACATATTAGCTGCAACCTATACCCAAGCTAAGATTTTTCGCACACTTACATAAGTGCTAACGACCACCCGTTATACAAGCAGGGAGTCATACACAAGCACCCTTGTGTACCTCCATTGGTTAAGTGACGTTCCTGCACCTCTCACTCATACCATTTTCCTACCTAAGAACCTATCCACGTTTTAAGGGATTCCTAAACTAAGTTCTCGAACTAGTTCTAAAAAATAACTAAAAAAAAATCATATAATGTGAAGAGAGAAAATCAACATATAATTAAGGAAGCATAATGAACAAGTGGTGTGCCTAATATTTTCTCAACTCATAATCCGGTTCCTAAATCCACACAATGAGAATCTCTGTACCAACTGTGGACTTAAATGTGCCTTAGGATTAGCCTGAAAGAGCTACCCCGAACCTTTTATTTGTTTTTGTATGAAATAAACTGGTATCTCTAAAAATTTGACAAAGCCCCTAAAGCATGAAAACTACAGTTAGGCCTAGGCCTAAAAAATAGGTGCGTGCATAAACAATTGGATATGGCATCAAACACCTTCTTGGGGATAAGTCATTTAAGACCATCGAACTAATAACATGACCCCAGGGGAACGCAACAGATCGAGAGACAAAAACCCCTGAGAATCCACCATTTAACAAGCCCAATCAGGGCCTGCAACGCCACAGACTGAGATCCTAGGTGCCTCATCTTTGGATGTGAGAATTGGGATAAAATAATCAACAGTCTGGGGAATTATTTCTTCTTTGGGAATCGAGTTCTAGGTGGGTATATATATGTTAGAGGAGGAGCATCAACTCGTTCATTTATTAGAATATTGGGGGGTTTCATAGGATCTTTGGTTGGCATAAAATCATTTCTGTCAGTTGAAATGTCAACTGAATTTAGGACAAAAAAATAGTTTAAAGTCGAGATTATTGGTGTAATCATACAAAAACATAAACTATCACAAAAAAAATAAAAGATTCGTATACCTGCCAATTGTCTTCTTGAGGTAGAACTCATAGTAAGGGTTTTCTCTATTTTCCTCTTTGGAATATTAAACATGGTTGATATAGGAGGTTCAATAGGTTCAAGTGCACCTAAAGAAGTATTTACTAGGGAATCATAAGAATATCTTGACATAGTTGGTCGATTAAGATTATCTTCTTCTTCCTCTATTTTCGCCCTCAAATATTCCTCCTTTAAATCCTATATTTCCTCAGGAGAAAATTTCCTCTTGGGAGAAAAAATATAACCTCCACGTAGTGGAGCCTCTACAAGAACAAGAAGTGAATGAGTTAAATCCAATACAAATTAAGATAAGATTAGAAGACGTAACACAATCATTAATAGAAGAAGAGGTCTTTGAAGTCTTTGTGGCCTCTTGTAATGGTTTCAAGTAAACTTGGATATATTTGGACCGGAAATTCTCGAAAACCATGGCCACTCCCACATCAAACTCACTCCCAAATATGAAAAAGGTGTTTCAAACCTTAGGACAGTCTAGAATTCCTTTTAGAATAGTTGTATTTGATAGGTGAGAAGACATAAAAAGCACATGAAGGTTTTCAAGAATCCTCAAAGGGAATAAAATGGACTAGTAGATGACAAATTGCCTAAATAATTAGGTAGACTGGTAAATTTACCCAAAAGATCAAGAATTGGGGGAAGTGGGAAGTTATGTCCCACGGTTTAAATGCCTACAAACTAGAAAACTCCCCAGCTAGAGGTATACCTATTCCACGAAGGTGGATTCTTTCAAAATCAAATCAAGCCAAAGTGATGCTTCGGTGACTGTCAATAAAGGAGGCAAATAAATTATTGGATTGTCAATTTGTATACTTTCAAACATACTAATAAGAGATTCGAATATCTTATTCCCAGACTTAAAGTGATAATAGGCATAAAAATGGCTACATTCAGAGTTTTTATTCATATATCAAATCTATAGGAAATATGTGTGTAAACACATTTGGAGGACCCATGTTATCCCACCTTAATTAGAATTGAAGGGGTACTCTAAGAGCTCAGAGAAACTCCTATAAAAAAAACCAAAAATATACGAAGCTAAAGCAACTTCTCTACCTTCCACTAATATGGCGACTAGAAAGGATGACTCTAACATCACCCTATGAAACTTGACATAAAAATGTGTCTTAACAGCCAAAGTAGGAAGAAGCAAAATTACTCCTTATGATCCACACTTTGAGTATTCTTCATATGTGCATGCATAAAAGAGGAATATGCCAAGGAAATGTTGCCATTTTTTAGCTTCAGTGGAATTTCAGTTAGAGGCAAGTGTGGATAAACACCATAACCTAGGGATTTAAATATAGATAACTCACAAAAGTCCAACATAGTGGGACCCACCATCCCAAAAATAAAATCAAAAAAATTCAAAATTGAGTCCCAAAAATGGATAGCACTAGAGATAATGAATGATTCAGGTTCATTATCTATGAGGCTAAGTTTAACGACATCAACAATGTCGGATTCCTCCATGTCTCTAGCTCCGTTGGAAAGCATCTGATGCACCCATTGAGGCTAAATAGTATTGTCCAACTTTTTTGGTAAACCCCTAAACTTGAACGTGGCTGGTAATTTGAGATTATCAAAGTTTTGGACACAAAAATTATGTTACCTAATTTGGGATAGTAAATATAGGCAAATAAGGGAAGTTACTCCTTGAAGTAGAACCAAAAATGGAGAGAGATGCCCCATTTGAGGATTTAATGGGACAAGCAATGCTTCAAACAATGATGGAGTCTCAACTGAAAGACTATGGATGGTTTCATCAAATTGAAGGTTAACATCAGTGTTTAAAGAGCTAAACGTGATTGATGGTGAAATCTTGTAGAAAAATAAATTATACTTGAGGGACGAGAATATGTTTGGAGAGAGAAGACAAATGGTAAAAAATGATAATATGCACTAAAATGAGATTAAATAGCTTAAAGAGACCCTTTGAAATGTGAAGTAAGTTAAAGAAAAGGTTGTCATGCGCATTCGAGTATATTCCCTCCTAAAAGTGAAATTTTAGGGAAGTGGGGAGATAAAGCAGCACTTTTGGTCTTTAATCAATCTAAACTCCCTCATAATTAGAGTTTCGATTTCATAATGACTTAAGAAAATAAAATCAAATGGTGAGAGTTCCAAGAGAACCAAGTATATTGGTTGAAGGAATATTATAAAAAAAGGTTATCCATATCTGAATTAATTATCTCAATTGACAAATAAATTCTTCATTCTGACACTTCCACACATGTTGTGAGATTTGGTGGGACCATTGCCAATAAAAAGGAATGCATGCAAAAAGGATTTAGAATTTGAACATTTTAGGTCTAAAACATACAAAAATTTCTACGAGTACAATTTAACATACCAAATTTGGTTATGACCTAAACAATCTACAGAATGGGTTAATTAAATTATATGACTAGGTGAAAGAATTGGTTAATGTGGAAATTAAATACCAACAAAATGAGAAAATAAGCGTTCACAACATAATTGGTTCAGTTGTAGGCATTAACAATCATTCAAAGTCAAATAATATTTTTCCATTAATTTACCAATACGCGAGATTATAAAAATTAGAGAAAATACAACATTACACTCATGTAAGTGTGTAACCTTTAGGGAGTAAGAAAATTACAAAAATTTGGAAGGTATTCCACAAACAGAGAAGATACTTTTCCTCTAAATCCAGACATGGTTTAGACCCAGATATTTTAAAAAATAATGGCTCATGAGATTAAAAATTTAACACAACCTCTTAAGCCTTGTACTTCAACTCCTTAGATCTGAGGAGAATGATGTGTAATTACAAAGTTTCAAAACCTCGGCTAACTCGATCCTTTGAGTTATTCAGATAAACTCTCTCAAAATTCTTTCACGCCTCCAAAATTTGATAGGAAAAATAGTAGATTTCATCGCGAGTGAACTCATCTCTTATAATCGTTGAAGTCAAAGGAGAGTTGTTTGACTTTGTTTTTATAAATAAAGGGTAAGAATGGAGAAAATAGGAAATAAGGGCCTCGGTTGTACTAGGACAATTGTGAAAATTTTCAAGGATCATGTAGGCACAAGAAAAGTTATCCTTTGCATGAAATTTTAACATAATGAAAGAGGAAAAATGGGAAAAGGAATGAAGAGCCTCCAGAGCCTTCCCAATATCTTTGGTTAAGGTTGGATACATTAAATTAGGAGTCGGTGGGAAAGCCATCATTGATTTACATTTTCAAGTTCTTGAAAGGGTCCTCCTCCAAATTGTTAGCACATGAGATTATATTATAAATAGGATCAGCAGATAAGAGGATTTCAGTGACCAGGGATTCGAAGGCATCCAAGTTAATGTTGTCTTCAAAAAACACAAAAGAATTATATGTAGCATTTAAAATGTGTTAGTATGATGGATGAACAAAAGTGTGGGAGTAATACCGACTTTGTTTTACTTAAGAGTGGCATAATTCCAAGCAACCAAGATATTCAGATACTCACTGGCATCATATCTAAAAGGATAATAGGGTTTGATTAGCAGTGACCAAGCATAATCCCCCCTAAATTCATGATTGAGTGAAAGGTATGACACTTGAGACAAATATTTAGGGGGAACGTGAGTACCTGTGACAGTGTGATTGATACTTATATCATTAAAAGGAGGATTTAGTAAAGAGTAATAATTGACAGAGGTAGGATTGAGGCTTTCATCAAAAGGTTTCTTAGGATCTCGTTCAGTTGCTCCGGCCTCAACCATTTCCAGGGTTCTACCTTCATCAGATTGAGGTTTTTGGATCATGGAGAAGGACTTAATTGTTCCATTAGAAGAAGGAAAATCAAAGCAGTGATCAACCCAACATTTAAAGACCCCCCAAAAGAAAATCATATCATATATAATGAAGAAATCAAGAAGAACCTTCAAATATGGCTTTACACGAAGAAATCCATCCAATATGGGTAGAGGAGATATAGTAGTATTTGATATTTGAGCACATCCATTAGGCATGGTTTTTTCCCAAGAACCCCAACCATCAACATCAGTTTGATTTCCATCATTGGATGGAAGAGAAATAGTTGTTGCAAGAGCTTAGGGGTCGTTAACAGTATTGGTCGAGTTTGAAGTGGAGTCAGGCTCATAAGTGCTCTTGGAATCAACATTTTTTTTGTCTAAAGTGTTCATTTTTGTGTATAGGAGAAAGAAGAAGAAGAAGAAGAAGAAGAAGAAGAAGAAGAAGAAGAAGAAGAAGAAGAAGAAGAATAGGAAGAAGAAGAAGAAGAAGAAGAAGAAGAAGAAGAAGAAGAAGAAGAAGAAGAAGAAGAAGAAGAAGAAGAAGAAGAAGAAGAGACAAGTGGCTCAGTTGAAAGACCATAGGGTTGATTGATTGGGAGGCATATTTTCTCACTGCCAAAAGACATATATTTATATTGCACTTACCTCGGAGTAATGATGACCAAATGTAAAGTGATGGCATGAGAAGCATAATAGTCTAGCAATTATTTTTTTAGAAATAAATTAGTGCAAGGGGTATGTTTACGCCACATTATCATGGCCTAATGAGATATTTCCATCTGGGATTATAAACCGGTGATAATAGTTGAACTATAACACATAAACTCAAAGAAATTGGCATACAATATGTAGAACACATGTCTTGATTATGGACGTGGTGAATAAAATAAAGAAAACTACATATGTAGGGTTGTTAGTGAACCTAGGTGGGAAACAATTTGGATGTGTAACCACCCACCAGTTAAAAGGGTTGAGTTGCATGTCAAGAAACTCCATAAATAATCAACTAGAATACAAAGAAAAAAAGGACTCCCTCACCAAAAAACTATATTTACTCATTTATCCTTTATTTTCTTTTCTTTTCATTTATTTACATATTATTCTTCATTCGAAGTAGAATGTCACTTTCTCTACAGATTATTAAAAGTTTTTTGCCTTTACATTCGATTTCTTTTACTTTCTTTCTTTAAATTTCTTAGTGTAACTATTTACTTTATTGCATTTATCTTTCTTTCATTTGAAAGGTTTTCTCCCATTATGGTCTATTCAATTTTTAGCTTCCTCTCCCATTCATATTATTTATAGCAGTTTATCACTCACATCAAAGTCTTACCTAAAGGAAGAACAAGTCTTCTTAATTAAAGTATATAACGGTACACAATCGTCTGATTATCGCTAGGCTAAGATAATCAATTGGCTGGTAAGGCCATAACCTTGCCTGGTACGCTCGAAATTTAATCTTTTAACCAAGTCAAATAAAAATCATAAACAACATGTGAGGAAAATTAATTTTTGAAATATAAAAGTCAATTTTACCTTGGCGAATTTTTTTAAAAGATTTGTTTACAATTTTTTAAGGATTTCTTCTTAGTTTTATGCTGCAGAATAATTAGTGACACAATTCTTATGGAATTTTATATTGTTCCTAAAAGGATTCCAATTTTTAATTTCGTGAAAAGAATAAAAAAAATCCACTAAAACTCGCACTTGAATCGCGAGTTGGTCACAAGATTCCAAGCTCACCCCCGTGCCAATTTCAACCCATGCCCATGACCCTTGTAGGCTTCAATAGCGACTTGGATGAACCGGTATAGCAGGTGAGGTGTGTGTGTTTTCTATATATATTGTTACTTTCTCCAATTCGTGTTCAGTAACTCTATTTAAAATCCCTTTTTATTGATACCTAAATGTTTGTGTTGTTGTGGACTCTTTTTTAACTAGTCAGATTTTTTTTATAAACAGATTTCGTGACTCAATTTAAAATGCCCCCTATTTTATTTTCCATAGAGAATCCTTTTAGATTTTTTCGCTCCCAAACACACTGTGTTGTTTTTGGTTCCTTTTTTAATGTTTTAAAAATAACTTTTCAGATAAAATAACATATTTTAATGTTATTTTTTTAAAATAAATTTCCACAATTTCAATTAAAAGTTTGTGGAGGTTTTGTCTTTGGTTTTGATTAAGGATTGAGGAGATTTTCAAGATCGATGAGCCAAATGACTTGGGTTGCAATCCAAGACCGTTTTCCAGACATGTAAATCATGAATCAAAGTTACGGTAGAGATTCAAGTAGACATGGCCGTTTTAGTAGATAAGTGGAAACCAAGGCTCGAGAGTTGTGGTTGTCAAGTCAACTCTGCAGCTAAGATTGACAGAACTAGTAACATGGAGGTTTAAAGTGTGGAACACTGATGATTTTTTACCATGGTCAAATAAAGCGTTGTAAATCATGTTTGTATTTTGTAATCCATAAGTTTATTGTACTAGTGGACTTGTGTGTGGGGTGAGTGGGTGGGTGGGTGGGTGTTTTCTTGTGAGGGTTTCCACATTAATTGACCGTGTCCCCAATTTTGTGATTGCTTCTATTTTTTGCCATTGTTAATTGATATCACCTCATATGAATTTGCACCTAATTAAATAATTGGAAAATTGACTTAATTAATTTGGTTAGGAATAAATTAAAATTGGTTATTTAATTTGCACCATATTTATTTTCTTTAGATCAATTCGAATTTTAATTAATATATTGACCTTAGATAAATAATTAATAAGGCTTAAAATTGGAAACAATTAATTTGAGATTAATTTACCTTGTCGACTCCATAGAAATTTCAAGATGGGATGAGCTATTACCCCAATTGAGATGCAATATCGTTGTTATTGCCCTTAAAGTTGAAAGCACCTCGGTTATATGGTATTTAAACTCGGGTTGCTCCAAGTATATGAGCAGAGATGAATCACGTCTTTTAAATGCAACTACCTACCATGGTGGAAACATTATATTTTTAGATGGTGAGTCCTCCCATATCATATAAATAACAATCGAAGAGGTAGGGATCCTATTACTAAGTGATGTTCTTTTAGTTAAATGCCTTAAAGTTATGTCCTTAGTATTAGTCACTTTTATGATGCAAACCACACTGTCATGTTTTATAAAATTGAATCCAAAATTATTGATAAAAGTGGTAAATTCATCTTAACCAGAAACAAAACTAGTAATAATTGTTACATTGTAATTCCTAAGTCTGGATCCAATATTTTTCAACTGACTAGATTGGATGATGCTGACCTACGACATAATAGGCTTGGCAAATAAAATTTAATAATCTAAGAAGATTAAGCAACCAGGAACTTGTTTATGGTTTGCTCAAAATAAAAAGGGATTTAAGTGTTGTTTCTATCCACATTAAGTGGGAAATATAGTTAAGGCACCTCATAATTAAGTAAAAGACATTCTAACTACTAAATCTACATACCTACTCCACATTGACCTCATGGGTCCATCCAAAAAAGTTATCCTAGGTAGAAATACCTATATTTTGGTTATTGTGGATGACTTTAGCCTGTTTACATGGGTATCGTTTGAAACACAAACCTAGAACTTTTAAAGAGTTTCTGAAAAGTCTATTGAAGTCTGAAAATAAAAAATATACCAATTTACCCGGATAAGGAGTGACAGGGGTGGAGAATTTAACAAAACTGGAGTTGTTAAATATTGTGTCGGCAATGGGTACAAACACAAATTTAGTTTCCCCAAAACACCACAGCAGAATGGGATTGCCAAAAGTAAAAATAGAATGATCCAATAGATTGTAAGGTAATGATGGATGCTAAGAACCTCCCAAAACATTTTTGGGTTGAGGGGGTTCTAACGGCATGTCATATAATCAATCATGCCTATCTCCATGAAAATTCCAAAAATACCCCATATGAGATTTGGTACAATAAAAACCATACTTAAAATACCTTAGAATCTTTGGCAATGCTTGTTTCCTTTCCAAATTTTATGCTCGAGGGGATAAGGGCCTTTTATTGGGATATTCTTAAAATCGTAAAGCCTATAAGGCTTATAATATTTGTACCAAATACGTTCAAGATTCCATTAATGTGGTTATGACTGACACGACAACAACTCTTATTAGTAATGATCCCTCTCTTAAAGTAGAGGAGGAAACTATTTTTGAAAAGAATCAAATGAGGAAAATAAATCCTTACCAGTAGAACTAACTTGGGATTCTAAAGATCATCTTGGCGATAAAACTTTGTGTGTTTCGTTTCCATAGTAGAACGAAAAACATAAATAAAGCCCTGACTAACTCGTATTGGAGAAATGTGAAACAATAAGAGCTTACTTAATTTTAAACCCATGACGTATGGTACTTAGTTCCTAGGCCTAACCATAATAAAGTCAACATAACCAAATGGATTTTTAAAAACAAATTCGATGAGTCTGATGTGATCATTAGAAATAAGGTTGGTCTCGTAAATGAGGATACAACTGAATATATGTCACTGACATTGATGAGACGTTTGTCCCTGTTACACGTCTTGAGTCAGTACCTCTATTATAAGCTATTATATGCCATTTATAATTCAAGTTATATCAAATGGACATTAAATCAAATTTTAAATGGGATTTTAACGAAAGAAGTGCACATAAAATAACCCAAAGGATTTGTTTATCCTCAATACCTTAACAATGTGTTTAGATTTAAAAAAGTACCCCTTAAGTCGTTTAATTCAAGATTAAACTATCTAAATGGCTCTGAATAATTTGTTGAAGAAACTCTTTAGTCAAAACAAATTTCTTAACACACGATGTGTTTAAAACAATATGAACGAGTTATTTAAGGTATAGGTTTACCAGTTTTGAAAACCAAAACTTATAAACAATTAAATCAACACAGCCTCAAGAAAGGGACGAGGGGAAGATTAAGTACTAAAGTGCACAAAGATTTTTAACGTGATAAAATCCCACCGAATTAGGGAAACATCCGCGGAGGTCTCTACACCTCAAAAGTAAAATGCACTAAAATAGAGTAACAAGTTACAAACTATTTAACAATCAAGACACACAATCAAGCCTAATCTAAGTTCATAAATTATACCAACTTCTTTGGCGTTTTCTGACTTCTCCCAAGGCTTTGATGTTGTTGATGTTCTCTCAGCTTTGTAACTCCACTCCCTTTAGCTTTGCAACACTCCTTTAAGCTTTACACCAACTCAAATTTTCAGAATATCTCTACTAACACCTTTTAGTGTTGTAGTGTGAAAGTGTAAGTGGTGATGTGCTTTAAATCACATGCATACAGCACACACACACTTATTACAGACCAAATGATTATCAAATTACAAACAGATTCTAAAATGCAAAGAAGATTTCTAAAATCAGTTTGATCGAAACTCAGACTTTGGACCTTTCAATTTATCCACAGATCAAGAGGCAATCTTTCTGTGTAAAAGAGCCAAGATCCTAAACACTTTCATTGTTCGAAAATATTTACAAATATTTCACAAAATGTAAAATAATTGAAAGTGTAAATACCCAATCAAGATCTTAACTAGATCTAAGTCAAAGTACTGTCAAAAACTGAAATCGGAAATAATTTTGTTGGTTTAGGGTCTGAAAGAAACATAACATTTTAAAATAACCAATAAAATTGAGATTTCTCGAAAGAAGAAATCAAAACTAGTGAGATAAACATGAAGTGTATCACAGCGTCACAAATCTCAGATTTCTATGAAAGAAAATGATCTTTTGGAAAATGTGACTTGGTTGAACAAGAAATTTAGAACAAGAGAGGATGGATCTTCTCAAATCTAGAACTAACTCAACTCTCAGATCAATTTTCAGGTGAGAATCGGCCGGAGTTAGTTGGGGTTTTTGTTTTCTCTCTCTCTCTCTCTCTCTTCTCACTTTTTTTTCTCTCAAAAGTGAGGTGAACAAAAGTTGTAAATTAAAGGACGAAGTCTCATTTTATACAAGGAAGAGAAGAATCTGGAACGTCTCAGGTAAATGGACGATTATGATTTGATCGAAGGAAATCTAATAGCTACTAAAGCATCACATTTATAAAGCTCTGATTGCTTTAAATTGTTAACACATGGATCAAGCAAGAACGCATGCAGGCCATAGATTAAAATGATCCAAGGGTTCTTAATCATTCTGAGGTATGCGAGTGTATAGAAACACAGATCCAACTGTTGTAATACCAACATGTGTAAGGCTAAGATGACTTAAAAATGCGTATTTTTGGTCTTACAAAAATACAAATTTTACCCACAATATTATCTAGTGCTTTAAGTTTCTACCCAAGTCAAGTTTTAACAAATTTTAATAATTACAAAATAACCCACAACATTTATAAAAACCAATTTTAAATTTCTAAAAATTGTTCAAAAAATCCTGGAAATTATTTAATATCCCAAAAATTATGGAAAAATTATTTTAATGGGATTTAACTCACACACACCCATATTATGAAGAATGCAACACATGAATTCCATCCTAGGTGAGGTGTTAGTGCTCTACCTTTAGGAACAAATTAAGGAATTCAAATGAAGAGTCTCGAGGCTTTTTGGTCAAACTAGGATATGACTCAATTTTGTCACTATTTCCAAACTAGATGAGAACCTATATAGTATAGACTCAAGTGAGTCAAAGATATAGGGTGATTCAAGATTGAAAAATGAGCTTTACGGGTTAAAATAAGCCCTCAAGGATTTATACGATCGACCCGTAAGATTTTTACTCAGTAAAGTCTTCGAAAGAGGCTGTAGTGATAAGGCATTATTCATAAAAGGAATTAAAATAAGAAGTTTTCATAGCATAAATTTATGAAGACGGCATTATTTTTGGATCCACCTCCGAAAAATAAAGTAAGATATTTTCCTAATATTATGCATGGTGAATTCCAAATGTCACTATTGGGGGAGTTGCAATAATTTTTAGGTATTCAAGTAAAATATTAAAGTGGTGATCTTTTTATTAGTTAATAAAAATACGCTAAAGAGTTGATTAAAAATTCGGTTTAAAAAATTCTTAAACATCTCGCACTCATATGAGTACCACCATAAAGATGAATCTGTTACACCTATTGACCCACCTTATATCATAGTATGATAGATAATCTACTTTACTTAACAGTGAGTAGGCCAGATGTTATGTTATTTGTACATGTGTGTGCTAGGCGCTTGTCATTACCTAAGTAGAGTAACCTTAAGTTAGTCGAACATATTATGAAATATATCAAAGGAAATTTTGAATATGGAATACGGTACTCCAAGGATTCAACTAGCATGATATTAGGATATAGTGATGTTGGTTGAGTAGGATGTACTGATAATAATAAGAGTACTTCGGTTCACCATTACTATATTGGGAACAACCTACTTGGCTGGTCATATAAGAAACAAAATTGTATCTTACTATAAATAGTCGAAGCTAAATATATAGTGGTTGGAAGTTTTTGCACACATTTAGTCCGGATTAAGAAAATGTTGCACAGCTATAGAATTTTTGAAAAATCAAATCACTCTTATGTGTGATAACCAAAGTGCTATAAGAATATCTAATAATCTTGTTCACTCATTTTGTTCGTGAACTTGTTGAGAATAAGGAAGTAATGATCGAATATGTTCCTACAAAAAATAGTTAGTTGGCTTGTTCACGAAGCCTCTAGATAACTTTAGGTTTGAGTATTTGTGAAAGGCTATTGGAATGTTAATTGTTGAATAAATTCTAAACTATTTAGAATAATATTTTACGTGTTTTAATCTTTGCTTATAATGGTCCTCTGAGATTTTAGGGCATGGATGCTTGATAAATGACAAAAGGAGCCTATTAAAACTATTTTATGTCAGAGTGATATGAGGTTAGACATGTGACTATATTTTGTTGCTAATTAATCTTTATATTTCCCTCAAAAACATATGGTAAATTCTTATCCATTTGAGACAAAATTGGGAAGAGAATAGATTATTCCTTAGACTTTTTACTCAAAACATATTTTTGAATTTGTATATTGTGTTATCTCTTACACTTAATATTGTGAGTTGGTATATAGTTATTTGCATGAGAAACACAATAAGGTGTTAAGGTAGTGGTTTGTAAATGTCTTAGTACTGTAATTTTTTCATTTCTTTGGCTTTAGGATGGGTAGAATAAAATTTGATGTATATGATAGGATAATTTTTTTTCCAAGAGTACACATGATGTATGATGAGCCCAAAAATCGTATGTGACTTTAAATCAACATGTTCTCTCATCTAATCCTCAGACGGGTAAGAGTAGATAAGTGTTAAAATGTAAAACAATGATTTAAAGTGGTTTGGACCTCAAAAGGGAGGCCTATGCCCACTGTCAAAGGTGTAGCACTTGCTTATTATATCATAAATAGGTTATTATAATCTAAGAGACCTCCTGAGCATTGGTGAGTAAAGTTTGAGGTCTTATATCCTTTTTTAACAATTCAGAGGACCTTATGAAGTAAGTGATACACTTATGTAAGGGTGTTTACAAGATATACAAAGTGTTTGATTTATTGGCAAAAGACCCGAGTTATAAGTATATTCTCTCAATAATAGGTTGAGAATGTGGGAAAATGAGTAATACTCTAGTGGATGATGGAAATCGAAGTCCTCTCATCGCCTAATATTTGGAACATATTAATCTCTTCGAAGGATTGAGTTTAGTTGTCCTTGAACCGTTCCCCAACCTTCCTTCAAACTCTTGGAGAGAAAATGAGTGGACTGTCACAACATGACTGAAGCATCTCTGAGATCTGATGGTGTTAGTAAGAGGGTGGAGTGTTGGCAAAAGGATTTACAGGTGTTGATACCAATTTTAGTCTGCTGACATGGCACAATGAAGTGGAGACAAGTGCCAATCTACATGGCAATAACAAACATTTCTGAACAATACCTTGACTTCGAGGAACTCAATTTCCCCGATAAACTCACCGAGCAGTAGGGTCTCATCGAGGAACTTTACTGCATCGAGAAACTCATGGATACCGAGATACTTAGGCGGTCCGAGCTGCTTAGGCGGTCCGAGCTGCACCTCGATCAGAGCATTTATTATCAGACAATTAAGAGGATTAAATGCGCATTAAATGCTGAATATTATCATACAGATGTATACGCTTATTGAACAACTATGTATTACTCATTCACATATACAGCCTCATGGCTATAAATACACTGTATCATCCTCATTGTAAGGGGACTGGAATTTCTTGAGGTAAACCCTACTTCGAGAATTCCCAAACAGTCAATAATAACAAAAACAGTGGACGTGGGCCATTCGTTCAAGGCTGAACCACTCTAAAATCTCTTGTCTTATTTATTTTTTATCTGTGATTAAAAAATTAGAGATAATATAATTTTTTACATCAACAGATTGGCGCCGTCTGTGGGAAACGACTGTAATTTTCGTTTTTCACCAAAAACAATTCCTCACCAATGGCTGACAATCCTGAATCCAGCAATCGAAACACTGGAAACCCCCCAAATCCATCTGCTCCTCCAAATATCCAAGATCTGGCTGGAATCATGGCCAGTTTGGCTCAAGGCCAGACAACCATGCAGGAAACAATGCGACAACTCATGCAAACTATCCAAGGTGGAGCATCAACCTATTTAGGACAACGAAGTGGTCAAAGAAATACTCATTTACTTTCTTCACGCATTAGGCAAAGCGATTCATATCGCACTGATAAATCTGAAGATTTTTCTTATCAACCGGGTCGAACTTCGTCAGTACGAGCCACAGATACTGAACAACACATCACTCTCTCTCCGAAAAGGACCAGTGAACTGGAAAGATTGAGTAGGGTCTCTCCTTTTGATCGATTGGGCCCTAGGAAGAATAAAAGTCCTCCTAAGGATGTGTCAAGAAACTTTCGATGACCATTTGATTTAAGAGAGGGTTCTGCCCAATCACAACCAACTGCTCGACAAGATAGATCCCAAGAAGCCACATCCACGCAATCAGTTGCTCGAACCAACATGCCCGGGGAAGGAAATGATGCGTGGAAAGGCTCTATTTAGAGGCTGGAGGATAGATTAGGGGAAATGGCCAAGGCCAAGAATCCTCTTCAAAGAACTTTTGTCCAAGGGACACCTTTTTTCCAAGCAATTGTGGATTTTCCCACACCATCAAAGTTCAAAGCACCTATTGTGACTCCTAAATATGATGGAAAAAATGATCCTGTCCTTCATATAGAGCAATACCAAGCTGCTGCCGACATCTATGTTGTGACAGATGAGATGAGATGCAGGTCATTCTAGGGAACTCTTACAGGATCTGCTCAAATATGGTACAATAATCTTCCTCGGAGTAAGATTTCAACTTCCTTTCAACTGGCCGAGCTCTTCATTGGAAACTTCTGTTTTGGAGCAAAACCTGTTAAATGAGTAGCACACTTGTTAAGTGTTAGACAAAAGGCAGGTGAGAGCACTAGAGATTATATAACTCGTTTCAATAACGAGAAACTCGAAGTTATTAATTACGAGGAAAAAATAGCGATTACTGCTCTGATGAGTGGGCTGTTGCCCAACAAGTTATACTACACTTTGGCTAAAGATCCACCCAGAACCATGTCAGAATTGATGGAAAAAGCGGCCAAGATCATGAATGCCGAGGAGACTATGGCTGCAAAGAAGAATATGGATACCAAAGAAACTAAGGTGGAGGGTGATAAGGCCAAAAAGAAAGAACATAAAAATAATGGTGGTGACAAGCACTCAAAAACAAACCCATCATGGGAGGTATTAAAGAAATTTGAAAATTATACTCCTTTGAAGGTAGACATCAACCATGTTCTAGAAGAAATCAAGAACAGCGAGGAGTTAAACGGGCGAGAGAAAATGAAGTCAGACCCTGATAAGAGGAATAAGGCCAAATATTGCGAGTTCCACAAGGATCATGGCCACATGACCAAAAATTGCATAGCTCTTCAGAATGAGATCGAGGCACTCATTAGACGAGGAAAACTGGCAAAGTATGTTGATCGTAGAAATGAAAGAAGAAACAACGACCGAGCAAGAGAGAAATCTAGATCTCCTCGTCGATCAGAGGAGAACAAGAAAAGAGACCATGAAGATGATCCAGAAGACGACCCCGATCTTCCCAAAAGACCAAGGCAGCCAGAACGTGAGGTATTTTCAATACGTTTTGGATCATTTGATTGTAATGTTATTACAGGTGGAGATGCAGGAGGTGGAGACCTTACTGCAGAAAGAAAAGCTTACCTCAATGAGGCTCAAGCCTGTTCATATATTCAACGAATAAACTTGGCTGAAGATGATCGCCCGAGGAAGGTCAACAAAGAAAAACTGGTCATCGGTTTCTCAAAAAATGACCTCGCAGGTGTGTTGTATCCTCATGATGACCCATTGGTGATCAAAATGAGAATGAAGGAAGTGATGATCTCGAGAGTACTGGTTGATAATGGTAGCTCGGCTAATATTATGATCTACTTGTGCTTCGACAGCTTAAATCTAAAATTATCTCAGTTGGAGCCTTATCATAGTCCCCTCCTCGGTTTTGCTGGCGAGAAAGTTTTTCCACTTGGGACGATCAAGTTGGATATGTTCATTGGTACATGGCCTGCTTTTCGAACAGAAAGAGTATGCTTCTTCGTGATGGATAAGAATGTTCAATCAGCCTACAATATCATCATGGGAAAGGTAGGATTGAAGAAGTTTGAAGCAGTACCATCTACGGTACATCAATGCCTAAAATGTCCAACCAATTTTAGAGTAGGAGTTGTGAAGGGTGATCAAAAAGTAGCTCGAGAATGCTACTATTCATCTGTAGAACAGGAGGAACTAGAGGAATCTAGGAAAAAGACTACTACCTATCAGGTGGATGAGGGTGCAAAAATTGAAACATTGGATCCTAGAGACGAGTCGCAACTCGTGAAAGGTCAGGTGGTTGAAGCTACTGAAAACATCATTCTGGATGACGAGCACCCTGAACGAACAACTCAGATAGGTTCGTCGTTAGATGCCTCATTAAAACAGGAGTTGATAGTTTTCTTAAAAAGCAGAAAACAAAATTTTGCTTGGAGTCATGAAGATATGCCCAGAATAGACCCAAATTTCTTATGTCACGAGCTTAATGTGAATAAGGAAATCAAGCCAGTGAAGCAAAGAAGAAGAGTGTTCAGCCCCGAGAAGAACCAAGCTATACAGGAGGAGGTCGAGAAGCTCCAAAAAGCTTGCTTTATTGAAGATGTTAAATATCCAGACTGGTTAGCAAATGTAGTAATGGTGAAAAAGAAGAACAACAAATGGAGGATGTGTGTAGACTTCACCGACCTCAACAAGTCATGTCCAAAGGACCATTTTCCCTTGCCCCGAATTGATCAACTAGTGGATGCTACCTCGGGACACGAGTTATTGAGCTTCATGGATGCTTATTCTGGTTACAACCAGATTAAAATGAAACCTGAAGACAGGGAAAGTACCTCTTTCATTACCCCTAGGGGAACTTATTGTTATAATGTTATGCCTTTTGGTTTGAAAAATGCAGGTGCGACATATCAGCGGCTGATGAACAAGGTGTTTGCAGAAAAAATCAGTCGCAATATGGAAGTCTATGTTGATGATATGCTGACAAAGAGCAAGAAAGCTGCTGACCATCTAGTTGACTTAGGCCAGAAATTTGATCAATTGGATAAATATAAAATGAAATTGAACCCGACCAAGTGCATATTTGGAGTACGAGAAGGCATGTTTCTCAGGTACATTATCAATCAACGAGGCATTGAAGCAAACCCTGAAAAGCTCAAAGCTCTGTTAGGGCTGCGATCTCCAACGACGAAGAAAAAAGTGCAAAGTCTTACAGGGAGAGTAGCAGCACTTAACAGATTTGTATCGCGAGCAACTGATAGATGCCTCCCATTCTTCAAAACGCTCCGAAAGACTTTTGAATGGAATGAAGAAAGCGAGAAAGCTTTTCAAGAATTGAAGAAATATTTGGGAGCACCTCCACTGTTGTCCAGACCAGTGATGGGAGAAAGGTTGTATTTGTATCTGGCAGTTTTGGAAAATGCACTTAGCTCGGCATTAATAATAGTAGAGGATGGAGTACAAAAACCAATTTATTACACTAGTAAGGCCTTCCGAGGAGCAGAGATCAGATATCCGAAGCTGGAAAAGTTGGCACTAGCGCTGATCGAAGTGAGTAGAAGAATGAAGCCATATTTCCAGGCTAATACCATAGTCGTATATACCGATATGCCATTGAGGCAAGCTCTTCATAAACCAGAGAAATCGGGGAGATTGATGTATTGGGCAATAGAACTCGGTGAATATGATATAATTCATGAGCCTAGATCGTCACTGAAAAGGCAAGCAGTAACAGATTTTATAGCCGAGTTCACTTATCCTGATACCCCCGAGGAGCAAAAGCTGAACACCGACCAACCCGTGGATGTTACAGGATCATCAAATTTAAACCCCGATCAACTTAAGTTGGTCGGAGAGCAAGAAGAGAAGGTCGGCGAGCAGCGAAGTGTGGTAGAAATGGAGATAAAGGAGCAACAAATATTCCATCGAGGAACTTTGTCCAATAAGAAGTTTGAGGACGAAATACCTGTATGGAACCTATATGTGGATGGCTCATCATGCACCTCAGGTAGTGGAGCTGGGATTATATTGAAAAGTCCAGACGAGATCGATATAGAATATGCTCTGCGCTTTCAATTTCAAGCTTCTAATAATGAGGCCGAATATGAAGCGATGATTGTAGGTCTTAGTCTGGAAAAAATCATAAAGGCAGAGCAGGTAATCATATGCAGTGACTCACAATTGATTGTAAACCAAATGCTTGGTGTATATACAGCAAAAGGAGAGTTGATGATTAAGTACCATGCAAAGGCAATGGAATTGGTATCGGAATTTGTTACTGTTCAACTTGTCAGAATACCAAGAATGGAGAATGCAAGAGCAGACGTTTTAGCTGGATTAGCATCGACTACTCGTACCGAGCTACGAAGAACAATCCAAATTGAAATTCTAGCTGGTCGGAGCATAGATGAAGATCTGACGATGAATTTTATTACCCTTGATTTAGGGCCATCTTGGATGGATCCCATCAGGGCATATATTAAGGAGGGAGAATTACCAATTGACAAACTCACAGCCAAGAAATTGAAGTTTAAAGATGCTCGTTATGTACTAACTAATGGTATTCTATACAGACAAGGAATCATAGCTGGCTTGCAGAGGTGTGTACATCCCGCCGAGGTGAAGGATTTGATAGAAGAAGTCCATGAAGGGTCTTATGGAGCCCATGTATCAGGTCGAACACTTCTGCAAAGAATAATGAAGCAAGGATACTACTGGCCAACGATGGGGGCTGATTGTATAGCCTATGCCAAGAAATGTGACAAGTGTCAGCGCTTCTCCTCCATCCGAAGAACTCCCCAAGCATTATTGACACTCATTACTTCCCCTTGGCCATTTACCATGTGGGGAATTGACTTGGTCGGGCCACTCCCAATGACTAGAGGAAGATTTAAATATCTCGTCGTCGCAGTGGATTATTTTACTAAGTGGGTAGAAGCCGAGCCTCTTGTCGATATGACATACGAAAAGGTGTACCAATTTGTTTGGAAAAACATCATTTGTAGATATGGCCTTCCCCACGCATTCATCACCGACCATGGAACACAATTTGACAACGAGGAGTTCACTGCCTATTGTCATCAGTCAAATATCTTGAAAATCCACTCGGCACCAGGCCATGCCCAAAGCAATGGACAAACTGAGGTGACAAATAGAACACTTCTAAATGGCTTGAAGAAAAGACTGAATGACGCGAAAGAAAACTGGATCAACGAGCTACATTCAGTACTATGGGCTTATCGTACTACCCCCCGAGCAGCAACTAGAGAATATCCATATATGCTGGCATTTGGAAGTGAAGCTGTTATACCTGCCGAGTTGGGTCTTCCAACACACAGAGTACTGAATTTCAATTCCCCTGTCAGCGATTTAATGAGAAGGTTAGATTTGGACATGCTCGAAGAAGTTAGAGAAGAAGCAGCTATCAGGAATGCTGCTTACCAGCAACGAATAGCTTTGTTCTACAACAAGAGAGTGAAGAAGAGAGACCTGAAAGAAGGAGACTATGTGCTAAAGAAAGTGATTCAAAAGCACAACAAAATGGAAGCGAACTGGCATGGACCTTACCGAGTTACAGAAGTTGTTCGACCCGGAACCTACAGAATAGAAACTTTAGAGGGGGAGGAGTTTAAGAATGCATGGAATGCAGAACACCTGCGTAAATATTATCAGTAATGTAAACTCTCATGTAATGTTGTTTCATCAGTATGAATAAATTGTGAATATTCTACCCAATTCTCTCCTTTTATTGAAATTTTTTCGCGAAATACTAGTGTTACACACTACTCAGCAAAATCCACCAACTCCGGTTGGTTGGGAAGAAAATCCATCAACTCCGGTTGGTCGGGAATATAAAATATTCCCTAAAAGTGCCAACTCCGGTTGGTCGGGAATAAAAAATATTCCCCAAAAGTGCCAACTCCGGTTGGTTGGGAAGAAAATCCACCAACTATGGTTGGTCGGGAATAAAAATATTTTCCCAAAAGTGCCAACTCCGGTTGGTTGGGAAGAAAATCCACCAACTCCGGTTGGTCGGGAATAAAAAATATTTCCCAAAAGTGCCAACTCCGGTTGGTTGGGAAGAAAATCCACCAACTCCGGTTGGTCGGGAATAAAAAATATTTCCCAAAAGTGCCAACTCGGATTGGTTGGGAAGAAAATCCACCAACTCCGGTTGGTCGGGAATAAAAAATATTTTCCAAAAGTGCCAACTCCGGTTGGTTGGGAAGAAAATCCACCAACTCCGGTTGGTCGGGAATAAAAAATATTTCCCAAAAGTACCAACTAAGGTTGGTTGGGAAGAAAAAATATCTCTAAAAATCCACCAACTCAGGTTGGTCGGGAATAAGAAGCTGTCAACTACAGTTGGTCGGGAACATTTTTATTAAACAAAGCATGAGTATGTGATAAAAGTCAGCTAATGGCTTAGAATTAAAAAGTGATCAAGCAAATTTTTTTATACTCGTAACATTTTAAATTACCACCAAGGTGTTCGAGAAACAAAATATCATCAATTTTGGTTAGTCGTCAAATGATTACCACAAATTCAGGATAGTCGACCATAAGTTTTAACCAGCTTTAGTTGATCGGCAAATAACACAATGTTGTTATCTTTTTAACAGATATACATACACATATGTAAAGTGTTTTACAAAATATCTACAAGACAATGGCAATCAAGATTGCAAAGAAAAATAAAAGTCTTTCATTAAATCTAGAGAAAAATACATCGAGAATGAAATACATATTAATTATTACATCAAGATTCCTATTCAATTGGTTTCTTCCCCTCTGCCTTTGAAACAGGTTCTTCACCAGCAGGAGGATCGTCTAAGGCATAAGGGGAATTAATGAAATTCAAATCTTTAAGCATCCTGATGTTCATAACTGATGGCCGATCAAGCAGGTGCTCGGGGCGAGATATCTCGAAGTTGGAGTGAAGACTGTAGTCGCTGAGATACTTTGAAATTAGGCATTGTGGAATGGCCCGAGCAGGAATCCAGCTCATATCAAGCTTGAAACGAGGCACTGGTAGGTCGAGCAACCCAGGATTGTGGTAATCCCACAAATAATGACCTTGTTCTAACTTCAGCACGCCCAAAGCATTTAACCATCCTTGTTTATAACCCACATTATTTTCATTCTGGAGCCGATCATCTAAATGGTAGAGGGCTTCATTATAACCAGCCATCCAGAACTCCCTAGGCTGTTTGTGGAACTGGTAGGTTAATCTTTCTAACTGCTCGTGGAGATTCTTCACCAAATTCATTTTATTCTCCAAGGTAGAATTTTGGGCAGCTAGCTTCTCGTCTAAAGTTTGGATTTTCTTAGACATCTCATCCAATGCCTGGTTCTTTGCCATCAATTGGAAGGTTTGGTTTTCCAGAGCCGATTGAGTTCTTTGTTCCTTGACAGTAATTCGAGCAGCTCTTGCTCGTCCCCGAGTAGAGGTAGAAGGCCCAATCCTCTTCAAGGTTTCTAATTCATCCCTCAGATTGGCATTTTCGACCTCCAAGAAGGAGAATCCCTCGTCGTTTACAGGGACCAAAGCGTTTGAGGTAGAGGCAGTAGATCTCATCTGGGATACTTCTCCTCGCAAGTTATTATTTTCCTGCTCCAGCAACTTGGTTATCTACCTGTGATCCCCGACCTCAGTTTTCAAAGTTCTCTCCCTCACTTCATAAGCAGCAAACAATTTATCGTATCCCTTATCAGCATTCAGTTGCTGATACTTCTTCTCATATCCTTGGTGCAAGAGGGCTGAAGATTCCTTGTATTGTTGTTGAAGCTCCTCGAGAGTGCTTTGGAGGTCTTCAATCATGTCATAATATGCTACATTATTAGCCACGGCCCGGTCGAGCAGACACTTTAAATACTGGTAGGCTTCAACTGCCTGCTCTGAAGCATCTTGACCAAGGATATCAACGATTTGAGCTTCAGTCATATCTGTGTGATCATCTCTGAAGTAATCATTGCATTGCCTCAACAATTTTGTATCATGAGCAGATAGCAATTCCATCCTGGACATAAACTAGTAAAAAGAAGAGATAGCAAGAATCAATAAGGAGCAAGAGGAAGAGAATCAACGAATAGTCAAAATTTCAAATTTTATTACATCATAAAAGAGAAGTACATAGTTCAGAGTTACAAGTGATAAAAATAAACAGAGGAGGTAGGTTGCTCGGATGGCACAGATGGTTGCTCAGGGGGTGCTGGAAGCTGCTCGATTGAAATAATGGATGGTTGAAGTTACTCGCAGGAAGACTGGATAATCATGGGATGAGAAATTTGATCTCCCATCACCATGGAGGATTCCTTAGAGGCAGCTCCGTCCTCTTCTTCTTCTTCAAGAGTTGGAAGGGGGCCAGGGATGTGTCGCTGAAATAGGTCAGAATTTTCATCAACATTCAGCTCTTTCAGAGCAGCGACCCAGCTATCTCTAAAGTACTTAAGGCTACCATATTCCACCTGCGACATCAAGGCAGCCAGACCCTTATTCCATCCTTTGTCCCAGCCAGCACTGAAGGACTTTTTCACAGCTAACTTTCTTTTCACCTTCTCTGAGGAAAGCTTCTCGGATAGAAGTTCCTCGGTAGCCTTCAATTTATTCTCCACTTCCTCCTTCTGAAGACTTACTTCACGAAGTTTTCCCAACTCTTCCTCAGCAGCTTTGAGCTTACCTTCAAGCTCCCCAGCATTTTGGAGCTTCCCTTCGAGCTCTTTATTCTTCTCCTCCAAGTCTTTTATTTTCTTCTCCAACCCCTTGGAGACTTCAATAGCTTGATCCCTCTCCTGCTCGGTGGAATTAAGTTTCTTCTCCCAAACAGTTTTATCATCAACATACTTCTGACGAGAATCCTTCAGAAACTGCGTCAGACCCACCAAAGCTTCCTCTATACCTGACGAGGAGCTTGAAGCTTTAATAGCTTCATCCTTTTTCAAAATTGTATTAAAACAGGTTACCAACTGGGAAAAGAAAATAATAGCAAGTCAATGCAAAGATATAACAAGGGAAAAATGAAAGTTTAGGACAATAATACTTACAGAAGCAATATGACGAGTAGCTAATATGGTAACCATATCGCGAGAAAGATTTTCTTCAATACCTTGGATCTCGGGAATGATCCAAGACTTCATCGAGCTCATGGCAGAGCTCGGGGCAACAAAAGTGGGAACACCACTTCCAGTAGTCGGGGGCTGAGCGATGGATTCAGCCAAATTGACCGAGGATCTCTTCTTCAGCCTCCTCAGAGGAGCATCAACGGTCTCGACCAAGGATGTAGTCTTAGTCGAGGATATGAATATAACCTCGCTTGGAGCAACGACCTTGCTCGGAGCCACTAGGGGATTCTCGACAACCTTCACAGGAGCAGCCGGAGGAGGTGCATCGATTTTTCTCGTCCCTTCTTCTGGGACATCATGTTTGCTTTTCTTTGCCTCTCCAGAAACAGAGGCATTTTTCTCGAAGAGGGAAGGAGCTCTTCTTCTCTTCATTCTTTCACTCAGAGGAATATGTGACTCAGGTGAAGAACTTGAAGAAGCTGGTACTGTTTCTACGTCACTTATCACTGGACGAGCAGTAAAAGATGAGGTGTAACTCTTATACTGCAGCAAATATGAAGTTGATCTGATATGCTCGTTGACAACTGCAAATAAATGTTTTAAGTTAACTTCTGTCTCTTTTGGAGACCTTATTTTGCTGTCAACTGCAAATAAATGAAAATTAAAATATCAGTGACACATTTTATCAAACACAAAGAAAGCATAAATTCAAAAATAAAGTAAAGTAAAAACAACCTATCCCATTGCCATAGGGAGGGCATCTGGGACCCTGATACACATCATTTCCAGTTAGTGGAGCATGTTACCAATTTTTTATAACAACACCATGCTCAAAATAATCCCTATTGGCATCTGGAAGATTGACCACTAAAGCTCTATTTAAAAACCTAGTTTTTAAGTAAAAAATACTGTCGCTGACAGCCCATCTATAGCAAAACATGATTTCTGGAATTCCTATATGAGTTCCATGAATCTGATTTAATCTATGAACTCCGTTAACTATCCTCCACGTATTGGGGGATATTTTTGCAGGAACCACGTCAAAATATTGACAGAATTCCAGACACAAAGGGTTTGGAGGAAAAGAAAAGCCACATTCAACAACAAAGAGACTGGGGAACCAATGTCCCTCAGCCAAACGAAAATAATCTGAAGCCTCAGAAAGTTCCTCCAAAATAACCCATGAAGGAATAGAGAAATCACATAGAAACTTATCAAGTGACTCAACAAAGTAAACCATGGCGAATAAAGGAAATAAAAGAGAAGGAAGAAGATCTTACAGAAAAAGGATGGATCTGTTGACAACGAACGATGAAAAGGATGAACGCACAAGAGAGAGAAAAATGGAAAACTCAAAGATACAGATTTGAAAAAGTAAAAGACGATATGATTTTCTGCAACGCTTAAATACCTTAGCTTGGGAAAAGGTAAAAATAATGATTACAAAGGGAGACGTTTACGCTACCAGCGGCTAAAAGGACAAAAAGGGCGCGAAGATCGAAGCAGTTAGAAAAATTTGAAAAGTCTGATTCTATGAATTCGAAAAGGAAAAATAAATGCAAAGAACACGCTCCTAAAATTCAGGATGACAATTTAATCCCGCCATATTTCGAGAAGAATGTTCCACACTCCTCAGTCTCGAAGTGTGAAACATTGGGGGCTTCTGTTGATACCAATTTTAGTCTGCTGACATGGCACAATGAAGTGGAGGCACGTGTCAATCTACATGGAACTAACAAACATTTCTGAACAATACCTTGACTTCGAGGAACTAAATTTCCCCGATCAACTCACCGAGTAGTAGGGGCTCACCGAAGAACTTTACTGCATCGAGCAACTCATGGATACCGAGATACTTAGGCGGTCCGAGCAGCTTAGGCGGTCCGAGCTGCACCTCGATCAGAGCATTTATTATCAGATAATTAAGAGGATTAAATGCGCATTAAATGTTGAATATTATCATACAGATGTATACGTTTATTGAACAGCTATGTATTACTCATTCACATGTATAGCCTCATGGCTATAAATACACTGTATCATCCTCATTGTAAGGGGACTGGAATTTCTTGAGGTAAACCCTACTTCGAGAATTCCCAAACAGTCAATAATAACACAAACAGTGGACGTAGGCCATTCGTTCAAGGTTGAACCACTCTAAAATCTCTTGTCTTATTTATTTTTTATCTGTGATTAAAAAATTAGAGATATTCTAATTTTTTACATCAACAACAGGTGATGTAAGATATTTGCTGGTGGCATTAAATGCATATTAGAGCCTTTAATGTCAGTGGAATTAAGTAGTGGTGGTAGGTGAAATAGTGTTCTACTTTCTACCTGCTCCGCCAGACTGGTTGCAGAAGTCTTGCTGAAGGCTTAAGAGATCGGGAGCTACTATAGGTTGATCTTAGACTTTCTCGAGATCTTATAGGGTCGGGTGGTTCACCTTGGTAACGAGGGATAAAAATCCTTCAGATGTCATTTCTCTTTATACTAAGGTCTACTCTGGGCATCAAACATAATGAAACTCTGGTCATGTGGTCTCTGATCTTGGGTGAGGAGATTTATTGGAATGACTGTCTATACTAGTAAGGAGAATCATCGATTGAGATCTGCTACAGTGTCATGGCTTATCCGTGGGACTAGAGGAGGTCTTAGGGACCTAATAATGATCAGTCTGAGATTAAGGGTCAGCCATGAGACCTTTGTTCTTGCCTGGGGGTAGTTGAGGGGCCTTAGAGACTTTTAAATACCAAGTCTAAGATAGTGTATAATTTGATTCTTTGAAAGGTTACAAGGGGTAAAACTTATCTTTTCACCATAACGAGAGTGCACTAGGAAGGAACTTGTAAGTGGCTGAGAGTTCATGATGGGACATGCCTTGGGGGTTGAAGGAACTAAAGTAGTTGGTCTTTAGGGTTATACACGAGTCCCTTGGCCGGTTTGAATCTATATATCTCACCCCATCCGTCTCGTCTATTTCTAAAATTCCCTTGTCTGAGGTCTGCTAACAGGTTGTGCTCCGCTCCCTGAGAATTTCTTCGTGAAGCAAAATCATCCTGCACAGACACTTAAATGAAGTTGATATGAGGGTGTTGAACCCTCTCTTATGTTCTTGTGTAGTTTCTTAAGTAAAGACCAAGGTTCTGAAATGGGCCATAAGAACCTAGATCCATGAAATCTTTAGTACCTGTACATTTTTGGGATTGAAAACCCATAGGGTCATAAGACCTCCGAACTTAGGTATATTTGAAATCTGAAATCCTTCTAAGGGTTATAAGACCTCCGAATTTAGAAATTTTAAAATATAAAACCCTTTAAGGGTCATAAGAACTTTGGATTTAGAAATTTTGAAATATGTCATCCTTATAAGGGTAATAAGACCTTTCGGATATAGAATTTTTTTAAATTTGAAATCCTTCTAATGGTCATAAAACCTCCGAATTTTGAAATTTTAAAATATGTTGTCCTAATAAGGGCCTTGAGATCTCTAGACATAGAAATTTTAAAATTTGAAATCCTTCTAAGGGTAATAAAATCTTTAGATTTTGAAATTTTTCATCCTTATAAGGTTCCTAAGACCTCCGGGCATTGAAATTTTGAAATTTGAAATCCTTCTAAGGATAATAAAACCTCCGAATTTCAAATTTTTGACATTTGTCATCCTTATAAGGATACTGAGACCTCTAGACATAGAAATTTCAAATTTTGAAATCCTTCAAAGGGTCATAAAATCTTCGGATTTTGAAATTTTGAAATATGTCATCCTTATAATTGTCTTGGGACATCCGGATATAGAAATTTTAAATTTTGAAATCCTTCAAAGGGTCATAAGCTCTCTGAATTTTAAAAATTTTAAAATTTATTATCCTTATAAGGGTCCTAAGACCTCCGGATATAGAAATTTTAAAATTTGAAATCCTTGTAAGGGTTATAAGACCTCCCGATTTTAGAAATTTTGAAATTTGAAATCCTTGTAAGGGTCATAAGACCTCTGGATTTTACAAATTTGAAATTTGTCGTCCTTATAAGGGTCTTGAGACCTTCAGACATAGAAATTTTAAAATTTGAAATCCTTATAAGGGTCCTGTGACCTCCATACATAGAAATTTTTTAGATTTGAAATCCTTCTAT
Source organism: Sambucus nigra (assembly GCA_949130495.1). Classification (NCBI taxonomy): domain Eukaryota; kingdom Viridiplantae; phylum Streptophyta; class Magnoliopsida; order Dipsacales; family Adoxaceae; genus Sambucus; species Sambucus nigra. Next base: position 529,279,721 of record OX422217.1, on the reverse strand, counting down.
TAGTCCTAAAACCTTTAAACTTGATATTTTTAAATTTGTCGTCCCTATAAGGGTCTTAAGACCTCCAGACTTAGAAATCTTGAAATTTAATATCCCTATAGGGATCATAAAACCTCTAGATTTTGAAATGTGTCTTCCTTATATGGGTATTGAGACCTACGAACATAGAAATTTTGAAGGTCACACCAAGCTGAAAAGCCCATGGACCTTATGCCCCCAAGAACAGGACATTATAACGTTTCGCGATGGGTCATAAGACCTCTGAACCCTAGGCTTTGCACTTTTGTTTATGAAAATTAATTCATCCTATTTGAAAACATATTTTCTTAAGTGCCTAAAAATCCTTAGGGCTGACTTTTTTGGGTCCTTGGACCTTAGTCAGTTTGAATGGAATCAAAGGTGAAACCCTTGATGATTCCTTTGATCTCTTTTAGGTCCTTAGAACGTTGACTGTTGTCCTGAGGATCCATTTACCTCAACTAATTATTAGGCAACGCTCTAGGGTGATTATTATGAGTCTTAGACCTTAGTCTATCTGAATGGAGTTAAAGGTGAAGACCTTAATGATTCTTTTAGTCCTTTTGGGTCCTTAGACCTCTAACTACTAGACTGAGGATATGTGGACCTCAGTTAAGTGTTAAGATGCACTATGTGCTAAATTTTATGGGTCTTTAGACCTTAGTCAGTCTGAATGAAATCAAAGATGAAGACCTTGATGATTCCTTTAGTCTTTTGGGGGTCTTTAGACCTTTGAGCATTGGCATGAGGATGTGTAAGCCTCAACTAAGTGTTTAGCCGCTCTGGGTTTAATTTTATGGGTCCTTAGACCTTAGTTAGTCTAAAGGAATCAAGAGGGGAGACCTTGATGATTCTTTTACTCTTTCTCAAATCCTTAGACCATTAACTTTTCCCTAAAATATGGTTGGATTCCTTATAACCTGGGGCTTGGGTCCATAGACTTTGTTGTAACTTATGACATCATTATTTTTCCCTCGCCTTGGAGAGATCGTGCTACACCTTGCTTAGATGACATCCTCTTCATTCATATGCTTCTGAGCTATCTCAAGCATCCCATTCATGGACTTTAAAGGCTTGTTACTAAAATACCTCGGCAGGTCTTTTAAGGTGAGGCATAAGATAAAGGTGTACAAATAGATGGTTTTGGGAGTTTTCATCTTATACTGGTTGAGAAAAATCCCTAATCATGAATATATCTCCATCATTTAATTGTTTGAGGGCCTAGACAACCTAAATACACCTTGAGATTAATCTTCGACGAGTGACAACTTGTCTTTAATTGGAATGTGGGTTGCTGATCATTGGGGGTATCTTAGCGTACCCTTCATACCATTATCCCCTTTTAACTAGGGCTTATAGTTTTTGTAAGTGCCACTATGTTCAGGTCTAGTTGCTTCCTCTATATTGGTGGTAGGGAAAGCCTACTGAGAATGGTATCCAGCTGATCTTAGAGGTCTTTTTGCCGAGCTTCCATTTTTTTAAAAATAAGGGGCCAAAACGACATTAGTTGGCATCTTAAAGAAAGCAATATGTGTATCAAAAAGGAATGGAACATGTCGTTCCCACATACGGTGCCAAGCTGATAAGCCTAAAATTATATTCCCCAAACCTCAAATGGGTAATAGGAGAGAAGTGTTAAAGTGTAAGATAATGATTTAAAGTGGTTTGGACCTTAAGAGGGGGTCCTACACCTACTGCCAAAGTTGTTTCACTTATTTATTAGATCACAAATGAATTATTACAATCTAAGAGATCTCTTGAGGTTAGGAGAGTCTGAGGTCTTGTGTCATTTCTTAACAATTCAGATGACCTTAAGAAGTAACTAATAGACTTATTATAGGGGTCCTGAGTATTGCTTTAGGGATCAACAAGATATCCAAAGTGTTTGATAATTGTAAATCACTCGAGTTATAAATATATGCTCTTACTAGTGGGTTGAGAGTGTCAAATAAGGATTAATATTCTAGTGAATGATGAAACTCAAATTCCTCTGATTGCGTGGTATTTGAAACATATTAATTCCTTAGAATTCTTGATACTAGTTAAACTTGAACCCTTCCCCAATATTAATTTTAAATGAAAACTATTAGAGACATGATGAGTGGACTATCACAGCATGGTTTAAACGTCTCTGAGGTCTAATGGTGTTAGTACAAGGGTGGAGTGTTGGCCAAAGGATTTGCAGGTAATGTAGGGTAGTTGTTGGTATCATTAAATAAATATTGGATCCTTCAATGTAAGTGGTCTGGGATAGTGGTAGTAAGTGAAAAAGTGTTCTTCTTTGTACCTTATCTACCAGACTAGTTGTAGAAGTATTACTAAAGGCTTCGGATCTCGGGATCTGCCATAGGTTGATCTCAGACTATTCTTAAGATATTATAGGGTGGTACACCTTGGTGTTCAGGGCTAAGTATCCTTAATAGGTCATTTCTATTTAGACTGAGGTCTTCTATAGGATACAGACATGATAGAACTCTAGTCATGTGGTCTCTGAGATTAGTTGAGGAGACATGTTGGAATGGATATCCATACTAGGAACAAAAATTATTGGTTGAGGTCTATTATAGTGTCATGGCCTATCCTTGGGAGCAATGGAGGTCTTAGGGACCAAGAAATGATCTGTCTGAAGTTATGGGTCAGCCTCAAGACCTATGTTCTTTCTTGAGCGTAGTCGAATGGCCTTAGATTCTGTTAAATACCATGTGTAAAATTGGGTTTCATTTATGTTCTCAAGAGCTTTTGTCACACACATCCAAATGGGGAGATTAAAATACCTAAATTAGGAGGACTTCCCCAAGTTAAGTCCATAATAATTTATAGTATTTCATAATCTAGATATTTTTTAACAAAATATTTTCTTACTTTATTAAGAGTTGTACTCTTATATCATCACCATCCTCAAGCCTAAACTCAAGCTTTAAGAATGACACAAGATTGCTACAATGGTATAAAGGTAAAAAGTGGGCTAGGTGGAAATTCATAACAATTTAATAGCTCATAATTCATAATTATAGGCACACATCACTCAATCATTTTGAATGATTTAGTTTGAATAAAAATTGGAAAAAATTGAAAATATTCGTAAAATTAGTATAAATAATTTTCATAATTATTCCAGATATATTTGAAGAATTTTTTTAAAAATAATTTTTGTACATTTTTAAAAGGATAAAATGGGTTTTTTAAAATATTTTAATCATATTTATAAATATCCCTAAATCCTAAAATGTACATTTTTTAGCAGTCATTGATAAGCATTAATAAGGAGCAATCTGAAGAGTTAGTTTTGAGATCATCCAGTTTTGTGTCTTGGAAAAAACACAACACACATATTGTGTGTTTCTTATGAGTCTTATAACTGAGGGATGGCTTATAGCTATCAATTAAGTGTTCAGATCCAATATTGGTAATTTAGATCCTTATGAGAATTGACAGACCAATCAAATTGATTTAATCGGTTCACTCATTACAAATGGTTAGCATATTTGAAATGTCTCATTGATAATCGATAAATCTTATATAATCAGTGTCATATAATCCCTGCCATTCAATTGAAATGCTAGTTACATGTGTAATCTCTTTACGTATATAAGCTCTTATTGTCTTTCACACAATAATTTTGCATCATTTTAAGTGAAAACCCTATAAAGAGAAAGATCAGTAAGAGAGGGAGGATAAAAATAAAGATGGTGAGGGAGTTTAGAAAGAAAAAAGAAGAGGGCCGGGGAGATTAGAAAGAAAATAAAGATAGATCAAACACTTTTAAAGAAGAAATTAGGTGGTGTAATATTTTTGGAGTTTGAAAAGGGTTTTGTTGCATGCAATCCAGTTCACACCTTGAATCTTGATCAAATTGTCATCTCCAGTTCATAATAAGAGCTAAGGTTAAAAGAATTTACATTTTTGTAAATTCTTAAACCTAATATGATATTCTTTCACACTTTTCACTCTAGAATTACGATTAGGGTTCATATAAATCTTTTAAAGGTTTCAAAAGTAATAGTTTATAAATTGGTGTTTAGATCTAAATTTTTCTATCATAAAATATTTTAAAACGTTTAAATCTAATAGATGTTTAATCAGATCTGAAAACTAAATAGTTATTTTCAAAATAAGTGTTTCAAATCTTTATTTGACAATATTGTTGTAAAAATCAATGTTGAAATCACATTAAAATTTTATGAAAGCATAAATTATTTTGCACGTATACATTTAGTTAATATCTTATATTTTTTAGGTATTGTTTGTACATTTAGGTGTGCATGAGTTTGGTGATTAGATTTATATCCACATACTTATACATACAAAACACCTACATACACTATATCACCTGGTATACTAGATTAGCTAGAAAATTACTTTCAAGAAAGGAAGAGCGAGTGAGGAAGACTTTTTTTTGGATAAGAATCAAGCCATAGAGTACGGCTCTCATTTAATTATATCTGACTCTTATATTTTTTTTGCATTTGTTGTACTTGTTTCTTTATCTTTTATTTTAGTAGACTTTTGGTTTCGTGTTTTAGTAACAATAACTGGGATGTTTCCTCCACAGAGGTTTTACCCTATATAAATCTTGGTGTTATCTTTTGTTGCTTGTTTTCAATTTTCTACATTATCTCATATTAGTGACTAAGCTAATATGTTAATTGATTTTCATAAAATCTTAATTAAATATTTTCATAATTAAAACTGACATGGGATTATTATAATAACTTTTTAACAGTATCACAACTTGTAATATTGTTCATTTACCAATTCATTCAAAAGAAGTTACTCAAAAGGGGGTTTTAGATGTAAACTTCTTTTTACATCAAACCGAAATTTAAACATTGTGTTTAAAGTGTGTTTCGATTTATTCAAAATCCTCTTATGCCCAACGGAGTCTCCATTGTGGTATTGTAGGCCGGATATCCGCTACTTGATCTGCAGCTTGAATTCGGTTTGTGGGCCTTAGATATTTGTTTACTAATTCCAGTTGGTGAAAATGCAATAAATCAAGTATGCAGGGTTGTCAAGAGCAGCTAGTTTATTTTATAATAAAAAAATTAAAAAAAGGTCAAGTGAGCCCATTACAGCTTTGAGGTCCTGTCTCAAACTAGAAATTCGAGATGTGGGTTTGGGACATATGTTACAAGTGGAGAAGGTGTTAGGCACCCCATTCGTTCTTTATCATCTTTATATATTTGTTTTTCTTTACACTGCTTAATCTACTATTTAAATAGGATAGGGGTTTATTATGAAACTGTAGTGATTAGACACAAAAAATGTGGAGGAGTTTTATTTATCATAAAAAATGTTGGCCTTTAAAAGATGAGGTGCAGGACACACTGAGGAGTGGACATATAGGTGTCATTTATAAGTGGACATCATGGTGTCTCTTTTATGCTTGTTCTCTAAAAATGAGAGTGCGTGTGCTAATGGAGATCGTAATCACACATAAGTATCCATTTGTCAATGAAATCAAAGCCTACATACGTATACTAATGTGTTCCCATGCATAGTGTGGATGGTTTGAGATATGGGCATCTCAAAGGGGTGATATGTCGTGTGCGACATGTCGGGGGTAGTTAAAAAATACCACTTAAGTTGTTTAATATAAAATTAAACTTTCTAAGTATCTCCGAAATGTGTTTTGGGGAAACTCTTTTATTTAAATCAAAATGTTTAACACAAGATGTGTATAATCAAATTATGTACGAGATGTCTTCAAGATTATGTAACTAGTTTTGAACAACAAAACTAAAACAGCTTTTTAAAAAAAATTAACTCAGAACACCAACTAGAAGAGGATGAGAAGTTGTATAAAGATTAAGTGCACACACAATTTTTAACGTGGTAAAACCTCACCCAACTGAGGAAACGTCCACGGTGACTTCTAAGTCACAAATCAAAAAAGTACACTAAAACAAAATACTCAAGTTACAAGCTATTTAACACACAAGAAATTAAATCAAACCCATACAAGTTTAGAATATATACCAACTCCACAGGCTTGATTCTAACTTTTCTGCAGTTCTAATGATGTTATGGCTTTCCCAACTTCGCAACTTCTCTGATTTTGTTTCAGCTTTATGTCGACTCTTGAAGTTCAAGATCTTACATCCAACACTTCTTGTGTAGTAGTGTGATAAGTGTTTTAAGATAGTGTTCTAACACATGCATGTACACACGCACACTTATTTATACAAACAGATCCTATCAAATTACAAATCAGATCTAAATGATATTACGCTTTCTGTTTCTCTCTTCTTTAAAGAACAAACGACTTTTGGTTCTTTCAATATATCCCCAAATCCAAGGTTACCTTGCTCAAAAGATGGCCACGGTCTTAAACAATTTCAGAGGTTTTGAAAAAGATTTTTGAAATTGTAAACCACCGATTGTGATTTAAACTAGACTAAAAATCTTGCTTTGTAAGAACTAGAAACGGAAATAATATTTGTTGATTCTGAAGTTTTCAAAAACATTTACAAGTTAAAATAATAAACAAATATGATTTCTCAAGATGAGAAACAAAATAATGCAGATTTAAGTGATATATGACATGAAATAGTTAGATCTACAGTTTCTATAAGGAGAAATACATATCAAACCAAATATGACTAAGTTGGAATGAAAATCTCAAACGACAGAGGATCAACCCACGATCAGTATGTAACCAAATCAACAACAACTCTCAAAACACTCAGGATTTGGGTTAGGGTTAATAATGAGTTTGCTCGAAAAACAGTTTAGGGTTTGTACGAAAGAAACAAATGGTTTCTTCTCTCAAAATGACTCTCTCTCTACTGTCTCTAAAAAGATGAGGAAACCCTCAAAGACGAAAAAAACTAAACTGATGTAAAGGGTTATAAACCTTATATATGAAAAGGATTTCACATGGATCACAAACTAACAACATGCAACCGTCGATAAACTCAAATGAACGAACCAGATTAAACTAAAGGATATGGGTCTATGAAGAAACACAAATTGGTTCGATATAAAGACAACACATGGATGGTCAAGATCAATTTAAGACGCGCGTGTTTTGAGTTTTAATAAATACATATTGAGCCCACAGAAGTTTATGCCACTTTCGATTTCTACTCAGAGCAGTTTTAAAGAGAATTATATAAATACAAATCAACCCCAAAAACAGTATTAAGGATATATTTTAACTTCCAAAAAATCATTTAAAATTCGTAGAAATTTTAAATAAATCCCAAAAATTATTTAAAACACATTTTAAGGGAAAATAACTCACACATGATTGTATCTTGACTAAATCAATATATGAATGTAGTCCTAGAGTGTGGTGTATGTTTTATACCTTCATGAACTTGAAGGGGAATATCAATGAAGCTTATAATATTTCTGAGGCTTTTTGGATCAACTAGGGATAGACACAATTTTGTCTCTATTTCCAAACTAGATGAGCTCATATATAATGTAGGATTAAGTGAGTCAAAGATATAGGGTGCTTCAATCTCCCCCTTTGGAAATATGAGACAAAATCTCCTTTGAGTCTTCTAGAACTCGTAGGGATACGAAAGAAAACAAGAAAAACCTATTCCTGTACAAAATTCTATCTACCTAAGTCCTAGAAAGAGAAAAGTACATAACGCAACTAATTACAAACCAATACCATTTCAAAAACTGAATTACAACGAATCAAAATTGATACCTATAAGATAAACAACTAAGATCAAGAATTTTTAATTAAAGTAGATTTAAGATAGACTCAAAAAACTATTCCCCATTTTGTCTCAAATGGACAAAGGGAAGGAAAATATAAAAAATGGATAGAATATAGTTTATTCAAGAACAGTCATGCCAATAGACTTGCGTAAGCACTCAAACCTAATATTATCAAGAGGTTTGGTAAATAAATCAGCTAATTATAGTTCAGTAGGAAGATAATTGATATCTAGTTCCTTAGTTTCGATAAGCTCTCGTATAAAGTGATGACGTATTTTAATATGTTTAGTACGAGAGTGTTGAACAGAGTTTTTAGATATATTGATCGAGGTTTGGTTATCACAGTAGAGATGCAATTTTTCTTAAAAAATGCCATAATCATTTAGCATATGTTTTAACCAAAGTAATTGGGCACAGCAGCTACCTGCAACAATATATTCGGATTCCGCAGTTGATAAAGAAGTACAGTTCTATTTTTTTACTATTCTAACCTATCAAGTTATTACCAATATAGTAGAAAGCTCCAGAGGTTCTTTTACTATCATCTAAGAAACCTGCCAGTCAGCGTCCGTATATCCTATGATGGTACTAGACGTATATTTTGTGTACCATAGACCTAGGTTGAGAGTACATTTCACGTACTTAATGATTATTTTCACACAGATAAGGTGGCTCTCTTTTGGATTACATTGGTATCGTGCACAAACACACACGTCATACATAATGTCAGGTCTGGAAGCAGTAAGATATGAAAGACTTCCTATCATGCTGCGATATAAGGTGGAATCAGTAGGTTTCCCATTTTTATCTTTGAATAATTTCACTGACGTGCTCATGGGAGTTCTAGATTCTTAAGAATTATCTAATCCGAACCTTTTGATTATCTCTAAAGCGTACTTAGATTGTAATACAAATATACCTTCTAAATTTTTCTTAACTTGAAGGCCTAAGAAGAACTGTAACTCCCCCATAAGCGACATTTGAAACTCATTATGCATAATATCTGAAAATGTCTTAGCTTCGGTGGGAGACGTGGATCCAAAGATGATGTCGTTAACGTACACTTGGGTATTATAATATTTTTGTCAATTTTTTTAACAAAAAGTGTTGAGTCATTCCCTCATCTCTCAAAACCATTATTCAACAAAAAAGAGGAAAGACGCTCATACCAGGCTCTAGGAGCCTGTTTTAGCCCACAAAGTGCCTTCTTTAGACGATACACATGGTTTGGATGGTGTGGATCTATGAATCCTTTTGGTTGTTCTACATAGGTTTCCTCAGTGAAGATGATGTTAAAAAAGGTTGATTTAACATCCACTTGATAAAGGGTAAATTGCAAATAATCGGCTATCACAAAGAGTAGTCGGACAGATTCCATACGAGTGACAGGTGTAAAAATCTTGTCGAAATCTTCTCCTTTAATCTGAGAATATCCTTGACCTACTAATCTGGCTTTGTTTCGAATTACCATCCCAATCTCATAAATTTTCTTTTTCAATAGCTAATGTGTTCCAATAACCCTTTTATTATTGGGCCTGGGAATAATATTCCAAACATCGTGAATGACGAATTGAATAAGTTCTTCTTGCATAGCAAGTATCCACATAGAGTCATTCAAAGCTTCATTTACATTATTTGGTTCCAAGAGGGAAACAAAACATGTGAAATGATCTAAATTGCGAATTTGGGTTCTTTTCCTCACAGGCTCAGTAAGGTTACCAATAACACTATCTATAGGATGGTCTTTTGAAACCCAATTAGGTACTTCAGGAATTTCAGGTTATAAAATAGCATCTATTACTGAGGGGTCGGATGTTAACGAATTGTCACACTCATTCACGATAGTTGGCCTTTTATTACTACTCTCTACATTAGTGTCACTTACAACTACATTAATGGATTCCATAAGTGTCTTAGTGTTAAGATTATACACACGATAAGCATAACTCTTAGGAGAATATCCTAAAAAATAGCTTTATCTCCTCTAGATTCAAACTTAGATAGGTGTTCTCTATCTATACAGACAAAGCATATAATACCAAAAGTCCTGAAGTATTTTAGGTTTGGTTTTTTGTTGTACCAAGTTCATAAGGAGTTGGTTTAGTGTTTTTCCGGAGATATACCCTATTGATTATATGACAGGATGTTCAAACAGATTCAACCCAAAAGTATTTAGGTAAATCTTTAGCATGGCGCATGACATGAGCCATCTCCTAAATAGCGTGATTCTAACATTCAGTAATCTTATTTTCTTAGGGGATCTTAGGTGCACTAAACTCATGTTTGTAGACATTATAATCACAGTATTCAATCACTCCTTAATCAATAAGCTCACAACTTCTATCACTTCTAATCTTATTCACTTGGGCGTCCTTTTCATTTTCAATGCGAAGTAAAATTTTCAAAAATTTCCTAAAAGTTTCAGATTTCTGTTTTAAAAAAGTAATCCAAGTGAATCGAGTCAAGTCGTCAACCATAACAAGAATATAACTGTTTTCACAAAGTCTTGCAGTTCGAGAGGGACCCATTAGGTCCATATAGATGAGTTCTAGAGATATAGTGGAAAGAAAATCCTTAACCTTCTTGTGAGGAGCCTTAACCATTTTTCCTATTTGACATGGTCCACAAGTTACGTTGAAATAGGTTTGATCTTAGGGATTCCTCTAACTATCTCTTGATAAGACAACTTGCTTAGGCTGTCGTAATTTATGTGACCCAATCTGTTATGCCTTATCTCATTATCATCTAATCTGGAAATGTTACAAACTTCGATACTCGACTTAACAGTATAACAATTTTCTGGAGTACGAAGTCCTGTAATAATGCACTCACCATTTTCATTTAAAATTTTGTAGTTATTCTTTGAAAAGGTGACAGTACGATTTGAGTCACAAAATTGCAAAATACTAAGTAAGTTGGCTTCGACACCCTTAACTAATAGCACATTTTCAATAACAGGAAGACCTTCTTCATGGAGTGTTCCTTTACTTATGATTTGGGCTGATATACCATCTCCGAACATGACACTTCAACCGAAGAAATTAATTTTATTTAAAAGTTTGGTATCATCCCCAGTCATATGTTTGGAATAACCAGAATCCAAATACCAACCAGATGATGTGTGTTGGGATTTTAAAGCATTGATAACAATCTTGCAATTCATCTGAGGTACTAGATCATCTTTCCTAATCCAAATTGCTCTTGTCTTCAAAAGCCTGCGCTTATTTTCTCTAATTTGATAAAACTTACGAGCATTAGATTTTTGTTGAAAAATGTTTTGCGCATGCCTTTGTATTTTTTGAAAGGTTTATCATATTGAGCAGTTTGTTTAGTAAAGAATCTGGAATTCTTATTTGATGATGTCTTTTTAGTATTAGATCTTCTCTTCCTATTATGATAGTTCCTATCAGGTTAAAAGGGTAAGACATAGTGGTTTCGATTCTTCCTAGAATAGTTGAAGTTCTGGTACATATGAGAGGATTAAACTGGTTTATAGAGACTTTTTGGAAAACATCCTGCAAGTGAATGTCCATAGACATCACAATATGAACAGTAAAGGTTATAGGTAGAATAATTTTCCTTAGGAAAGTTACTAAACATAGGTATTGGACTAGTTTGAACTCTAGGTTTGTTCTTATTAACCACTGGCTGAAATGGAGGTACGAAGCGTCTTATAGGAGGACAAATGTATTTCGCCTTAGGTTCAACTTTTTCCTTAGAGTTACTTGGCTCACCAATGTCTAGAATATTAGGTTTTGTCTCAAAATCATTTTTTCAAGACTGAAAATCTGGACAGACTTCCATAGGTATTTTTCCCCCAAATAAAAACTTAATAGTTTCAAACATTTTAGGTTGTTTGCCATATTTGGGATAAAATCCTATTCCAGTCCGATCATCATAATTTGTTTTTCTATCAGCAATGAATTCCTCAAAACATTTTGAATTATTTTTAAACTTAGTAAATTTTTTAAAACAGTTGAGGTCTTTTCCTTATTTTGTTCCAATTTCAACGAGGTAGCTTTGTATTTTTTCTCAAGAATTTCATTCTTTTCGGACAAGTCCTTGATTGTTTTAACAAAATTTTTTGTTTGATTGTCATAAACTAGACTTTGGGTGGTGTACTCTTCAGCATTAAGTTTAACCATTTGGATCATGTCATCTAGTTTCCTAGTGAGGTCTTTGACAACTTTGTCAAGTTTGGAGCTTTTCTTTAGAGTCATAGCATACAGTGTGTGTATATCAGGAAGGACTTCATTATCTGAATCACTATGTGCATAGTGTGTAGTGTCCCTTGGATATTCAGTTTTAGGACTCACACACACATTGGCATCGATATTATCACTTCCCATTTGACTCACACACACCGTATTGGCATCAATATTATTCTCAAGTATTAAAGCATACAATCCAGTAATATGATTATTAACTATAGCACGAGGATAACTATTATTATCAAGTTCAGTCAGAGACATAGGGAGATCATCATTGTAAATGATTTTAGTAAAGAATGACATACAAGGGTCAATAGTGTTGGGTGACTCAGGCTCATCATTTTCAGAGTCACTTGAGTCATCCCATGTCTTACATAGGTTAGCGCTAGTATGTTTATGCTTCTTTTTCAAATTTACTCTACCGTCTTGTGCCATATGTCCTAACTTTCCACATCTATAGCATTTAACATTCTTGAGATCTCTATTAAGTCTCTTGGGATTATGGGAATTATAATTTTCATATCTCTTCTCATGAGGTCTGCTACTGGAAGGATTTTGATAATTTGGCTTGCCTTTTCCATTTTCCATTTTGTTTCTAAACTTTATCAATTTCTTAAATTGTTTAGACATCAAGGCAATCTGATTATTAAGACTATCCAGGTTACATTCCAAATCAGATTCTAAGTCAACGGTGGGTATAGATAATTCAGGTTTTATCAACATAGAAAGGAAATTCAAATTAGAACTGGATTGTTTCCTATGGGATTGAGTTAATTGCTTCTTGAATTCTAGTTCAATTTCCACAGTTCTCAATTTTCTACTGAGGAGTTCAGGGGTAAGATTTTTATCACTCATCTCGTCAGTTGTATACCTTTTTTTGTCAAATTTCTATGGTAATGATCTTAGAATTTTAGATACAATTTAACTCCTATCATAAGTAATACCATTTGCATGTAATTTGGTCACAATATCAGTTGATTTGATATAGAAGTCATCGAATGACTCAGAGTCCGTCATAATCAGTGAGTTATACTGCTGAATGAGCATCTGTGTTTAAGCAGCCTTAACTCTGGTATCACCTTCATGTGCAGTCATAAGTGTATCCCAAGCTTCCTTATAAGTGGTACAAGATGAGATCCTTTTGAGCTCATGTTCATTTATAGACATAAAAATGGCATTCTTACCTTTGTTATTGTTCAGAGAATCTTGCTTCTCTTCTCTAGTGAATTCACTTAAAATTTTCTTAATCCATTCAGTTCTTCCAATAGTGGCTGGTTTTGTAGGATAAGTTTATCAATTTTCAACAATGTCCCAGACATCATCTTCTAAGGTTACTCGTATGAAAGAAATCATTCTTACCTTCCAGTAAGGAAAGTTATTTCCATCAAAGAGGGGGGGTCTGGACAAGTTACCAAATCTTTCATGTTTCTCGTCCATTTTTTTATTTCAAGAAAACAATTTTAGAACACACAATATCTTAAAGAAAAAAATTTCCAAGATCTGATACCAATTGAAAAATACAACTTAAGTTTTATAATATAAAATTAAACTTTCTAAGTAGCTCCGAAATATTTTTTGGGGAAACTATTTTCTTCAAATCCAACTGTTTAACACAAGTTGTGTATAATCAAATAATGTACCAAATGTCTTCAAGATTATGTAACTAGTTTTGAACAACAAAACTAAAATAGTTTTTTTTTAAAAACTAACTCAGAACACCAACTAGAAGAGGATGCGAAGATGTAGAAAGATTAAGTGCACACACAATTTTTAACGTGGTAAAACCTCACCCAACTGAGGAAACATCCACGATGACTTCTAAGTCACAAACCAAAAAAAATCCACAAAAATAAAATATTCAAGTTACAAGCTATTTAACACACAAGAAAGTAAATCAAACCTATACAAGTTTAGAATATATACCAACTCCACTGGCTTGATTCCAACTTCTCTACAGTTCTAATGATGCTATGGCTTTCCCAACTTCGTAACTTCTTTGATTTTTATCCAGCTTTATGTCGACTCTTGAAGTTCAAGATCTTAAATCCAACATTTATTGTGTAGTAGTGTAATAAGTGTTTTGTGACAGTGATCTAACACATGCATGTACACACGCACACTTATTTATACAAACAGATCATATCAAATTACAAATCAGATATAAATGATATTAGGCTTTCTGTTTCTCTCTTATTTAAGGAAAAAAAAGACTTCTTAATCTTTCAATATATCCCCAAATCCAAGGTTACCTTGCTCAGAAGATGGCCAATGTCTTAAATAATTTCAGAGGTTTTGAAAAAGATTATTGAAATTGTAAACCACCGATTGCAATTTGAACTAGACTAGAAGTCTTGGTTTGTAAGAACTAGAAACAGAAATAAGATTTGTTGATTCTGAAGTTTCAAAAAATATTTACAAGTCAAAATAATCAACAAATATGATTTCTCAAGATAAGAAAAAAAATAATGCAGATCTAAGTGATATATGACATGAAATAGTTAGATCTACAGTTTCTATACGGAGAAATAGATATCAAACCAAATATGACTAAGTTGGAATGAACATCTCAAACAACAGAGAATCAAACCACGATCAGTATTTAACCAACTCAACAACAACTCTCAAAACACTCAGGTTTTGGGTTAGGGTTAACAATGAGTTTGATCGAAAAATAGTTTAGGGTTTGTACGAAAGAAACAAATGGTTTCTTATCTCAAAATGACTCTCTCTCTCTTTTGTCTCTAAAAAATAAGGAAACCCTAACAGACAAAAAAAACTAAACTGATGTAAAGGGTTATCAGCCTTATATATGAAAAGTGTTTCACATGGATCACAAACTAACAACATGCAACCGTTGATAAACTCAAATGAACGAACCAGATTAAACTAAAGGATATGAGTCTATGAAGAAACAGAAATCGGTTCGATATAAAGACAACACGTGGATGGTCAAGATCAATTTAAGGCATGCGTGTTTTGAGTTTTGAAAAATAAAAATTGAGCCCACCGTCGGTTTCTACCCAGAGCCATTTTAAGGAGAACTATATAAATACAAATCAACCCCAAAAAAATTATTAAGGATAGATTTAACTTCCAAAAAATCATTTAAAATTCTTAGAAATTTTTAATAAATCCCAAAAATTATTTAAAACACATTTTAAGGGAAAATAACTGAGACAAGATTGTATCATGACTAAATTAATATATGAATGCAGTCCTAGAGTTTAGTGTGTGTGTTATACCTTCATGAACTTCATGAACTTGAAGAGGAATATCAATGAAGCTTATAAAATTTCTGAGGCTTTTTGGATTAACTAGGGGTAGACACAATTTTGTCTCTATATACAAACTAGATGAGCTCCTATATAATATAGACTCAAGTGAGTCAAAGATTAAGGGTGCTTCATTAGTGAAAATGTTGTTTTTCCACACATGGGATAATACTTCTTATGGAGGCAATTATGGGGTAATGTTTCGATGGACACACCTCAAGGTTTGTTCTCACAAGATGGCATCGATATTGCACTTATGTACCCATCTATATACAAGATCAAAACATATGCAGTTCGGGGGTATGCATGGGAAGCTGCGACTTTAGCTATTGTCATTATGTATAGAAAACATGTCTATGTTTTTGTTAATTAGGACTTGTCTGTAATGTAGCATTCCAATTCAAAAAGTGGTATTATGTATGTGATTTTTGATAAGCGATTAATATCATGTCACCGAAAATATTTTTGTAAGCATACTTTTTGGGATGGGATTTGTCCTATATTGGACAAAATGTGTTCTACGGAGGAAGAGGTGCTAGGATGGACCAAAAGTTAAACTTTCAATGCATTTCGGCTCATCTCTGCCACACAGTCTCTTTCTTTAGTACACTTTGTTTTTAATAGAAAAGGGTGGAGTATGTTAACTCGAATACTTACCATATCTTGACGATGATTAATATATCATTGGACAAAGGTTTAATGTCTCATTTTATGTTGAAGGAGGTGAGGGTCTAAAGGAGCCTAGACTTTCACATAATTTAAATCCGATATCCGAGTTGAGACGGGGCAGAGAATTAAAATGAGCTAAGAATTCGTTCTTAGTACATTTTAACTACACTCCTATTTTGGTTTGTCCGTTAAAGTGAGTTTTTTTAATTGTAAAAAGGTGATGAGTAGAATAAATCTTTTGAAAAGAGAAAATTTGGACACAAGTTATGTACAGTATGGAGCCTATAAAAACACTTGATACACAACATTTATATGCAATGTAAGCGAGGTTGTACCACTCGCATACAGAGTGCTAGATAATGGACCAAGCTTATTTTTCGATACAGTGAGCTTGGTTTATTTTATGTAAAAAATATGTATACAACATGTACAAAGTTGTACATTTGAATATACGGGAAGAAAATGGACTAGGATTTTTATTTACTACGGTGAGTTTTGTTTATTTTAGGTAAAAAACAATTGTATACATTATATGCAAAGTTGTACCTTTGCATACATAGTGGTGGAAATGGACCAAACTTAATTGCATTTAAAAATCGAGTAAATAAACAATCTTATATACAGTGCATGCAAGTTTGTACCCTAACATAGATGGGTTGAAAATGGACCAGATTTTTTAATTACTGCGGTGATCATATTAATATTTCACGTGTAAAACGGTTCATATAATGTGTATGCAAAGTTACATCTTCGCATATATGGTGCTAAACATGAACGAGGCTTGAACGTAAATACACTGAGTTTATTTATATTTTGTATGTTCATATATGTTCTCCCAATATCGTAGTTCCAAGAGACAAATAATTACTATTAATGGGTACAATATGTGTACCTTCATGTGTGATGTGGATTTTATTTCGATGGAGATTTCACTTTGAAACTCATTATTCATGCTTCGAAAGTAACTTTCAAGGAGCAAAATAAGTGACAGAACACTTTTAAAAAGGTTAATTTAATCAATATTGGACTTTATTCCATACTAAAAAAAATCTCCAAGTTTGTCTCTCTTTAAAAGAAACTTTCCCATCTCATTATCCGCACAAAAGGATTACTTTTTAAGAGAATGATAGTGGTGATTTAGTCGATTTGCTAACCAATTGGTTAAATCACTCTTGTTTTTTGTTTTTCTCTATTTTCTTCTTTTTTGTTTTTATTTTGTTCTTCCTTTTTGCCTTAACACGTGGGCCAATTTTGAGATTTTTTTCGATACCTATCGAAGGTCTTAGGGGACTAGATAATATCTCACACGTGGTAGGTCGTAACAAGGTAGTCGTAGGGGAACTTGTGGCTGGATTGAATCCTTCGCGATGGAAATTCCCTATTCCCCCAACCAACATTAGGGGATAGCTTGCTTCCACTGGTGGCGGCCGGGTGAAAAGTCCAAAAGACACGTTGATTTTTAAGAGAATGATGGTGGTGATTTAGTCGATCTTCTAACCAATTGGTTAAATCACTCTTTCTGTTTGTCTTTCTCTATTTTCTTCTTTTTTCTTTTTATTTTGTTCTTCCTTTTTGCCTTAACACGTGGGCCAATTTTGAGATTTTTTCCGATACCTAACGAGGGTCTTAGGGGACTAGATGATATCTCACACGCGGTAGGCACGTGCTGATGGGACGTGCGCTTAAATTTTTAGGTATTCACACCAGGGCTTAGATACTCACACTTTATAAGGGTAGCCCAGAGTTCAAGTTATGCTATGAAAAATAAGGTAGCCCAGAGTTCAAGTTATGCTATGAAAAATAAGGTAGCCCAGAGTCCAAGTTATGCTATGAAAAATTTCAAACTCCTTTTATCGTTGGTATAAATTTGGCAAGCTACCCCAATTAAAGTTTAAATTTGAAAACTCACTTTCAAAGTGGGTCATGGTGATCCTCTCTAGTTATTGGTTGAAACATAAAAATAATAAATAAATAATTTTAGTGGGTTCCATTCTTTTTAATGTTCGACCAATGAGGTGAGATGATCACCATAACCCACCTAAAAAGTAAGTCTCCAAATTTGAAGTCTCCCAATTGTGCAAATGTATTATTTGTTTTAATATAGATAGCTTTATGTGAGAATTATGCTCATGTAACATTTTTTTTTAAATAATAAGAAATAATGAAATTCCACGATCCGATGTTTCATACAAACTTCATTATGCGTGTACATTGCGTACCATCCACAATTTTTAAAAATACTAATAAATGAATATATTAATCAAACTTGGTAGAGATGGTTTCTATATATGTATGAGATTATTTACAAAAGTAAAAAAAAAAAAATCAACTAAGTGGTTAGTAAGATGACCATCAAAAGTTTTAATGATAAAAACACGCACTTATCAAGTTTACATTTCACCCACATACAAAATGGGTATATTTATTTTTAAGTCATTGGTCACTCATATTTTTATTTTTTTAGTTGTTGGTCCTATTATAATAAATATGTGACAAGTGTCATTCGCTGCAAAAAGAAAGATGGGTGGGTACAGAAAATTTATAGATGATTTTTTATAGTTATGGGACTTTTTATAATTTTAAAAACAAATGAAAGTGGAGCCTAAAATCTTTTTGTAGATAAGACCATAGCAATATATATATATATATATAGTCCTGCTCTTATGCGGACTAGTCTGCATTTTAAGAATGCGGACCAGACATGTGTCACATGACGGTGAGTCGAGAAAAGAGAGAGAGTGTGCCTATAATTTAAGCGATAATTTCTAGGTGCACCATTAGGTGACACATGTCCGGTCCGCACAAGGATAGGACTGTCCGATCCGCATGCTTAAAATGCGGATTAGTCCGCATTTTAAGAATGCGGACCAGACATGTGTCACCTGGCGGTGAGTCCAAAAAAGATAAAGTGTGCCTATAATTTAGGCGATAATTTCTAGGTGTACCATTAGGTGACACATGTCCGGTCCGCACTCTTAAAATGCGGACTTATCAGCACAAGAGCTGTATATATATATATATATATATATATATATATATATATATATATATATATATATATATATATATATAGAGAGAGAGAGAGAGAGAGAGAGAGAGTGGATCTAGTGCGGACCTAGTTTGTGGACTAAGTATGCGGACTAGCTACAGTCCAAAACTTACCTAGGGACCACTGTTGTCTTTATATGTTTTCGTCTTTTTCTAAAGTTTTAGGGAATAGGATTTTCTACCCCAATGATTTCTAAAGTCTTTTAAGCTTATTTTAAAACTTAATTAATCTGGAAGTCTAATTGTATAAGTTTTAGGGCTACTACTACTTGTTAAGATTCTTCCGTCACTATCGTACTGGAGTTCTGAATAGCGAGGATTATCTATATAAATTGTTTCTTCAGGGAGTCTAGAAATTGAAAGAGGTTTTGATGGAAAATATTTTAGTCTTAAATATCTTACACGGTATCGTGGGTTTATCTGTCTAGTCTCTTTATATATTTGATAAATAATATTAATTATATCGTTGTCTATGAATTCGTCTAAATTATTATCACCATAAGATGACAAAATCTACGGTATGTTCTAGGGGCAGCTGTCTCTACGTCTTTAAGGGGAGGGCGGATTCCTCCGGATCTAATTAAAGTAGCTTTTGTTTCAGCTAACCTTTAACGTCTAATAAATTTTAATACGTCTATATTGTCTTCAAGTATTCTAGCACTACACCAAATCTGCCCATTTGTCAAGGTCATTGACCTTGACAAATCCAACTTGTCAAGGTCAATGACCGTGACATTTCGAGGCGAGACAACTTTTTTTGTCACGGTCGTGTCACGGTCATTGACCTTGACACAAAACTCGCATTTTGTGTCACGGCAGTGTCGCGGTCAATGACCGTGACACGTTTGTCACGGTTTATAACCGTGACAAAGTCGTGACCCTTTTTAAAAAAAATTGTCACGGTCATTGACCGTGACAATTCTGGGCAGAATTTAAAAAAAATCTACTGGGCAGTATGGCCACTGCCACTGCCCAGCAGTATATTTGTACTTGTTATAGTAACGTTGTACCTGTTCCAAACATCATATATCCAAACAAACTAAAGATAATGCAAATATATATTTATGACGATATAATCCAAATATTCAAAATAGAAATAATATACATGACGATATAATCCAAATATTCAAAATAGAAATAATATACATGACGATATAATCCAAATATAATTAAAATGGACAAACTAAAAAATAATGTTACTACATGTCTTGGGTAAAACTGAGGAGGTGAGTAGGCCACACGACATACGAATTGACGCACCCACTAATATATGTCGTGCCGCATTGTTCGCGCAACCACAATAGGGAGTTCTCCTTCCCGGGTATGACATGCTTGACGAGCACCCTGGACTCCATCTCTTGAAGCACACGTCCATGGACTATTCCACCCTCGATGATATTCGGGTCCCTCAACCCCCGCCCTATCCGCTGGCCATCAAATACGTCCAATATGAACACGCTCGGCCAACCAAGTGTCGACAATGGTCTGTTGAAGGGAGCCAAATAGGGAAGTGTATCATCGAAGTACGAACGTGTCGGTGATGAAGCAGCGAGGTCCACATCCTCGTCATCCTGCGCCTCGTCCTCCCGCACCTCCTCCTCCACCGCCTTCTCCTTCCCTTTCCCTTTCCCTTTACGGTCTCCGCCCAACGTACGCTTCATGAATGCGTACATATCTTGGACCGTCGCCTCCAAACGGGACAGCTTCGCGTCGTGTGAATCCACCGTTCGAGCCAACCCTGTGTCGCTCGTCTCCAATCCGATGATCCTAGATTTGGCCACCCGCGAGCTCACTCCCCTTGTCCTCCCCTTGCGATCAGTGCCAAGCACTTGGCTGAGTGCGTCTGTGGACAAAGATGCCTTGTCGGCATCAGACTGCGACTCATGCACTTCCTTAAGCTTTGCCTGAAACGACAAAAAGCACATGATTAGTAAAATAAGTAAACTAAAGTAAGTGCATGAGTCGCGACGCTCATGGACACCTCCTTGTCCTTCCCCTTCTTCGTCCGAAGAGCCACATAAGTATCGAGCCTATGTGGCTTACCCCATGGCCCACTCCCTATCCCCTGAAATAAAATAAAGTAAAGTAAAATTAGTATCGGCCGCGCAAAGTAAAATAATGAAGAATAATATATTTTTGTAGTTATAGATAAATTAAATCTTACCTGCATCCTGTGCTCCACCTCGGCGTAAGAGGTCCGGCCGGAGTAGTGCACGTCCGTCTTTTTTGCCCGGTTTTCCCTCCCTGATTGGCGAGATGCCAATTGTCGATCCTCGATCTCATTGTCAATGAACTTCTGCCATTGTGCGAATGAGATCGACTCCTTGGGGGGGACGGATTCACGCCATTGGATAATCGACTCTCTTGTTTTCCTAAAGTACCGTGCCCACATATTTTTTTCCATGACTTGAGTTGCTCCCTAATCTGCTCCAAGACGGGATCGCGTAGCTTTGGATCCAAGTTGAATTGTTCCTGTCCAACAAATACAATGTTAGTTGCGAATAAATATATATATAAATATGAAATCGAAATTGAAATTGAAATTGAAATTGAAATTAAAATTGAAATATTCATATAAATATAAATATAAATATATTACCTGTAGTGCCGCCCAAACAGCTAACTTGAGCTCATATGGCACCTCCTTCCAACTCATAAACCCCGGGCCAATGACCGTCTTTAGCAGCTCGAGGGATCTCGCTAATAGCTCCGACTTGTTCTCGACGGTAATCCCAAATTTTCCATATTTGGGGAGCCTAGGGGCGGAGGAGCCCTCGTCGCCTCCGCTACCACCGAGCCCAGACGACATCATCATAAACAACATCATCATCTTCGCCTTAATATCTGAAGGAGACATTTTTGCTGTAAAAAAATGTTATTAGTACAGATAAAAAAAAAATGTTAATAGTACACATACACACACCCCTACCCCACCCCCACCACACACACGCACACATCATGCCACTTTTAAAACTAACCAACCCAACATTTCATCAATTAAACTAACAATTAAAGTATACAATTATTAATTTACTAATTTACAATGAGGGACAATCCTACTTTCATATGAAATTGGCACTAATTATTAATTTACTTTCATCTAAAACTATACAATTAAAATTACAATTAAAGCTATACAATTTCTTAATTAAAGATATACAATTGTTAAAATTGCCCCTCCACACCCCCCACACCCCCACCACACCCCTTGCCCCCTCCCACCGCCACGCACACACGCACACACCTACGCACACACACATACACCCCACCCCCACCCCCTCCCCCCACCACGACCGTGACAATTGGGGTATTTTAAATATTTATATAATTAAATTTAACATATGAATTCTAGAACTTTTCTAACATTTACACAATTCTAACTATCACTAACCTTGCATTCATACTAAGGTTTACATAGTTTTAACAAATTATAACAAAATATTATCATATTTTTAGTTAGAAAATTCCACCCCCACCACACCACACCCCCACTACCCCCGTCCCCCACCACACCCCACCCCCCCTCCCCCACCACACACCACCATACACACACATATACACATACCCCACCCCCTCCCCCTCCCCCCTCCCCCCTCCCCCCGCCACGCACACACGCACACACACACACACACCCCACCCCCACCCCCTCCCCCCACCACGACCGTGACAACTACATTTATTGTTTATCAATAAAATTATGACATGAGATAATTATAATTGGAGCATAAATTTCATTATCATAAAGGGATAAATCCAACCAAGTACAGAGATTCTACAAATTAAAGTGAGAATTAAATTTAAAACTTTCTAACAACATGCATGTGTATGGATTCTACATAGTTGGGCACGAAAGTAACTAATGATATTCCTAAAAACATACAATTGGCAAAATTTTGTGAATTTACTAAACTTTATATAATATTATCAAATTTTGTTAAAAAATTATCTAGGGTTTTACCTAATTGAATTAATTTCATGAATAAAATTATTATCAATTTAAATGAAAATATCAATTATTATCCAATATTTTTGAATGAAATATTTATTTTGAATGAAAATATCAATTATTATCCAATTATTATCCAACTATTATCAATTATTTATTTTGAATGAAAATAAATTATTATCCAATATTTTTGGGAGCGATTGTTTATTTTGGATTTCATTTCATATTTAAGCAATCACACCATAGGAGTCACCCTACAATTTTTGTAAAACATAAGTCAATGGCTTCAATTTTTGCACTATCACACACAAACTTCACATCATTTGTGAAAACATATCAATTCTCCCTCGATCTCACACCCTTAAAAACTTATCCATTCTCACATTTCGTCACAAACACTCACCCTTAGAAAAAATCACCAAAAGGTCATGATCACAAAGTTAACTTATACTAATATGATTAGTGCTCAACCCCTCCACAAACAACACATTGTGAAGTGTGGATTCAGTATAAACTTTCACAGATCTTTTTACACTAACACTCGATATCTTTCAATTTCCAAAATTCATCGATCCACCCTTATGCTTCTCAATACTAGAGAAAAATGACATTTCTATTCTCATATGATGAGATCACCCATTATCAAAGTATCAATTATTAACTTTGGTACGCTTAAGATCCATTAATACCACATTGCAAGTATAATTTTCTTTTCTAATTTACATATATATACACACATACACACATATATATACACACATACACACATATATATACACACAAACATATATATAAATGTAAGAGAGAGAGAGAGAGAGAGAGAGAGAGAGAGAGGGAACGTCGGTAGGGAGAAAATAAGGGGGATAGGGTTTTTGCTGCAAACATTGTCACGGTCATGTCAAGGTCATTGACCATGACAATTATTTAAAGAATTGTCACGGTCATTGACCGTGACAAGTCCGTGACAAGTAAAGTTGTCACGGCCTTGCCACGGTCATTGATCGTGACAATTCTTTGTCACGGTCATATCAAGGTCAATGACCGTGACATAAAACGCGTGTTTTTTGTCACGGTCAATGACCTTGACAAGGGTGACCGACTCAAAGGTGACAATTTGGCCATTTTGGTGTAGTGTAGTGTATTCTTGATACTTTTCAGGTCTTGATAGTTCTTCTGCAAAATCTTCAGTTCTTAATTTTTGTCTAAAGAGATCACGGATCCCTGTTCTAATTATTTCTATTCTAGGCACTTCTCTTCCTAACCACTCAATGATCTGGTCTATGTATTTAAAAGTACCACCTACGTATATTAAAGCAGATTCTATAAGTTCTTTATCTTTAGGGTCTGTAAGAGTCCAGTCTTGAATTTCTCTAGTTAAGTCTAAACTTGTTTGATTAACAAATTCTAAGAAGTCTTTAGTGATTTGTAAGCTCATATAAGATTCTTTTTTTAAAGAAATAATATGTAAAAATAGTTAAGGGTTTGGTTTGAGTTATACCTTCCTTCTGGTCTGCAATATCTTTATCTTCTTCCCTTTGTATCTTCAGCCTTGTTACTATTCTTCCCCGGTCTCGGCCTCCTACAACTTTCTCTTTATGTGTCGCACCTCAATCCACTACTTTGGCGATTGACCCGTTTCCTCCCTGTACGCCTTCACGCCTAACGCCCACCTGGATAACGGCTCACGTCTAATAGGCACCTGACGGCGGTTCACCAGTATAACACATTGTGTGCTACACCAGAGGTTCCACACAATAGTCCTCTATGAACAGAAAGTTGGAGACAATTTGGAAAATAATAACAACTCAACATAAGAGATTTCTGGAAAAGAAAATACTTTTATTGCATTGCATAAGTAAATACAACTCTCCCCTCTCCCCTAACTATGAGAGGTTTACTCACTCATATACATATTACTCTCTACAAGCATACTCTCTCTAGAAGTCTAACAGTTTATCACTCTCTAACTCCTGATGTCTTAAACACAAATGGACGCTCCCTTTTATAGCACAAGGGCACATACAATGACTGGTAACCGGCTATCAAAAGAGATTTGGTTGAAAGCATAATTATTAAGGTCTTCAGTCATGGAATCTTTCAAGTCTTTACTTTTTTGCTTTTTTCAAAATCAATCTTGGCATTTTGCAATCATCTTGCACCTAACGTCTTTCACCGTCTTCCTTTAAAGGAGGATGTCTGGGCCCGTATGGGACAGGTCTGAGCTTCTTTATTCAGCAAGGGCATCATCAGTCTAAATAATGGAGTCTTCTTATCTTCTTGCAATAATGCAGGGGTCTAGTGCAGAGAATCTTCTGTCTTTAATAATTCCTCTGCTAACGAGGGACCCATCTTTGTCCCATCTGTGTCTTCTTCTTCCTTGTCTTGGTTTGGTAGGGCATTATTGAAAAATTCATCAATGAGGCCTACAGTTCTAAGGCTAGTTGGCAAAGCTATCTCTACCATTTCCTTGGATTCTTTCTTGAGCCTTCCGTTAAATGGCTCATCAGCTTGGATTATCAGGTCTTCTTTGTGGTAGGAAGTGTACCACCTGTCTTCTCCTGTCAATAACTCCATGATTTCAATTGTCTCCATGGCTTGAGCGATCTGGAGCTTGGACTTATCAATGATTAAATCTTTAGTCTCGTCTTCTGATAGGATCTCAACATCTTCAAATGTATAATTAGAAAATCTAACAAGTCTAAATCCTTCCACTCTCATTCCTCTGCAGGAACTTGGAGAAATCTGATAGATTCTAGCAAATAAAGGAAGGAAATCTTCTATCTTTTTAACATACTCATGGACTATTTTTCCAAGAGCAACAGGGTCTTCTATAGTCTTAATTTGGATGAGTCCGATGAACCCATAGTCTGCTAAGGTTATCTGGGCAATTTCTGCTTTCCCAGTAAGATAAATCTTTGGAACGTCTTTGAAGAAACCTTTCATTATTAAAGCATCTCCATTAGTCTCAGATAATAACATATTGAAATGTTCAATAATGCTATTAGATTCTTTCTTATAGTCTTCTGTTAATGGAAGATTATTATGACCAAACGGTATAACAATCTTAGTCTTAAAAGTCTTTTTCTGATAACAAAAATTATCAGTGGGTCTAGCTTTGGAGGATTCTCCAAGAGTCTGAGCATAGGTTTGAGTCTGTGGTCTAGGTATAGCAGTACCACTGAGTTGGGTAACTGAAAGTCTTTGAGTCCTCATGAATCTAGCAATGGCTACCAAATTTTGTTTGAACTCGATCCATAGTCTATTCTTCACATTCCACCATATGGCATCTATAAGGGTATTTTCGTCTTTTGAAAATTATTTTCTAAATTTAATCAAGTCTGGGTATCTTTGATCGGGTCTATATCGAGGAATGTACATTTTCCCAATAAGTCTATTTTGAGCAATAATCTCTTGTCTACATTTTCCAGGAGGAACTAAGATATCATCAAAGTTCTCTAGGATTGGTCTTTCTTGAGAGTCTTTAATATGAGTCGGTCTTTGCTTTACACCAGCATTTGGTCTTACGTGTCTAAGATAGTCTGCAAAGTCTTCCCTGTTCAGTCTATTCGTTCCAGAGGAACTCATGTCTTCTAGGTCTTCTATTTGCAACATAAAATATGAAATCATATTAGTGTTAGCAAACATTGGCTCTCTTGATATAATATCAGGAATGGTATTTTTACTTCCCTTAATATGTATAACAGAGAAGTCATAACCATTAAGCAATTGTTGCCATCTAATTAATCTATTAGTCCTTGATTTGGACAAGTCTAAATCTCTGAATTTTACTTCATAAGAAGAGTCAGTATAAACAGTAAAATGTTTCGGTCTAAGAAACAACATATATTTTTCTATTGCCCTTACTATGGCTAAAACTTCTTTTTCATGGGCAGTGTATCTTGTTTCTGAATCTGTAAAGGTTCCAGAGCTATGTCTACATAGCTTCTTCTTTTTTGTCTGATGATCAATGGCAAAGTATACTGCTCCCCATTGTTTATCAGAGGCATCTGTTTCTACTATAAACTGGTCTTCTGGATTAGGCAGTTCAAGTAAAGGAATATTCTTGACTGCATCTTTAATTTGTCTTATTACTTCAAAACCATCTTTAGCCCAATAAAAGGGATTGGTTTTGTCTGTTCCTTTTAATTTGGTCGTTAAACTTTGTTTTTTTTAAGCAAGGTCTTTAATAAAGTCTGCAGCACAATTAAGCAATCCTAAAAATGATTGTAATTGTTTTCTATCTTTGAGTTGATCTCGAAACTCAAGAATCTTTTTAGTTATGTGTTCTGCTAAGTATAATTTTCCTTTATTAATATGCATTCCGGCAAAGTCTATTTCAGTCTGAAATAATTGCATTTTCCTTTCGGAAATGACAATACCATGTTTGTCTAATTCTAGGATAATCTTTCTAAGATGGTCTACATGCTCTATCTCCGTCTTATTGGCTATAAGAATATCATCTATATAAACAAGACAAAATTCTGAATAAGGTCTAAATATATTATCCATTCTTCTTTGGAAAACTTGAGGAGCATTCAAGTATCCAAATGGCATTACTAGCCATTCGTATTTTCCTTGGGGCACACTAAAGGCTGTCCAAGTAATACTGTCTGGATGCATCTTAATTTTCCAGAAGTCTAATTTGAAATCAAACTTACTGAATATAATTTTGTCTTCAATTAAATTAATCAAATTGTTCTTGTCTGGTATCTTATAAGAATAAAATAAACAATTCTTATTTAATTGTCTATAATCTATAACCATACGTCTTTTTCCTCTTTTACGTTCAGATTCATTTTGAACATAGAAGGCTAGGTTATTATGTCTACTTTTACTTTCTCTAATAATGCCTAACTTAAGCATTTTGTCTATGTCTTTCTTGAATTCTTCCCTATCTTCTTGTGAGTATCCTTTCTTATAGGTTCCACCATTAATAGTGACGTCTGGGTTAATAGGGATAATTTCACAATAGCTTTGGTATTTATCCCACTTAGCGATGGGATTTTCTCCTAAAGTAGGCTCAGCTAGTTGCCTAATATTTTCTTTTTCTACTTCTATATCCATTTTCTTCTATTTAGATATAGCTTGAACCTGTAATAAGGTCTGCTGGGCTTGATCTAAAATGTCTTGTTGTATAAGCGCTATTTGCTTATAACACTTTTGGTCTGGACACTTACACTCTTTTTATAAGGGTTTAGTAATATCTAAGGCTTTTTGTTGGGTTATAGGTCTAAGTCCACCATGCTCAGCTGAAGAACTCTGATGTTTAATGGGTCTATAATTTGGTCTGACCTGCATAAGGTCAAAGGCAGTCTTATGATCTATTAGGGGGGATTTAATATTAAATTCCTCTTTATCACTAATTAATATCTTATCATTATACTTAGTATAAGGATGATATTTACTAATAAAGTCTTTTCCTAAAATGATGTTTCCTGTGAAACTAGGACGAGAGTCCATTATCCAAAACCGATGATTAACGGTTTTGTTGGTCTGATTTCCTAATTTAAAATAAATAGGAATAGTCTTGAAATATAAGGTAAATGGATCTCCATTATCTAGTTTACCATAGATTTCTTGAGTACTTTCTAGAAAATAGTCTTCAGGGAAGGCATTAGCCTTGCAAATACTCTGAGAGCACCCTATATGTATAAAAGCTGAAAGTCTTTTAGGATAGTCTTTATGTTGAACAAATAATTCTACAAAACAAGCATGTGGTTTAGTAGAAATTCCTAAATTATTCTTTTCTAAAATAGATATTCCTTTTTGAGGTTTATCTATAGCATCTAAGGGTATTTGGTCTTCTGAATTACTTTCAGAATGGTATTCTTCTAAATCATAGGAAATTCCTTTCCCTTTGAAGTCTTCATTTTCTTGCAATCTTTTGGCTATATTTTTATCAATGTCTTGATAATATGTTTTAATATCTAAGTCTATTTGAGCGTCATACTGGCTAGTATAAATTGCTCTAAATCTAGTTCTCCAACAGTCTTCATGGTAGTGTAATTGAAAAATAAAACGAACTATAAATAACTCTGTCTGTATAATCTCAAAGCATTCTACGCATCTAAAGTCTTTCTTGCAACATTTCGTTTCAAATGTACAATAATGTCTTTCATCAAAATAGCATCTAGGTATATAGTTTAGTAATTCAGGATTACTAACTGTCCATCTTTTCTTTAAAAAGGGGCTTAATATACACTTATACCAAGCGTCTTCAAAGTCTATATATTCATCATCTAAATCGTCTTGACTAGTCTTCATCATATACAAGTCTAGAGTATCCTGAGAGTCTTCGTACTCATCAGTATCACTATTATAGTCTTCTGAGTCACTATCTGTATATGCGCTATAGATACTAGTTTTATCATCTTCTATGTCTGATATTTCTATAGCATATAGGATATCTAACTCTTCTTGATCTGCATAGTCTGATATTGTATTAATAATCTTAATACTTTCTTTATCTTTCTTATTAGGGCAGTCTTTAGCAAAGTGTCCTTCTTTGCTGCAAGTCCAACATTCTTTGGTGGCAGTCTTAGATTGGGCTATATCTTTTTCTTTCCTATAATTAGGAACCTTCTTATACTTACTAGTATTATTCTTAAAATATCTTCTTTGGTTAAACTTTTTCTTCTTAGTCTTAGGATTCCTTTCTCTAAAGGTAGTAGATTGTCTAAATTTATACTTCTTTGGCAATCCTAAAGGTCTAGTCTTAAACTTCCTATGTTTACATTCTAATTTCTTTTTGAATTTCTTAGATTCACTTCCACATCCCCATTGGATTGGAGCGATGTCTATTTCGTCTTTGATTGGAGGGATCTGCTTGAAAGTCTCTTCTATCAACTTTCCTTGAGTTATATCACGTCTCTTAGATATGATATAGTCTTTAGCGAAATTGATTCTTTCACCAAGGGAGTTATTCTTAACTCCAGCTACTCCTGGCTAATTCCTATATTCATTAATTAGGATTTGTCCTATGGCAGGTATCTTTCTAAAGTATTCATCTTTTAAGGTTTCTCCAAATTATTTAATTTGGTAATACAGCTGCTCATAATTATTGCTATATTCATTTATCTTATCTAATTTGCAAATGCTAAGGAGGGCTAACTTAGTTTTTGCCAGATCTTGTTCATTGATTTAAGCTAGATGTCCAGCTCCAATGAATTCTGAAGTGAACAATTGAATATATTCTTCAATTGATCTTTCTTCTAAGTTTTCTTTCATTTTCTCAATCTTAGCTAAGGAGTCTTCATTTGTAGCCTTTCTTAAACTATCTAAGTAATATTTTGCAATGCCTCTAATGGATTGCTCAGCGTATGGCTTACATGAACTTGCATCCCATTATTCATTAGATGCAAAACACATGTTCATCTGATTACGCCATTCGTCTAAGGCCTTCTTCCTATCTTGCACATTATCTAGGTTAAGGTATATACCTACTGGATTTATGGCTTGGCTTGGATTGCCATAGTCTTAACAAGAGTGAAACTCTTATCACTGGTAGGAAAGTCTTTTATGTAATCAGGTTTAGTCTTAACTATAGTGCTTGAGTATATAGGAATATTTATTCCTATTAGCTTACTAAAAAGTCTAGGAGCATCTTCTAGCCTACTACTACTTCTTATCTCTTGTTTGCTAGGTTCTACTTGTGTAGCTGGCATTAATCTTTGTTCTCCTTCTTCTATTAGTCTTAAGTTTCTAAGAAGTTCGTTTGTATTCTTAGATTCTTTTAATTTTAATATGCGGTCTTGGGCTATCATATTAAATCTTTCTCTTTCTTGAAACCTAACAGAATGACTTTTCTTAAGCTTATCTTTAAATGTCTTCATATCCAATTCTGAGGGTTCATGTCCAAAGTTTTGGATCCTAGCTTTTTCCTTAACTAAGTCTATTTGTTCAAATGATCTTCTAGGTCTAATTACAGGGTCTTGTCTTAGTAAACTAGCACTAGTCTTACTACTACATTCTCCTTCTGAAGGATCATTGATTATAGCTTCTCCCATATTCCTAAATCTAATTTCTTCGGTCTGGATATTCTTATTGACAATCTTAGGAGAACCAAACTGGATGGTAACATTTCCAGTGACGTCGTCTTAATTAATAAACAAAGGTTTATTTTGTATAGTCTTAGTTTCATGAAATTCTGGCAATTGTCAGAGAGTCTTAGCTTTTTCTCTCATAGGTCCAGTATTCCTAATACTGTAAGTATGATTATAGTCTGACACATTGGTTCTAACTAAGATTTCTTCATTAAGTCTACCGCTAGGAATTCCCGACTGCATTCCTTCATAAGGAAATTGGGAGAACTTCACATAGATTTGGAATTCTATATTTATGTTAGCGTCTGGGATAATATAGTCTTCATAGCCACTAGCATATAAGATTAACTTAAAATGTTTGGCTGTGTCTACAGTTACTGTAAATGCCGGAATGATATTAAAGTATCATATGTTGTCTGATATTTATAATTGGGCTATCCCAATAAGGCTCTTTTTAAAATCTTTCCATCTTTTGTCTACTAAACAACATAATATGTTGATATTATTCTGGGGTCTATGTAATCCTTGGATTCTTGCTTGAAAGAGTCCAAAGGTTAGGAATTGGAACTTCCTATCAGTACCTCTAGATCTAAGCCATTCTGAGTCAAATACTTAGAGCTTAGTATAGGATTTGTCTAACACATGATTCCTACAATGGTAAGTCATATTATAATTAGGAGTCTTAGGAGTGGCACCTTCTTTAAACAAGTCTATGTATCTAACGGCTGGAAGTTGTCCATTATGGATGGAATCTTCAACAATCTTCCAGTCAACTTCACCCCACTCTTTCCATTGGAGAGGATTGGTGAAATTTCTCTCTTTCCACAATGTCCTAACATTGGAGGATGAATCCTTAAGTCTTTGGAGCATGTGATTACTTTGTCCATCATTTGGGATAGAGCTAACTATCTTACTAGTCTTATCTAATCCATCATTTATGACTCGTCTACCTATGGTATTCTTTTCTCTAGTTTCTATAGCAGGGGATTCTCTAAATTTACAGGGGGTTACCTGTTTTTGTTCAAGTCTTTTTTTAATTCTTTCTAAGAAGTTAAAATAATATTTTTGTCTTTTTATTTGATTAAGGATTTCTTCTTTAAAATTCTTATTCTCCTTTCTATTCTTCTCAGAAGTTTCTTCACTGTGTCTAGCTAGAGAATTAACAATAGTTTTACCAATATTAGTAATATAGTCTTTTATTTCATTGTCTTTTTCTTGTCGTTGCATAGATCTAATTTCTATGGATTCTACGGTCTTTTCAATTTTATCTAACCGAGTTAGAATAAAAGGAGAGTCTATTTCTGCTTGGGAAGGCTTATTATATATAGCCTTAATTTCGCTTATAATTTCTTTGTATTTTTCTTCTACTTGGGCCATGTCTAGTCTAAGTTCATTAATAATGCTATCCATTTTGGATAGGTTATGGCTTTCCCTATTATTAAGGTAATTTGCTAAATTTTGTTGAAATTTAACAAAGTCTGTGTAGAAGGTGGTTAATCCTTCTGTCTTAGCCTTTAAGTCTAAATGCAAGTCTTTAACAAAGCTACTGTTATAGTCTTGGGTAGCTGCTATAGATGTAGAAATTAAATTTAATCTTTCTAATATAAGTCTAGTTGCTTTAGCAGCGTTTGCAATCTCATTTTCATTTATCTTATAATAAAATCTATCATCATTTATCTTTTCTAAAATTCTTTGACAAAATTTTGATAAAGTCTGAATGGAGAGGTCTTTTGGTACCTCATTCCAGTTTGATCTAACTATCTCCATTAGGAAGATAAATGTCTAATCTCCGGATAAGCTTGTCTTGTTCTTTAGTAAGTTTAATTAACTCACTGTCTTGATTTTTAATTAAGGTTTTAATTTCTAAAATGTCTTTGTTAAGGACTTCTATATGATTAGTCTTAATATTTATTTCTTATAAAACGTGTACAAGGTCTATTGGGATTTGATTATCTATTTCTAGTAGTCTTTTAGAGATATTTTTTATCTCCGTTTCTAGGGTTTGAGTGTCTTTTATTAATTGTCTTAATATAAGGAGTATACACTTATTTTGGTCTATTATGTTATTAATAGCACTAGCAGTGATTTGTCTACTGTCTGGTGTTTGGCTGGTATATGTTCAATATGTGAACAACCGTCTATATGTGTGGTTAAACAACCTTCTGAGTCTAAATTAGTTATGGGTATAGGTTGGTAGTCTGGGTTGGTTCCAAAAATATCTTGATAAATGCGAGGGATAAATCCCAAGGGCATTAAAGTCTTTTTACTTTTAGTCTAAAAGGAACGTCTTATGGCTTTGATACCATTTTGCACCAGGGTACACAACGCGAAGCGTGCGTGTGGCATGCAAAAGTCCCTCAGAACGGCTTTTTACGCATGTTGCCTCTCGATAACTACAACCCACACCGGGCCTTAACCAACGGGCCACTCTAGGAGTAAGAGTCATCACTTCGCCACCAGTCGTGAAGAACTGTCATGAGGCGAGAACCCCCTATAAGTCTGGTTTCCTCTTCAAAGGCGAGGTTTTATAACACATAGCCACTCTGATACCAGAATTGGGGGTTTGGTCGGAATTCGGTGAATTCTTATTTCTAACGTCTTAAAGCTTAAAATGCAAAATTATTATCTAAAGGTATTGGGGTCTAAAATAGAATATTACTTAAAGGTCTTACTTTTGTCTTATTATGGATCTCATTTAAGGACCTCAGTTGAACCTATATATATATATATATATAGCTCTTGTGCATACCATTCCGCAATTTTAGAGTGCGGACCGGACACATGTCACCTGACGGTGACCCTAGAAATTATAGGTACACTCTCTCTCTTTTCTTGGCTCACCGCCAAGCGACACTTGTCCGGTCCGCACTCTTAAAATGCGGAGTGATATGCATAAGAGCGGTATTATATATATATAAATACTATGAGATGTCAAATATATATATATATATATATATATATATATATATTTTTGACATCTCATAGTATTTATATATATTTCCAATGATTTTTTTAATATTATATTAAAAATATCATCATTTAGTCCACGGTGGCATGTAAATATGTATAAATACACAACATTAAAAAGTATTCTACAAACTCTCTATTAAAAAAGCTTTTTGAAGCGATAATACTGTGTGGAGTCTTGGATCCAAAAAGCTAGTGATGGGTGGTAAAAGTACGGTGGCGGTACAAGAACATTAAATTAAGAAGACTTTACTTGAAAGATTATTAGTTTATAGGATGGTGGCTTTCATTCTGTCATGATTCTGCCGTGTGAAATTTAGCTCTATCTCAAGCCAAGGTAATGCACATTTCCATTTTCCAATCCACCACCTGTACCACCATTAAGAAATGGTGATTTGCGCCACAAAAGTCAAGTTGTTCTGCGATTAGAAGATCTCAGTACGCGTTTTGGACACGCAAAATGAAATTACACACTTTTTAGCTGCTTTGTAATCAAGCCTTCAATCATTGCATTCCCCCCCCCCCCCCCCCCCCCCCCCCCCCCTAATTTCCAAGTTGAGGTACTAAAATGATACACTTTTTTGCAAACATAATCACGAGGCGTGCAAGAGAATTTTTGAGGGGGCAAAACATAATATTTGACATCTCATAATATTACTTACGTTTTTATAATTTTTCAAAAGCAAAAAAGGGGAATTAGCAATTGCTCTTTTATCTACATAGTAGATTTCTAAAATATATTTGATTCAAATATTTAATTACATTTATTTAAGTGAAATAAGTATTGTTAATGCTTTAAAATTTAAAAGAGATTCTTTTGGATTTTGTCATCCAAAAATTATGGTGCTTTGAACTTGAACATGCGATTATTATTACATTTGGAAGTTGACTATCAATTAAGACGATTTCTGTTTGCAAACCATTTTGACTTGTAACTTTAATATTAAACTAGTTCGAAACGCGCGCGATGCGCGAATTATATGTTAATGTACGAAAAATATTTGGAGAATTACAAACAAAGGTAAGGATACTTGTGGCGAGAATGGCCACTCATTCAGGAGATGCCCTAGTGGCAACCAAGCCTCTTAGGTTCAGTTTTAACAGGGAAGCAATAGGTTTTACCCGGCTTTGTCTCCATCACCTTAGTATCCACCATTGCCACCACCACCGAGGGGCACAACACTGGGTTGCCCATAATTGTATTATATACGTGTGTTTAACGTCTATCAGAAGGACCATCAGGCCTCAACACAGGGCGTATAGTGTAAGTTTTACATTTACGGTAGTTATGCATATGTTTTATTTGACACGGGGCATCATATTCTTTCATTAGTTATGATTTTGCTCAGACCTCGAGGTTATTAGACATTGCTACCGATGTTTCTATGCACATGGATACTCAAGTGGGTAGGGGCATTTCCTTACGTCATGTTTGTAGGGAAATGGAAGTGAAGATTGGTCATTTGTGTTTTTCGGCAGACTTATTGATCTTAGATATACAGACTTACAATGTCACTTTGGGGATGGATTGGTTAGCGCAGTACGATGCTCAGATCGACTATAGTGGGAATGTGATTATGTTCATCATTCATAGGAATAGATTTTTCTTATAGCCATGACTAGGTTAGGGGAGGGTCTAGCACTCAGTTATATTATATTGACGTGACTACATCAGAGGAGGGAACTATATCATTAGAGTCGAGATCGATTATCTAGGAGTTTAAAGACATTTTTGATGTGGTACCAAGGTTACCATGATCACAATAGATAGATTTTTGTATTGATTTGGCACTGGGACCGACCCATTACGAGGGCATCGTACCAAATGACTCCCTTATAGACGAGGGACCGATTAAGTATGTTCTGAGTCAGGGGTTCATACGGTGGAGCACATCTCCATGGGGAGCGCATATGTTTTTTTTTGAAGAAGAAGTATGTTTTTCTAAGATTGTTTTTAGACTAGTGGGAGTTGAATAAGGTCACGATAGGGAATAATTTTCCGTTGCCAAGTATCGATGATCTATTCGATCAGTTAAGGGGAAAGTCATTCTTTTCAAAGATCGACTTGCATTTGGGGCATTACCAGTTACGTATTCAGAAGGATGATGTTCTGAAGACGTCTTTCATGATGCAGTATGGATCTTATGAGTTCCGGGTCATGCCATTTAGGTTACCTAATGCCCCATTGGGGTTTTTTGGACTTTATCAATAGTGTGTTTTGCCCATTTCTGGATCAGTTCCTCATTCTGTTCATTGACGACATATTGGCATATTCTTAATCTGAAGTGGATCATGCACACCACTTAAGGATTGTTTTGTAGACGCTTCAGGAGCTTAAGTTGTATTCTAAGTTCTCTCGGTACATATTCTAGTTAAGGGAGGTGCATTTTTTAGGACACGTTGCAGCGGAGGCTCGAATTTTGGTGGATTCTAGAAAAGTAACAACCTTGATGGAGTGGGGGCATCCCTTGATGCCTACTAAGGTTAGGAGTTTCTTGGTTTTAGTTGAGTACTACATGTGGTTTATTTAGGGGTTCTCGAAAATTATGGGGTCACTAAATCACCTCACTCGGAAGGGGGTACCATTTATTTGGAGCACAGATTGCCACAGAGCGTTAGAGGAGCTCAAGGAGAGATTCATAACCGCGCTCATACTTTATTTACCCTGGGGCAGTGTGGAGTACATGGTTTATGTCGATGCATCAGTTCAGGGGCTTAGAGGATTTTTGATGCATGAGGAGAGGCCCATTAATTATGCTTGTAGTAAGCTTAAGCCTCACGATGATAACTACCCCACCTATGATTTGGAGTTGCTGGCATTAGTCTTTGTTCTTCATATCTAGAGACACTACTTATTGACTGATAGATTTACATTATTTTTCCATCACAAGAGAATTCAGTATTTATTTACTCAACGAGAGTTGAACATGAAACCAAGGATATTGTTAGAGTTTTTTAAGGACTTCTCGATTCAATATCATTCAAGGAAGGTGAATATAGTAGAAGATGCTTTGATTCATAGACCAACAGTCACTACGACAGCTTTGTGGGAAGTGTATGGAGATGAGTTATCCGAGTTATGGTGGAGAAGTGGGATATCTTGCATACGATGAATTTTTCAGAGGAGCTTTTAGCAATTGTGGTCGTTAGACCTGATATTACATTATAGGTGATTTCGGCCCAGACTTTGAACTCCTTTTGTGTGGCTAAAGTGCATGCAATTTAGTTTGGAGGATTTCTCTTTTACTCAATCGACTCAGATAGAGGATTGAGATATCAGGGGAGTTTGGTTGTGTTAGAGGGTCTTGAGTTCTGGAGGACATTCTTGACCGAGGCAAATGGTTAGCGGTTCATCATATAACTTAGGGGTGCGAAGATGTACCGTTATATGAGGATATATTAATGGTGGGATGGGATGAAGAGAGACATTTTTCAGTTCATGTTTAAGTGCACCACCTACCAGCTAATAAAGGTAGAGCAATAGGGACTAAAAAGAGAGTTACAACCGCTGGATATTTGAGTCTGAAACTGGGAGAGCGTATCCATGGATTTCATCATGGGGTTATTGAGGTCTTAGAGAGGGCATGTTTCTATTTGGGTCATTGTCAATAGATTGACGAATGTGGATCATTTACTTCCAATGCAGACAAACTATTCCACAGAACAGTACAATGAACTTTTCGTCATAAATATATCATCATGGGGTACCATTCAATATTATGTTCGATAGAGACAATACTTTTATTTCCTAATTTTGGAGGAGCTTTCAGGAGGCGATAGGGGTACAAATGAATATGAGTAATGCGTTTCACTCTCAAAATATGGTCATTTGTGTGTTAGATTTCATAGGAAGCTAGAATCATCACTTGCCACTCTTGGAGTTTGCATATAATAATAGTCACCAGTAGACTATTGGTATGAAACTTTATAAGGCTTTGTATGGATGATTGTGCCATTGAACAAGTTTTTGGATGGAGGTAAAGAGAGAAAGATATTTGAGCCAAATATCATTTGGGTCACCTCAGAGAAGGTGGCGCTCATGTGGGAGCGTATGGAAATGGCCCAAGATCGGCAGAAGAGTTACGCTGATAAGAGGAAATGTAAGTTAGAGTTTTAGGTGCAGTACCCGATGCGTTTTGAGGCCTCCTGATGAAGGGAGTTATGAGATTAAGATCCAATGGGAATTTGGAGCCCCAATACGTAAGTTCCTTCACAAATTGGATAGGGTGGGCCCAATGGCATGTTGTTTGGTCATCAATCATCTTCAGATAGTACACAATGTCTTACGTGTTTTATGTTAATGAATTTCCTAAGGGATGAATTAACCTATCACCACATTGTCCTTGATGAGATTG
Source organism: Sambucus nigra (assembly GCA_949130495.1). Taxonomy (NCBI): domain Eukaryota; kingdom Viridiplantae; phylum Streptophyta; class Magnoliopsida; order Dipsacales; family Adoxaceae; genus Sambucus; species Sambucus nigra. Next base: position 529,241,513 of record OX422217.1, on the reverse strand, counting down.
AGTTGTAGTAAGACACGAACTACGAGTAGCGACCATAACGCATTCTTGAGAGAATAGACAAGACTCTGTAATCAAAGATCATTCCATTAGTTAGAATCTAGTGGGGACACCACAATGAGATTGAGTCTACTTAGGAGAAAAAGGAGCACTATACAAAAATTCTAATTTTGTGACTGCCTTTTTGTGACTGCTTGATGATGCAGTAAATAGCACCACCAGATAAGGTGTTGACAAGCTCAAGAAAGTGATAATAATGGCAGCACAGAAGAATATAAGTAAATATGTAGAAGGAGGTGAGGAGAAGAGGATGAACACTTGAATATAAGTGGTTCAAATGACAATGGATACAATCTCTCAAGCTTTCTCTCTCTATTGTGTAAATTGACAAAGTTTTAGCTAGGGTTGTAATTCTTAATCCTTTTACAAGGTAGAGGATGACCTCTATATATGAGGCTTATGGGGTGTAATATACCCCCTAAGCATGTAATGAGCATGTGCATACAGATCCAACCAGTGTAAGGATGACACCTGGATTGTCTTAAATAAGTAATAATTACCTCAATATTCCCTCACGTGGAGGGAACGGTTTAGTTATAACAGATTAGTCCACGTGTTCCAAGTCGTTCATATGCGTGTAAATGCTCGGCTGTTTTCGCTTGGTACCTACCTCGGCCTGGGTGAGTATGAGGTTGGTGGAGTACGACCCTCACCTTATCTGAGATCAATGTTCCATGAAGACCTCGATCAGGATGTTCGACCGAGGTTGGGTATGACGTGCAATGTTGATCAAGGCCGATGATGACATGATGCTTATTAATTGAGCCTATGAGGCTTTTACTGATCTCAGGTGATACTTGTAACATTGGTTGTGGCCGACCTGATGGATAGTTGAACCCATGAGTCATGTAGACCTCAGTTGATGCCCAATCAAGGTGATGCTTGTATCCTCGACTGTGGCCGACCTGATAAAGGACGATATCGCAAATGGGTAATCCTGAGCTCTTTTTACCTCGGCCATCATACAGGACGAGGTTAATATCTCTGAGCTGGCAGATGCACTTTGGGCATATCAATCACCCCCTAGCCCTTTAGTTACCTATGTAAATAGGTGACTAAGGGGTATGCATGTCTGGGGTTGTGTTTCCTTATGTGCCAATATTTCCTTGACATGTGTCAACTTCTGAAGTGGTTAGTGTGCCTGACTATGTGTAATGATGCTGATTGTTTTTTGGGATCCTAAGTCAATGATGGGCCTTGGGATGCATGTAAAATGATTTGAGGGTTTAAACCCTTTTTCTTCTCATTCTTCTTTATTCTTTCCCATTTTTCCTACCTGTGCTCTCTGTGATTTATCTCTCTTCAAGAGCTCAATTACTGCTGTTGTTTGAGGATTTCTTTATTCTCAATCCTCTTGCTCTTAATTTTGCACTCCATCAGGTATCATTTTGATCTTGCCTTTCCATTTTTAGCCTTATATTTCCATTTCTACTTTTTCTAGTTAGGAGTTAGGCTTTCCGGCGAGGGTTTTAGGGTTTTCCGGTGATACTTTGCATTTTTTGGTAAGCCTGTTCTTGAGTGTTCTTGGTTAAAAAGGCTTTCAAAATCCAAGTTTGATCTTTGATTTTGATTTGGATTGAGTTATTTGGTTGTATTTTAGATTCTCAAGTGTAGGGTCGTCTGTCTTATGCTCAGGCCTTTGTATAAGCTTATAGAAGAGTTCCCTTCTCTTAGAGAGAAGACCTTTGAAAAAATTAGGCAGATAGAGAGATAACCTAAGAGGAAGCTCGTAGGGCTAAGGCCTTCCCCCTTAGACCTATCTTCCCTCCACCTCTGAAGGTGATATACCCTGAGCCAGCTAAGCCTACAGAGGATCTAATAGACCCCACTCCCATGTCTGAGTCTGAGTCGTCTAACTCAGACCCTATGTCTATAGACTATTTTCAAGAGGCTATGGATTATTCCATTAAGCAAGATCAAGTCCCTGATCAGGACGAGGTCCAAAGTCGTGCCTCATCCCACAATGGTGCTAGCACCTCACATACTTCTTCTGATGTCGATATTGTGGTGTCGAGTGTGGCTATTCCCCTACCCATTGATGCTATCCCCCTGTCGACCACCACCGAGGCTGAGTTCACTCAGAGGTTTCCCGATGGTGTCCCTTCACACTACACCAAAATGGGCAAATTGTCACCTTTCAGTCGGCCAGCCTTGTCAAGGTCATTGACCGTGACAAAAAAACACGCGTTTTATGTCACGGTCATTGACCTTGACACGACCGTGACAACGAATTGTCACGGTCATTGACCTTGACACGACCGTGACAACTTTTCCAGCAAAAACCCTTTCCCCCTTCTTTTTTCCCTCCCACCGTTCCCTCCCTCTCTCTCTCTCTCTCTCTCGACGCTGCTCTCTCTCTCTCTCTCTTCCATTTATATATATATTTGTCTGTATAGTTATGTGTGTGTGTGTATATATATCTGTGTGTATGTGTGTGCGTGTGTGGGGGGTGGGGGAGGGGGGCAGGGGGTGGGGCAGGGTGGGGGAGGGGGTGGTGAAGGGGTGGAAGGGGGTGGGGCGGGGTGGGGCAGGGTGGGGGAGGGGGTGGTGGAGGGGGCAGGGGGCAGGGGGTGGGGTGGGGTGGGGTGCGGTGTGTGTGTGTGTGTGGTGGTGTGTTTTGGGGGAGGGGGGAGGGGGTGGTGGAAGGGGGCAGGGGGTGGGGAGGGGTGGGGCAGGGTGGGGGAGGGGGTGGTGTCATTTTTCATAATTTTAGCATTAGTAAACATAGGATAAAAATATCTGATTAATTCCTAGGTTAAATTAAATTAAATTAATTTTAGTGCTTAAATATTATTAAATGGTTTTGAATTTTTTAAATATTATTAAATGGTTTTGTAGTGTAGTGGATTCCACCATATTCTGTTATGTCTTCTTTACTAACTAGAATCTTGTTGCAGATAGAATTCCCTTTAGGGTCTTATGTCTTGAATTAATCTGAGGGGGTGGGGGTGGGGGTGGGTGGGGTTTTGAATATTATTTACATTCAAAATAAATAATTGATAATAGTTGGATAATAATTGTTTTTATACCTATAGAACAGCTTAGATAGTGTGTGTGTGTGTGTGTATGTGGTCAATACATGAATTTATTTTTGTATTTGAATTATCCCATGAATTTATTTTTGTATTTGAATTATCCCATGAATTTATTTTTGTATTTGAATTAACCCATTATATGAAACATACTTGAAATTAAATATAGTGCGCATAGATACTAGCATTCTAGTTCTTATGCGTATGCATTCAATAACCCTTAGACCCGTTCGAGAGTCATTACCCCTGTAATGAGATCTCTCGAATTGTCCCGTTTGGACAGTTTGAGACTGTATAATTTTTGTATAATATTCTTATTGGCTTAAAGTTGTTACTTTTGGAGGAAGTTCTGCAGTCGTATCTTAATGTTTTCTGGGTACATACTAGATTGACAAGTGTGACTGTTATTTTAATTGACCAATTGAAATAACACTCACACCTGCCAATCTACGTCGTGTACTTGGAGAACTAAGGGGATATGCTGTCGAATTTTTTTCAAATCGTAACAATGTGCATGAGCTGTTAAGTATATTACAGAAAAATGCATTCTTGAATGGGATAGGACCACATACCCTTTAATAGGATAATTAAATGATGGGATAATTAAAAAAAACATACTATAAATCTAAGTTTTGTTTACCTTTAATAGGTGTTTAGTTGTGGTAGCTGTGATGGGATATCCGAAATACAAAGATTGGATGGGTGAGACTAATAGAATGGGGGATGTGTTTCGCAGAGGTGCTAACGAATTTGTGAAATATGCAAAGAGATGTCGTAATGATGAAGAGTTTCCGTGTCCGTGTGCTAGGTGTAAGAATGGTAAGGTGTTTGAGTGGAAAACAGTTGAACTACATTTGTTAAGATCGGGTATGCAAGATAGTTATCGATTTTGGAGTTTTCACGGTGAATTGAAAGTTCCTTTTGTCCCTGACCAACCTTCACAACATCCTTCAACAAGTAGAATAGATGAAGAAGGGGACGACGTAGATCATAATATGTTAGAGGATTTAGTTGATGATGCGTACGGAGTTTATGAAGCCGAGGAGAATGAGGTTACTGATGATGTAGAAGATTCAAGTGCTCGCGAAGATAACACGATAAAACTTGACGATGACTACCAAAGTTTAAAATTTAAGGAGACCCAACCGTTATACTCTGGCTGTGAGAAAGATCAAACAACTTTACATGCCATGGTTGGTTTGCACAGTTTGAAGACGCAGTACGGTTTGTCTGGCAATAGCGTGACGGGAATTCTGAAATGGGTGAAGGGCTTATTACCCAAGGTGAATACACTTCCAAATAGCTATCCTGTTATGAAGAACAGTTTGAAAGGTTTGGGAATCAAGTATAAATCGATTCATACTTGTGTGTATGACTGCATACTATACCGAAAGGAGTATGAAAATCTCGATCGTTGTCTGGTATGCGATGAACCTAGATATGTCCAATCTACTAGTAAGGAAGGCACAAGCTCAAAAGTGCCTAAAAAAGTATTGAAATATTTTCCCGTTGGGCCTAGATTAAAGCGATTTTTCACAGTACCATGGATTGCAGAGGCAATGACTTGGCATGCTAGGGCAGAAGTAGGGGGTAATATCATGCGTCATCCTATTGATTCTACTGCCTGGCGGAGGATGAATTATGAGTATCCCGATTTTGCTCGAGAACGACGCAACATTCGTTTGGATATATCAACAGATGGTTTCAATCCATTTGGAAATCTAAGCACCAATCAGAGTGTATGGCCAGTGATCCTAGCCCCACTCAACCTCCCTCCTTCACAGTGTATGAGACCTGAATTTTCGATGATGGCTTTATTGATACCTGGGCCAAAGGCACCAAGTGAAGACATTGATATCCACCTGGCTCCTTTGGTAGAAGAATTAAATGAGTTGTGGGAAGAGGGTGTGAAATCATTTGACTCTTTTAGAAAAGAAGAGTTTACGCTGAAAGCTATGTTGATGTGGGCAATTCATGATTTTCCAGCTTATGGGACATTATCCGGATGTGTAGTACATGGTTATTTGGGGTGTCCTATTTGTGGAGAGGAGACTGAATCTCTTCGTCTATCCTCCAGCTTAAAAAATGTATACCATTGCCACAGGAGGTTTTTACCCCCAGCTCATAGTTTCAGATTTGAGAAAGATTCCAATTTTTTATTGGGCGGAGTTGAACATAGGCTACCGCCGAGACAACTTTCGGGTTCAGAAGTTGAAAATAAATCTTCTGAATGTGGCCCAAATATGCCAGGTAAGAATCCCAAATTTAAGAATGTCAAGCATAAGAAGACCCCGACTGGGAATGAAACTGAGATAAGAAAGGCATGGTCTCGGAGGTCAATTTTATTTGACTTGCCTTATTGGAAGAAAAACCCGATGCGCCATGTATTGGATGTGATGCATGCAGAGAAGAACTTCGCTGAACATATTGTGGGTACTTGCCTTGGGGGGAGTCATTCGAAGGATGGAGAAAATGCACGAAAAGACCTTAAAACATTAAAACTTAAGCCACAACTATGGTTGAAAGAAGATAGTAGGGGAAGGACAATAATTCCCCCTGGTGCGTTTACTTTGACGAGTGAGGAAAGGAAGGTGCTTCTAGACACAATATATAATTTGAAGGGCCCATCTACTTTTTCGTCCAACTTGCAAAGGATTGTGAATTATTCTACTCATGATTTACATAAGTGTAAGTCCCACGATTGGCATGTGATCATGCAATTGGTTCCTCTATTGTTTAAGCACTGTTTCTCCAAGCACAAGGATTTGCGTAGGGCTATTATGCAAATTAGTATTACCTTCTCCCTCTTGTGTGAGAAGGTATTGAATCGAGAACACATAGTGGCCGCAAAATTGGCTGTGAACGAAGCGATTTGTGTATTGGAGAAGTACTTTCCCCCAGCATTCTTTGACATAAGTGTTCACTTGTTGGTACACCTATGCGACGCGGCACTTCTTTGTGGTCCAGTTAGATATCGGTGGATGTATCCGTTTGAAAGATTGATGAAATTTTTCAAAGATTACGTCAAGAATACGCGATATATTGCAGGATCAATTGCAGAGGAATACATCACCGTGGAGTCATCAATATATACTCGGGAATATATGACTGACTCTACCAGCGTTGATGACACTGATGAATTCCTCGATGATGGTGGTAATGTGATGGGAAAACGAGTGAAATTAACGAGTTTGCAACATGAACAAGTAGCTCGTTATCTATTTGACACACATGAAGATGTCGAAGAATGGAAAAAGTAAGTTTCGAATATTATAATGTTTAACATTATTTTAGATTATTTTATACATGATTAATTTTGTAATATGCAGTAAATATGAAGCCTGTGAGAACAATAAAAGACGAAAAACAGTGGTACAATCAGACAGCGAATTTAGGCTATGGTTGACACAAGAGGTAATTACAATGAAAACAGTCGTTATATAACGTTACATTACACTCAAATTTTACCACTAATATAATTAATTTATCTATATTCTCAGCTCCTAAAGATGGGTGATGCGACATCAAGGCTTGCTCGTCTAGCCACTGGACCCTTGTTCGTGGCACAAGAGTACAAAAAATATCGATTGAACGGTTACATTTTCGGCGCTAAAGTGTACGAGGAAAGTACAAATGTACAGAACTCGGGAATTTCATACAAGGCTCTTACTTTCTTTCGAGTGAGCGCAAAAGATAAAAACCTCGTTGAAGCTAAAATGACTTACTATGGTTTAATCCAAAATATATTTGAATTGGATTATATAAGCTTCAAAGAGGTTGTATTTTACTGTGAATGGGTAAGAGTTGAGGATAAAAATGCTTCTAAAGTTGATCCTGTCACCAATTTGATCATGGTTGACTTGTCCAAGTTGAAGAGCAACGACCACGTGAGCGATGAGCCGTTTGTTTGTGCATTTCAAAAGGTTAAGCAAGTGTTTTACTCGGAGTATATCAACAACGAGCCGTGGTCAATTGTCCAACACGCGCCAAGGCGTCTAAATAGTAGTGTGGATGACTTGGCTGCTCCTACCGAATATCAATCCATTTTTTATGATAACCCGAATTTGAAACCATTTTTCAATTTGTAATAATTATTTCAATTTGTACCGAAACATCCATTTTTAATGCTTTTACTTGATCTGCACTTTATCATTTTCACTCTTGTGTAGTGTGCGTGTGTGGAGAGGAGATTAATACATAAATATTCCAACTACATCAAAGTTTTGTTTATACTAATCCATGAATATACGCTTCTTACCTTTAATAGGTGATTAGTACATAGTTATTTGGGGTGTCCTATTTGTGGAGAGGAGACTGAATCTCTTTGTCTATCCGAACACTAACAAATGCCATAATCCTATGGAGCGATGCTCTGCAAATTCCTCCCAACCGTTATGTAGCCAAACATCACCGGTTGAAGTTGTCAATTTCACTTTCCATACCCCACCACTTGCCATACCCCATTCAAAGGTGGAGTTGACAACTTCAACTGCTGATTTTTGGCTACACAACGGTTGGAAGGAATTTGCAACGAATACCTCCATAGGATTATGGTATTTCTTAGTGTTTAGATATGAAGAGAATTATAATTGACACGATTGCCCGGGGTACATTAGTTGGAAGGAGGTGCCATATGAGCTCAAGTTAGCTGTTTGAGTGACACTACAGGTAATGTATTTATATTTATATGTCAATTTCGATTTCGATTTCAATTACGATTTATATTTATCTATATTTGAGGGGCGGATACTAATTTTACTTTATTTCAATTCAGGGGACAGGGAGTGGCCCTAAGGGTAGGCCACATATGCTCTATACTTATGTCGCTATTCGGACGAGAAGGGAAGGATAAGGAGGTGTTCCCGAGCGTCGCGGTACAAAATCTCTTTTCCATGCAAATAGTTTGTAGATTTGAGATAAAATGATGGTGATGTTGTTTCTTTTTAAATAGTTTCTTATTTGAATATATATTTGCATGATCTTTAGTTTGTTCGGATATATGATGTTTGGAACAGGTACAACGTTGCTATAACAGGTACAAATATACTGCTGGGCAGTGGCAGTGGCCATACTGCCCAGCAGTTTTTTTTTAATTCTGCCCAGAATTGTCACGGTCATTGACCGTGACACGTCCGTGACAAAATTGACACGGGCGTGTCACGGTCAATGACCGTGACAATTTTTTTTAAAAGGGTTACGGCTTTGTCACGGTTTATAACCGTGACAAACGTGTCAAGGTCAATGACCGTGACACGACCGTGACAAAAAAAGTTGTCTCGCCTCGAAATGTCACGGTCATTGACCTTGACAAGGTGAATTTGTCAAGGTCAATGACCTTGACAAATGGGCAGATTTGGTGTAGTGTCACCTGCCTAGGCCGACGTTAATAGGGACGAAGATGATGGTCATGAGAGAAAAATTGATACCTCGGAGGCATCCGAGATAGAGAGTTTTGACACTGAGTAGGACCTCTTAGCCTTTGGGAACCTCTATTTAATAGGTCCCTCCATTAAGCTTAGGAGACCTCCGAGAGGTGAGAGGGACTTTGATGGCCGAGATGGGGAGATCTGTGTGCACGAGCAGATGTTTAAGTTTGGATTCCGTCTCCCCATCCATCCTTCGATTAGATCCATATTGTCCCATATCAACCTAGCCCTTTCACAATTATCCCCCAATGCTTGAAGGGTGATGACTCTGACCTTCTTGTTAGAGTTTTCATGGGTTATTACGTCCCATCCTCTGCTAAAAACCACCCCAGCTACTACCACTTCCTAGCTAGGAAGTCAGGTAAGAAGATTCTATTGCTTACCCAGACTTCAAATCATAACGAAAACCACGGTATTTCTTTACCTCAGAGGCATGGGAATTTGGTCCTTATGCCACCTCTTCATCGTTGGAGCTGAGGACACCTCTGAGGTGGGGAAAGGTGTCCCTGGATGCTAAAGTCGACCCTGGGCTTAGCTAAGAATACCTTCAAAAGGTTAAGAATCTTCAAGAGCAAGGGGAACAGGGTTGGCTGGTAAAATACGAACATCTAATGACCCCCTATTACCTCTCGGAGACTGGCTTAGGGGGAAGTCCTCTCATCGATCTTCGTAAGTATTATTTTTCCATAAGTTGTACCTCTGACTTTTAATACCTTTGATTTACTAACTCAGATACTTCTTTTTGCCGAACGCCCAGAAGTCATCTCTGATGATTTGTGGGAGATGTCTGCCCCTAATCTCGTTAAGCTGGTGAAAAAGGCTGGATACAATGCAGCCCCTCATCCTCCTAAGCATAACATCGGCACGTCCAAGGCTGATGTTACAAAGAATAGGAATACTACCACTGACTCGGAGGATCGTAGGCCGAGTAAAAACCAAAAGGGAGATCATGCCATCCCTATCTCAATAGATGATCCTCTGGCTTCTCGTATGGCCCAACTGAAGATCAGCGACAATTTGATAATCCATGGTTTGAAGGCAATGGATGCCACAGGCTCTGTAATGACCGACGCAGACAAGCGTTTCCTATGCTCCCTGGATACCCCCTTGCTGGTCGTGTTTAGCCTTCATAGGTCAATTCAGGTACCAACTTGTAATTTTTTGTTCTTTTTAGTGTTACCTCGACATAGATGTAGTTTAAAACTTGAGCTCATGCATCTAACTTTTCATTATAGGGTATTCTATCCATGCACCAATTCGTCGACTGAACCTTGAGGAAGATGCCCCTTATTGAGAAGGGAAAAGAAGCTCAGAAGGTGAAAGCCTCTTTAAATGTAGAGGTTGAACGTCTGCAGACAGTGTTGAATGAGTCTGACAATCAGGTTAAGCAGAGGGACAGGGATATAGACAAACTCAATAAGGATCATATAGTAACCCTGAAGGCTAAAGACGATGTCCTACAAACGAAAGTGGATGCTGTAGTAAAATCTCCCTTGGAGGATGCCTCAGAGAAGATCTTGGCAGACTATAAGGTCTCTGATCAGTTCATCAACTTCGACTTTGAATACCTTGAAAGTGGTATTAAGGAAACTGGTAAATGGGCTACCTCCAAGGAGAAGGAGTCAGGGAGTCTGACTGCCTCAGTCTTCATTGGTCTAGGCTTTGGTGACCCCTGATTTGCTCAGGCCTTGCAAGAGGTTGAGGAGGAAGCTACTGCTCCAATCGAGACGGCTCCCCTGGAAGCCGCTGAGACTGAAGATGTTAATCCTCTAGAAGATGGAGTTGAGGTGACTAACGTCGGCCCAGAGGACACTACTACAGCGGCAGATACTGAGACCTGATTATGTGAATCTTTTAATTTGTAACTTTTGCTTCTGTCTGTAATTTGGTGAATTTTGATGGCCCTTTAGAAACTATAGATTTTTAAATCTCACTACTTAATGTAATACCATATTTTTCATAGGATTTTGCTTCTTTTAATGAACGTCTCTTGCATATTTTTTTAAAGTCTTCATAAATTGCCACCAAATTATGATGTCTAAGGTCTGAGGTCATCAAATTATGATGTTAACCTCATACTGTGCCACCAAATTATGATGTTTAAGGTCTAAGGTCACCAAATCATGATGTTTACCCTCATAAATTGCCACCAAATTATGATGTTTAAGGTTTGAGGTCATCAAATCATGATGTTTACCCTCACAAATTGTCGCCAAATTATGATATTTAAGGTTTGAGGTCATCAAATTATGATGTTTACCATCATAAATTGCCACCAAATTAATGATGTTTAAAGTCTGAGGTCATCAAATTATGATGTTAATCCTCATACGGTGTCACCAAATTATGATATTTAAGGTCTGAGGTCACCAAATCATGATGTTTACCCTCATAAATTGCCACCAAATTATGATGTTTAAGGTCTGAGGTCATCAAATTATGATGTTTACCCTCATAAATTGCCACCAAACTATGATGTTTAAGGTTTGAGGTCATCAAATTATGATGTTAACCTCATACTATGTCACCAAATTATGATGTTTAAGGTCTGAGGTCACCAAATCATGATGTTAACCTCATACTATGTCACCAAATTATGATGTTTAAGGTCTGAGGTCACCATAATACGATGTTTACCTCATAATTTTCACCAAATTAATGACGTTTAAGGTTTAAGGTCACCGTATTATGATGTTTACCTCATAATTTTCACCAAATTAATGATGTTTAAGGTATGAGGTCACCATATTATGATATTAACCTCATTCTGTGTCACCAATTTAATGATGTCTAAGGTCTGAGGTCATCAAATTATGATGTTTCACCTCATAAATTATCACCAAATTATGATGTTTAAGGTCTGAGGTCATCAAATTATGATGTTTCACCTCATAAATTGTCACCAAATTAATGATGTTAAAGGTTCGAGGCCACCATATAATGATGTTCCACCTCTTAATTTTCACCAAATAAATGATGTTAAAGGTCTGAGGTCACCATAATATGATGTTCACCTCACAATTTTCACCAAAGTAATGATGTTAAAGTTCCGAGGTCATCAAATTATGATGTTTCACCTCATAATTTTCACCAAATTAATTATGTTAAAGGTCTGAGTTCACCATAATATGATGTTTCACCTCATAATTTTCACCTAATTAATGATGTTAAAGGTTTGAGGTCACCATAATTTGATGTTTACCCTCATAATTTTCACCAAATTAATGATGTTTAAGGTCTGAGGTCACCAAATCATGATGTTTTACCTCATAATTTCACCAAATTAATGATGTTTAAGCATAATGAAATATTATTGACATATGAACTTCTCTTCTCATTAATATTCTCTTCATAAAATGATACATGTATTATAAAGAAACAACTACAATGTCATATGTAATACTTCTTCAGGTGATCAACATTCCATGGATTGGAGAAAGGTTCCCCTTCGAGATTTTCTAGCTGGTAGGTACCGGGTACAACCTCATCGACTACTTTATAAGGACCATGCCAGTTTGGGTGGAGCTTATTGGCCTTTTTCAACGTCTTCTTTAGGATTAGTTCTCCCATAGCTATAGGTCTTAATTTCACCCTTTGGTTATAGAATTTTGCAGTTCTCTGCTAGTAGGCCACATGTCTTATCTCCGCATCTTCTCTTCTTTCCTCAACCAAATCTAGGTCGAGTCTTCTCTCTTCCCCATTCTTCTTGGGGTCATAGGTCTGAACTCTGTGAGTGGGGAGTCCTACTTCTGTAAGTATGAAGACTTATGAGACATGGGCCAACGTAAATGGGGTCTCCCCCGTTTGTGTCATTATCATTGTTCTGTAGGCCCATAGCACTACATAAACCTCTTCTGTCCATATCCCCTTGGCTTCTTCCAACCTCTTCTTAATCCTGTCAAGGATTATTTGGTTCGTTACTTCAGTCTGACCATTTGCCCGAGGTCTTCTAGGAGAAGAGAAGAACTGCTTGATCCCGACTCTCTTGTAGTATTTCTCTAAGGAAGCATTCTTGAACTACGTTCCATTATCTGAGATTAGGGTGTTTGGGAGACCGTATCTGCATATGATGTTCTTTCAGATGAACTGGAAGGTCTTCTTATTGGTGATAGTGATCATGGGCTCAGCCTCTACCCACTTAGAGAAGTAATCAATTGCTAATATCAGAAATTGATAATTATTCGCAGCTCTTGGCAATGGTCCCACCAAGTCAATCCCCCATACTGCAAATGGCCAAGGAGAACTGATTAACGTCATAGGTTGATGAGGGATAGTGGAGAATCTCTGGAACTTGTCGCATCTTTTCACGTAAGCTGCAGCATCTTTGGCCAAGGTCGGCCACTAGTATCCCTGCGTAATTATCCTCTTGGCTAAAGTTCTTCCTCATGTGTGACTGTAGCAAGAACCCTCGTGTACATCCTGCAGGATGTGGGGGACTTCTGTAGGATGGACACATCTGAGGAGAGGTAGTAGGAATCCTTTTTTATACAGGACATCTCCTATTATTGAGAACTTGGCATCTCTGTAACTTAACTTTCTCCTTTCTAACTTTGATTCTGGCAGCTCTCCCTGTCTGATATATCTGATAGGGGGTCCATCCATGAGTCCCCTAGGTTCAAGTTGAGGCAAGGTATGGCAACCTCTTCTTCCTCAATGGTCGTTTTAAGTAGGATCTCGACTGGTACTATCCTTCTGATGCCTGTCCTTGTTGTTGAGGCCAACCTTGCTAGTGCATTTGCACGACTGTTATCTAATTGGGGTATTCTCTTCATCTTCACTTCTGTGAAGCTTCCTAGCATCGTTCTCACCCTCTTTAGATATTTGCCCATCCTTTTATCCTTGGCCGCATATACTCGCAGGATTTGGTTTACAACCAACCTTGAGTCACTGTGGACTATGAGTTGGCCAACACTAAGAGCTTTTGCCAATGAGAGGCCTTCTATCAAGGTCTCATACTCTGGCTCGTTGTTCGATGATTTGAAGTTGAATCTAAGTGCATACTCAATGTCGGTACCATTCGGTGCTGACACTATCAGCCCTGCTCCACTTCCACTTTCATAGGGCGATCCGTCAATAAAGAGGTTCCAAATGTCTTCATCTGAAGAGAAGTTTCCCTCTAATAGGGTCCCTCGCTTGAAGAGGCACCTGTCTTCCTCATTCTCAACTATTCCTTTTCTAGCTTTTCCAGACAAAACCTCTTCCAGATTTTGGAAGACGTTACTATCTGATTCATCTGCCATCTCTGAACTATTCTCAATCTCCACCTCTTCCCAGATGAATTCTGCTACAAAGTCTGCAAGAGCCTGCCCTTTGATGGAAACCCTAGGTTGATAAATAATGTCATACTCCCCTAACTCGATGGCCCAAGTCATCAATCTGCCCGACTTCTCGGGCTTGTGGAGGTCCTGTCTTAGTGGTGAATCAGTGAGGATGACCATAGAGTAGGCTTGGAAGTATGGAGTCATCTTCCTGGAACCGTATATCAGGGCATATGGTAATTTCTCCATTCGAGGGTAGTTCTGTTCAGACCCTTGGAGGGCCTTACTATTGAAGTATATCGGCCTCTATACTCCATCATCTTCATGCACTATGGATGCACTTATAGCTGACTCTGAGACTGCCAGATAAACATACAACTTCTCTCCCAGAATGGGCCGAGATAAGAGTAGAGGGAATCCAAGGTAGGATTTGAGCTCGTTAAAGGCTTTGTCACACTCCTCGTCCCATTCGAAGGCCTTTCTAAGCACTTTGAAAAAAGGAAGACACTTGTCTGTAGCTCTGGAGACAAACCTGTTGAGTGCAGTAACTCTTCTAGTTAGCCTCTGAACGTCTTTTATAGTTCTCAGAGTCTTTATTTCAAGCAGAGCTTTGATCTTCTTGTAGTTAGCCTCTATTCCCTTTTGATTGACGATAAATCCAAGAAACTTTCCTTCTCCTACTCCGAAGACACACTTGGCAGGGTTGAGCTTCATTCTGTATAAGTCCATGGTGTCAAAAGTCCTCTCCAGGTCAGCCACATGAGTGACGGCCTTCAAGATCTTTGTCAACATGTCATCCACATATACCTCCATGATCTTACCAATCTGACTCTCAAACATCTTATTTATAAGACGTTGATAAATGGCCCCTGCATTCTTCAAACCGAAGGGTATGACCTTGTAGCAATAGGTCCCCTTGTCGGTTATGAACGCAGTCTTCTCTAAGTCTTCTGAGTCCATAAAAAACTAGTTATACCCTGAATACGCATCCATGAAGATCATAAGTTCATGCCCTGCTATGGCATCTACCATCTGATCAATTCGAGGTTAAGGGAAGCTGTCTTTTGGGTAAGACTTGTTCAAATCAGTGAAATCTATGCATATCCTCCATTTCCCGTTAGCCTTTGGCATGATGACGACGTTAGATTACCACTCAGGGTATATGACCTCTCTGATAAACTTGTCCTCTTCCACCTTTCTGACTTCTTCCCTGATGACATCGTACTTTTGCCTTGAGTAAACTCTTTATCTTTGCTTAATTGGCTTGGCATCTTCTGCCACATTGAGTTTGTGACACATAATCTCAGAGTCACTGACTGGCATATCTGCATGGCTCCAAGAAAATACACTCTGCCTCTTCTTTAAAAGCTTTACCAGCTCTTCCTTGATTTTGGGTCTTAGGGCTTTGCTGATTTGGACAGTTTTTTTCGACTCGTTCTCATTGAGGATGATGGATTTTACCTCTTCCACGACCTTTCCCTTATTCAATTTTATTTCATCCCTTGGATCAAGTGTATCAATGTTATATGTGGTTGATGCCCTTTATGGTCCTCTATTTTTTTTGTCGAGTTAAAGTAGCATTCTCGTGCCAAGGTCTGGTCACCTTGCACTTCCCCTACCCTATAGGGGGTCAGGAATTTTAGAATTTGGTGGATCGCTGATGGCACGGCCTCAAATTCCTTTAGGGCTACTCGTCCCATGATGAGGTTGTAGGCCGAGAAGACATTTTCATCCATTACAAAAAAATTGATCTTCCGGGTCAACTTCTTAGGCCATTCGTCTCCCATTTGTACATCCATCTCATACATGCCCAACAGACGGACCTTTTCACCGCTAAAGCCAATTGACAGATGATGATATGGTACAAGCCTAGCTCTGTTGAGGCCTAGGCTCTTGAAACATGGCGAAAACATTACATCAACTTAACTTCCCCCATCGACTAGGATTCTCTGCACCTCACATCCATGAACCCTTGTTGTAATTACTAACGGGTCATCATGTGGATCCAGGATACCTTTGAAGTCAAGTTGGGAGAATCCAATTATAAGAGTATCCATATCTAACTTCTTTCTCTTTTGCTTAGCCTCTGAAGATGCCAAATTCACAACCTCTACTTTGGTCACTGACATAGCCTCTGCCACATGAGCTTTACGGTCGCTTACTTCAGAGCCACCCACTGCTATTCCTCAACAGATGGTGTTAACACCAAAGGAGATCATACCAACCCGCTTCACATGGGCATTGTCATCTTTTGGTGGGAGGTCAGGATCATCCTCATCCTCATCCTCATCATCTGAGTCCTCATGTCTTCTTTCTGGGGGATCTTCCCGACATCTTTCATTTCTCTTCTTTTTAGGGTCATCTCTTCCCTTATTAGAAGCTTTACCGTTGACATACTTCTTGAGCTTTTAGAACTTCAACATCTTCTCAATCTCATCCTTCAAGGCGAAGCACTTGTCAGTCATATGACTGTGGTCTTGGTGGAACTCGTACCACAGATTATTATTCCTCTTATGTGGAGGAGCCTTCAACTTCTCCAGCCATCTTAGGTATCGGTCATTTTTTATTTCATTGAGGATGTGTTCGCAGCTCATAGTTAGAGGAGTATAGTGTGCAAACTTGTCTTCTGTGAACCTCTTTTTTCTGTATTTCTTCCTTTGGAATTTCTCGCTGCTACTTCAATTCTCATCCTCATACTTTACAGCCATTGCCTCTTCAGCGTTCATGACCATTCCTGTAGTTGCGAACAGCTCTGCCATGGACTTGGGAGGGTCTTCAATAAGCTTCCACAGTAACTTCCCCTTCTGGAGTCCTTCGATGAGGGTTGTCATAGCTATATTCTCTTCATAATCTTCAACCTCTAATTTTTCTTTACTGAATCTAGAAATGTAGTCTCTTAGGCTCTCATTCTTTCCTTGCTTGACGTATAATAGATGAGTGGTCTTCTTCTGAGGTCTTACCCCAAAATAGAAATTATGAATAAACCATTAAGCCAAGACCTTAAAGTTCTCAATAGAGTTCTTCAAAAGAGAGGTAAACCAAATATGTATAGCTCCCATTAAAGTCCCATAGAAGGCCCGGTACCTCATCTCATCTGGGATCGAATAAATGTATGTCGTAGACTGGTACATCTCAATATGATGCACAAGGTTAGTACTACCATCATACTTGGGAGACACCGTAGGTGGTTTGAACTTGGTAGGGGTTGGGAAATTCACTATCCTTTCCATAAATGGGGAACCCTCTGAGAACCCTCTTTGTAGTGGGTCTCAGCTTTTGATGAGGTCCCCGATCTTCTCTTCAAGACATTGAATGGAATAGTTCCATGGATTTGCAACGTCATCCTGGTCGAGGTTATCCCCATCCACCTCTAAGGGGTGAACTGAGGGTTCCCCATCCGCTGCACAGCGTCGACTATTTACCTCCTCTCGATCCCTATCTCGGCCATGTTGGGGTTGGCCATATTGGGGTCGACCATGTTGGGGTCGACCCTAATGAGGTCGATGTTCCCCATCTTACCTTTGTGAGCCTCCTACACTTCTAAACCTGGATAACCTCTGCCTTAGGTCATTAACTGGGTCGAGCCTTTCAAAGGCCGACCCTCTGCTCAAGCGATCAAAAGTTGCTCCTCTTTGTTGGACATCCCCATCTCTTCTGCCCCCATAACCTCTACTCTGCTGGATAGGACGTACCGTGTTATTTAAAACCTCATACGTCTCCCAACAATCTTTTGGATCATCCTCTGCCTCCATATCGTCATACCTATCCTCAGGGCAAGGTTTTTCTTGCCTCCTCAGATGTAAATGCCTAGGGTCAGTAACGTCCGTCCTCCGTTGAGTAGTAGGTTGGTCTTTTCTCCATGCCTGGGGAGGTCCCTTGGCTTCAGGATGGGGTTGAACTGCTGTCGAAGTAATCATCTCCGGTGAGACCCATGGTGGCCTCATCATATTTTGACTGAGCTATGCAAATTTCTCCTTCATTACTTGATGTGTTATAGCCAAGGACCTCAAGGCTGCTGCCACCTCAGCCATTTCGAACTGGGGTGGTGCCTGGATGGAAGTAGGTCAAGCACCAGATGGTGGAGGATGTGGTGGTAACTCCGGTGCCATATGTTAAAACTAAAGATCTTAAGAAGAAAATGAACTTAATACCTTAAAGGACCTCTTTCAATGGTGAAACATCTCCACGCATGGGATGAGGCCTGATTCACCACCAGAGTCTCCGGTGAGGTTAAGATAGAAAAGGAAGAGATATATCTTCTCGTACCCACAGATGGCGCCAAAAATTATGATGCAGTAAACACCACCACCAGATAAGGTGTTGACAAGCTCAAGCAAGTGATAACAATGGCAGCACAGAAGAATATAAATAAATATGTAGAATGAGGTGAGGAGAAGAGGATGAACACTTGATTATAAGTGGTTCAGCCAATCTGGCCTACGTCCACTATGAGTGTGTGTGAGTAATATCACTGAATGAAGGCACTAATGGCAATGGATACAATCTCTGAAGCTGTCTCTCTCTACTGTGTAAATTGACATAGTTTTAGCTAGAGTTGTAATTCTTGATCCTTTTACAAGGTAGAGGATGACCTCTATGTATGAGGCTTAGGGGGTGTAATGTACCCCCCAAGCATGCAATGGGCATGTGCATGAAGATTCAACCGGTATAAGGATGACACCTGGATGATCTTAACTAAGTAGTGATGACCTCAATATTTGCTCACGTGGAGGGAACGATTCAGTTATAACACATTAGTCCATGTGTTCCAAGCCGTTCATATGTGTGTAAATGCTTGGTTGCTACCTTGGCCTGGGTGAGTACGAGGTTGGTGGAGTACGACCCTTGCCTTGTCTGAGATCAATGTTCCATGAATACCTCGTCCAAGACGTCCGACCGAGGTTGGGTATGAGGTGTAACGTCGGCCAAGGCCGATGATGACATGATGCTTGTTGATTGAGCCTATGAGGCTTTTGCTGGTCTCAGGTGATACTTATAATGTCGGCTGTGGCCGACCAGATGGATAGCTGATCCCATGAGTCATGCAAGCCTCGACTGATGCCCAATCGAGGTGATGCTTGTAACATCGATTGTAGCCGACCTCATGAAGGACGATATCGCAAATGGTTAATCCTGAGCTCTTGTTACCTCAACAGTCATACATGATGAGGTTAATGTCTCTGAGCTGGCAGGTGAACTTTGGGCATATCACTACTAATGAGGGTGACAAACTTATCACTTCTAGGAGTAGTCACAAAATTATTTATAACTCCCATTAGGAGTGATAAAATTAAAGGGTAATAAAAAATTTGAGTCAATTAGTTTGTCACTGCTAATGAGAGTCACAAATGTTACCATTTATTTAACTTGTGACTCCCCAAGTAGTCATAAATTTATAACTCTCACAAGTAGTCACAATTTTATCAGTAGGCCTAAGTTATAACTTGTATGAGCAGTCAAAAAATTATAACTGCTATGAGGAGTTACAAATTTTAACCTAATACTAAATTTGTGACTACTATCAGCAGTCATAAATTTGTAACTGCTCGTAGCAGTCATAAAATTCGGCCTAAGACTTAATTTATAACTGCTTTTGACAGTCATAAATTTGTGACTACTGTTAGGGGTTACAAAATTTTGGGCCTACATTAATTTCCCTCTTCTATCTCCAATCTCTCTTCTCATAACTCCCGCCCCTATCTCTTTCATTTTGCAACTGTGAATAACTAAACAACTCTTGCCCCTCTCTTTTATTTTGGTGCCGTGAGTTTTCGTTTATGTTTATGTAAATGCCATTTTTTTATTTTATTTATGTTTATGTAGATTTTTTATTTCATTTTTCTACTGTGACTTTTACGTTGTAGTGAGTTTTATGTAAATGTCGTTTTCATCTATGTAAATGCTGAACGTTTCATTTATGCTGCTACGAGTTATGACATTATTTATGCGAAGAACTGTTTCAGAATATCTTTATGGAACTGTTTCGGAACATTTCATTTTTTATTTCAATTTCGATATAGGTTTATAATTTTCGATTTAGGTTTGTTCGATTTCATTATGGACCCAAAATGTTTATAACATTATTTATGTGAAGAACTGTCTCGGAATATGTTTTGTAGTCTTAAAATACCAACTATCTCGGAATAAGTTTGTTTGGTTTTCTAAATGTTTAGGTTTGTTTGATTTCATTATTTATGCTTTCATAAATTTTTAGGTATGTTTGATTTCATTTTTTTTAAGGAAAATCAAGTCGTACACTTATATGATGAAAATGTGAAGAAACATATTGCAATCAAGGTTGTAGATGGATCGTGTAAACTATGGAAACCAACACATTTGCAAACTTATGTTCAAGGAAGAACATATTGAGAAAATTGGAGATAGGTTAGGAGTAATTATTGTATGAAGTGTGCATATGATTGAGAAGATAGGTTAGACTGGAACATTTTAGCCATCATGGTTCATTTTTGTTATTAGTTTGTTATATTGGATCGTCTTACTTCACCTTATCCTTACATATTTGACTTTTGGGGGGGTTAATTTTTAATCTAATTTGATTTTTATGTTGATTATATATTTTGTATTGAGTTCTTAATGCAAAAATTTGTTGGGACTGTGAATCTTGTTTTTGGACTTGAAGGGGTCCTAAGTGACCTACGACCATTTCTTGCAACATTAGTACACAAAAATACTTTAAAATGATACTTCAAAAATGATTTGACTGGTCTCTTATGAAATAGACGTGTAGATATGGCATATTACTTCATCAATCAAGTTACCGAAACTTTATATATGTGTGGTTTCACATTATTGTTACTGGATTATGGAATAATTATATAGTCCAATATCAAAGCCAAATTTTGTCTATTCTGACATTGATTGGATTTATTATGTACTACTCATTCAGGACTGACTGAAAAATAGCCTCATTGGTGTTGTAAACATGATAGTTGAAGGCATGCATTTGCTGAATTGATGGTTAGATTAAACCCCCAACTGATGTGAACTCTGTTGAGTCTTATATCCTATTATATACTACTTCGTGGATAACTGAGTGGATCCTAATACAGTTTTGTTTTTTAATCAGAGTTTGCATATAAATAAGGAGGATTGACGTTTGATGTGATAAATAGGGCATTTTATGAAATTGAAGATGAGTCTTTGTGTTTGGTTAAGCATTCAGGGATGACTGACCAAGCGTAAATTCTTCCGAATTTAGCCCCTTAAGTTAGTGATTTTAATATCTCGAACAAGGTAATTGAATCATTTTTAGTCCATATCACTCTATTGTTCGTTTCTAACAAAATTCCCTAGTTTTTGTGTAATTGTGATAAAGATTTTAGGAATGGAATGCAATAAAAGAAAAGAAGAAAACTAGAAGAAATGTAAAAGGGCAAAAGTGTAAATTCCATTCAGAATTTAGAAGCAACGTCAAAATTGAAGTTGAAGAGCATGAGTGCACAAGAGCATAGGAAGAAACGGCATTCAAATCGGAGTTCTAGATCAAAAGATATGGTCAGTCAAAGTTTCAAGGATAAAGTCAAATTAGAAGAATTTCGGACCGATCCGGTTTGGATCCGGATCCATCCGAATTGACAAAGTCCAGTAGACCCCGGTTTGTTTGAAAGATGAGGAAGTTCGACCTGAAATTGAAGTCAAGTTGCCTATTGCTGCTCCATTTCCTCAACGTTTAGAGCCACCTAAGAAAGGGGCTTCACGTACCGAGGTGTTGGATGTTGAAGCAAGTAAAATTGAATTTGCCATTCCTTGATGCTATTCAACAAATTCCAGCATATGCTAAGGTTATCAAAGATCTTTTGACTGTCAAAAGACGACTTAAGGTAAAGAAAAATGTTTTCTTGGCACAAAATGTGAGCTCGATCCTTCTCAACGATCTTCCACCTAAATTCAAAGATCCAGGTGCACCTACCATTTCGTGCGTCATAGGAGAAAAAAGAGTGGAAAAAGCATTGCTTGATTTAGGTGCGAGTGTCAATATCCTTCCATACTCCATTTATAAGCAGCTTGAATTAGGTGATTTAAAACCTACCCGAATCACTCTACAGTTAGCGGATAGAACAATGAAAGTGCCTCGAGGGATTGTAGAAGACGTGATAGTTTAAGTGGACACGTTCTACTTTCCGGTTGATTTTGTCATTTGGGACCCTGAGCCTGTACCCCATACGAGAAATCATGTTCCAATAATATTGGGTCGTCCATTCTTATCTACTGCTAATACTTTGATCAATACACGAAATGGCCAAATGCAACTCACTTTTGGAAACATGACTCTCGAGACCAATATTTTCAATGTCGCTAACCAAATGGGTGATGAGGATGAAATTCTTGAGGTTGATCTTATTGAAGAGGTAGTGGATGAGAATATTGAGAAAATCATAAGAGGAGATGCTTTGGAAGTGTGTTTAGTGCAAAGTGGTGAGGAAAAGAGTTCTTATACTGAGTTTGAGCGTGAGATGGAAGAGTTGAAAAATTGGTTACAAGATGAAGAGAGTTTTGAGAGTTTGAGAGATGTTGACTGGATTTCTAGGTATGAAGAATTACCTCCGAGGGAGACAACCACGAGTCCTTCTGAAAATAGATTTCCTAGTCTTGAGTTGAAGAAACTACCCTCACATGTCAAATATGCCTTTCTAGGAGAGAATGATACATTTCATGTTGTTGTGTCTTCCCGTTTAGAAAAAGGGCAAGAGGGTATGTTGTTGGATGTGTTGCGAAAGCATAGAAGTGCTTTTGGTTGGACTATAGCAGATTTGAAAGGTATAAGTCCATTGATTTGTACCCATAAAATCCATCTTGAGGAAGAAGTGAAGCCCTCGCGTGAGATCCAAAGGCGTTTAAACCCAACCATGAAAGATGTAGTAAGAGCGGAAATCATCAAATTGTTAGATGCTGGAATTATCTATCCCATTTCGGATAGTAAATGGGTGAGCCCAATTCAAGTCGTTCCAAAAAAGTTAGGAATGACCGTGGTTGAAAATGCTAAGGGAGAATTAATACCTCAACGCACCACCACCGGGTGGCGTGTTTGCATTGACTACCGAAAGCTCAATGCTGGAACTCGAAAAGATCATTTTCCCTTACCGTTTATCGATCAAGTGATTGAACGAGTGGCGGGCCATCCTTACTATTGTTTCCTAGATGGGTATTCCGGATATAACCAGATTGAAGTGGATGTACTTGATCAAGAAAAGACGACTTTTACATGTCCGTTTGGTATGTTTGCCTATAAACGTATGCCATTTGGGTTATGTAATCCGCCAGCTACTTTTCAAAGGTGCATGTTGATTCTCTTTAGCGACATGATTGAAAAAGGTCTTGAGGTGTTCATGGACGATTTCAGCGTTTTTGGTCCATCTTTTGACCAATGTTTAGCTAATCTTGAAAGAGTTCTATTCCGATGTGTGGAAAAAGACTTAGTCCTCAATTGGGAAAAATGCCATTTTATGGTTACCGAGGGTGTAGTTTTAGGCCACATAGTCTCATCTAGGGGGATTGAAGTTGATCGAGCCAAAATTGAAGTAATAGCTGAGTTACCCCCGCCAAAATCACTTAAAGATGTGAGCTCCTTTCTAGGCCATGTTGGATTTTATAGGAGGTTTATCAAAGACTTTAGCGCCATCGCTAGACCTTTGAGTAATATTCTCATGAAAGACACTCCATTTGAGTGGAATAAAGCATGTCAAGATGCTTTTGAGAAACTTAAAAGCATGCTTGTTTCCGCACCTATCATGCAAGCTTCGGATTGGTCACTACCATTTGAGCTTATGTGTGATGCAAGTGATTACGCTATTGGGGCTGTTCTTGGACAGAGGAAAGACAAGAAAGCTCATGTTATTTACTATGCTAGTAGAACATTATCTGGCCCTCAGCTTAACTACTCTACTACAGAGAAAGAGTTACTAGCATTTGTTTTTGCTCTCGACAAATTTCGCTCGTACATTGTTGGGTCACCTATCATATGCTTCACTGATCATTCGGCACTTAAATATCTCTTGAGTGAAAAAGATGCCAAACCCCGACTAATCAGGTGGATCCTACTCCTACAAGAGTTTAATCTCTCGATTCAAGATAAGAAAGGAGTAGAAAACGTCGTCGCGGACCATTTGTCACGCCTCTCGTCCGACGTGCCTATTGATCCCATTCCCATAGACGAGTATTTCCCGGATGAAAATTTATTTTCTACTTCCTCTCTCCCTTGGTTTGCGGATATAGTTAATTATCCTATCCCCTTTTAGGATTTTTCTACCTATGTTTGTATTTTTTTTTCTTTTATTTTATTTGTTTCCACAGTGTTGTACTAGTTTGTAATATACAGTTTTAGTATAATATTGGCTTGTTTTATTTCTCGCACTCTTTATGTTATCTTCTTTATCTCTCTTATCCTTTGCTTGAGGACAATGCAAATCATTAAGTTAGGGGGGATGACATGTGCGTATTCATAAAACTTCGCATAAAATATATATATATATATATTTTTGTTCAAAATAAATAAAAATTGGAATTTAAATTTTTCAAAAATGTCACCTTTATTCTATTTAAAGTCTCAAATTATTAAATCTCAATTACACTAAGCCAAAATTGACCGAAGATGGAAATTGAAACAAAATTGACGACTTAACGAATAAGTGTGGAGATTGATCAAACCCGGTGAGATTACGAGCCTATTAATTTTTTTTTTGAGTTTTTAAATCAATTCGAGTTTATGATTAACTCAAAGTTCTTTTCAGCGTGTTAATAAGTCGTTGATGATCTCAATCCTTTATTTTGATCGGTTATGGGAAATGTGTGAAATGTTGTCTCGAAATTCGTGCTAACTATATCTCTAAACTTAATTAATCTCGAGATGCATATGGTAATGTGATTAGCAATTTGGACAATGAAGTAGGCCCTCGTTTGTTACCCAAAAATATTATCCATAAAAAAGTTGTGAAAAAATAAATTATCCCTTTGCAACCCACTTTGAGCCTAATAAAATATTTTTCCTTCGTTTGATAACCCGAAAAACCCAAATAGCCCGGAATTGTGAAAATTGAGAAAATTCATCAAGTAAGTCCAAATTGTGCAATAAAAAGGGGCAAGAAGAAAAAAAATAGATATGCTCAACAAAAATAGCAAGAAAAGAAAAAGAAAAAAAATAAAAATAGAAAAAGAAAGAGAAAAATGAGCAAATGCCCGAAAAAGCACAAATGGACGTCATAAAGGTATTTTCCAATTCCGAACATTCCATCCATTTATATTTTTACCCTTTACACCTTTTAACCTAAAAAGTCCTAACCGAGTCCAAATGGAGAAATTAATTAATGCATGGAGAGAGAAGTTATGAAAAGATAAAATAAGAGATCAAAATGGTGTGAACTAGAGGTGATGTTCCCGTTTCCCTATAACCGTACTCCGATGATGAGATCTTTTCACAATATATTTCCTTCTTTTCAATTTTGTATGCATGAATTTGTGTCCATTATATTTACTCTTTATATCATGCATACCGAGAGGAAATAACCACAATCCGAGTGATTCGTTCGTGAGTGTATCCGTAAGAATTTGAATCAAAACGAATTTTTGGAATGTAACGTAATGCTCAATCGGTGGAAATTTGAGATTTAATTTTTGGCTTTGCACACACACACACTATGGTTTGAGATAGTTGAATATGAGTTGATGGTGATTATTTTGTAGAAAAGTTTAAATTGTACAAATTTTTAAGTATTTTGATATTTATTTGAGTCAATAAAGAATTTTGTGGGTATATTCACTCCAAACCCTCACGAGACAAAACTCGTCCTACTAGGGTAACCTAGGGGTTTAAAGGCTTGTTGCATATGCTCAATGTAATCGCGTGCCTGCGAAAGTGGAATTTTATTTTAATAAAGGAATTTTCAAGAGTTGAGTTTTGGTTAGAATCAGATACATTGCCCGGGACATGCAAAGTCCTAAGTTAGGGGGATTTGACCAAGCGTAAATTCTTCCAAATTTAGCCCCTTAAGTTAGTGATTTTAATATCTCGAACAAGGTAATTGAATCATTTTTAGTCCATATCACTCTATTGTTCGTTTCTAACAAAATTCCCTAGTTTTTGTGTAATTGTGATAAAGATTCCAGGAATGGAATGCAATAAAAGAAAAGAAGAAAACTAGAAGAAATGTAAAAGGGCAAAAGTGTAAATTCCATTCAGAATTTAGAAGCAACGTCAAAATTGAAGTTGAAGAGCATGAGTTCACAAGAGCATAGGAAGAAACGGCATTCAAATCGGAGTTCTAGATCAAAAGATATGGTCAGTCAAAGTTTCAAGGATAAAGTCA
This sequence comes from Sambucus nigra, assembly GCA_949130495.1. NCBI lineage: Eukaryota > Viridiplantae > Streptophyta > Magnoliopsida > Dipsacales > Adoxaceae > Sambucus > Sambucus nigra. Next base: position 529,215,420 of record OX422217.1, on the reverse strand, counting down.
AATTAGAAGAATTTCGGACCGATCCGGTTTGGATCCGGATCCATCCGAATTGACAAAGTCCAGTAGACCCCGGATTGTTGACGAACCGATGGAAACAAAACTTCGGACCCATCCGACTAGGCCCAGACCGATCCGGTAAAAAGAAAAGAACCGATCCGGTGTATTCGGACCGATCCGAGGTTGAGCCGGACCGGTCCGGTCGTGTGAAATGCTGACAATTAATTGTTCAATTAAAACAGAGCAACTCTTGGAAAAATGTACCAACAAGCATTATTGGCTATCAATTTCTATACTTGGTGTTATAAAAGCTAGTGCCCTATATCATTTGAAGGAACCAACCAAGTGAGTAGAGAGAGAATTGTAGCAAGTTGTTAAGATTACAAAGTTGTTAAAGAATTTTAGAGTGAGTTTTTGAGAGAATCATTCAGAAGTTTAAATTTCTTTCATAAGAACCTTAATTTGTACTGCTGATTAAGAAGAAGTTATCTGGATTTCAATTTCATTTACTTGCCTGCTGCTGAATACAAGTAATATCATTCTATTCTCTTTTACTGTATTATTTGCAAATTTATTTCCCATGTCTTGTAGTTCCATAATTCTGAGTATGAATTTGTTCTTCAATCCAATCATGAGTAGCTAAATTTCCCAAGGGTTGGGGTACATGAACTCGATCCAAGGCAGATTATCTATGTAGAAAATAGAGGTTAAATTCAAATATTGATTGAATCGTGAAAGAAAATTATACAAAAAATGTCAATCTTTAATCTCTCTTGCCCTAGGTACTTGAGATGTTTAAGAAAGCTTTGCTAGTATAATTTATCATTCACCGCTTTATACCTATTTTTGATTTCATATTGTGCGGGCTAGATCCCTCATATATGTAATGCTTAGAAGTTATAAAGGCTGGATCTAATCAATTATTTTAATTTACAAATCTAGTATTTTCTATGATAATTTGCCAAGGATTTAGGGATTGTATTCTACCCTGTTTTTTTCCCATTTGATTAAAATTTTTCCTGCAATTTTTAGTCTGCTTTCATTAAAATTTCCAGTTTGCTTTTGTTAAGAAAAGTTTTATTTCGCTAGAAATCTTCCAAAATCATTAATCATCTTTTTGTTTATTTTAAGAAATCATTTTCAGATCTAATAAGTTTCCTGATTACTATTTGACATTTTCTTTCCCTGTGGATTCGATCCCGACTTACCAGGTTATTACTTGAGCGATAGGTTTGCACTTGAACCTAGAGTGAACGCACTTTTAAGACAAATTTTTAGTCGCGTCAAGTTTTTGGCGCCGTTGCCGGGGAATGAAAAATTGTTAAATTTTCACGAAAGTTATTTGTATCTACAAGTGATTTCTAAAAAAAAAAAAAAAAAAATTTCATTTCATCTCTTATGTGCTTATGCTGAATTCATCCCCCACCCAAGTTCACGAAAATCCTATAGCCGAAGCAAGTTATGAAAATTCGGAGTCTCTTCTTTTTTGGGTTCCACCTCCTTCGCCTAATAATTCCATCACTAGTCGTACATTGAGTCAAACCCGGAGTGAGAATTCTGAAGCTTTTGGTAGCGATATGTCGGATCATGGTAGTGTTGGTGTTGGTGCTGGAGAGGATGAGATACCCTATCTTCCTATGAAAGATTTGTTATTTCCGGAGCGAACTGTTACCCCTGGTTGCATTTTACTCCCGTATAATGCCGATCAGTTCCATTTTCGGAATGGCATGATCCAAATACTTCCTACATTTCATGGGATGGATTCTGAAAAACCATATCTCCATATTCGAGAGTTCGAAGATACATGTGAGACTTTTGGAGACCAAGCTTGTCCACAAGATGTAGTCCGGTTGAAGCTCTTCCCTTTTTCCTTAAAGGATAAAGCTAAAACTTGCTTATGGTCCCTACCCCCAAATTCTGTGTTATCTTGGAGAGATAGGCAAAACAAATTTATATCAAAAAAATTTCCACAGCACAAAACTAATTCTGTTAAAGCCCAAATTCAAGCTTTTCGACAAAATGAGAATGAGGCTTTTGATAAATGTTGGGAGAGATTTCAGGAGTTAGTTAGTGCGTGCCCGCATCACGGTTTTGAAAAGCATCATTTAATTTCATTTTTCCATCAAGGCCTTACATTAGCGTCGAAACAACTTGTCCAAACCATGTGTGAAAGACCTTTTTGGGAGTTAAATTCGAGCGATGCTGAAGCTCATTTGAAATATATAGCTGAGACTACCCAAGCATGGGATACTTCTGATCCCAATAGTCAAAATAGAAATCGACAAGTGTCCAACTTGCCTGCTGCGTCCGGTATTTATCACTTGGACAAGGACACTTTGTTGGATCGAAAACTTGACCAATTAGAGAAGAATTTCAGAGATATGCTTGAAGTGAGATTGAGAGATGTGTCGGGATCCGTACAAGCTGGAAAGGAGAAAGTGTGTGCCATTTGTAATGCGGGTCATTCTACCAAAGGATGTCCTACCATTCCTGCATACAAAGCAATGTATACTGAACAGGTTGAGGCAATAGGGGGCTTTCGAGGAAATTATAATGCATAGCAAAGGAATGCATATAATCAGTCGTGGAGGAATCCTGGGTATAGTTTTGGACAACTGTGACACCCCGACAAATTAAATACCGGGTAGCTACGCCTTTATTAAATTAATTCAAAATGCCAAGTTGGCTCAGTTAATAGCATCACTGTCGAAAAACATTTTATAGATTACTAACCACCTAGTATTTAAAAAGTAAGTGCCAAATTTTATTAAATCTGATTAACATGCAACAAGAGTAATGAATAACTAAATAACACCATTCACCATACTGAAATGATACGAATAACCATCACAAAATGTAAATAACCACTGGAGGAAAAACTCCTCAATACAAATCCCACAACTGATAAGTAAACTGAAGTAAATAACTAAAACTGAATACTGAGCAATACATGCTAGAGTCTGAAAACTGAAACGTAAAAGATGTCTAATAGAATTGGGCAACATGCCCTACAACTGATAGATAGTGACTCTGGAATCCAAAAGATAGAAGCGTCTACATGCAAATCCCTGTAGCTTCCACAAACACCTACAGCTCGTCACCTGAATGAGAATCCTATGCTTGGTGTCCTTGTGTCTGGGCACCTAAAAATGGTTTTACAAAGAAAAAGAGATTTGAAAAGCAAACGGGTCAGAGCCCGAATGTGGAGTTATATTTTAAAAACCTGCAAGTGCTTTAAAAACATTTAAAACATTAAATGCAAAGTACATTTTAGGACGTGCACTCACATGATATTCTCACCTCTCGTCTAACTGTGCACTCCTAACGCAAATACCCATCTATAACGACCCATACTACTAGCTAACTGACAACATAACTAACTAGACTGCCAAAGGTTCTACCCATATTACTCGGTTCCATTTAACATAACAACGCTCGTAATTAAATAGAGGTTTAACGTAAACTCAGTTACTAAATATGTCAATGATATAACTATCAGTTAACTCATTATATATCTTGAAACGATACCGTAATATTTTTACAACCTTAACATGAGGATTCCCATAATATAATGTATATTAATCATATCATAAATATACAATACAAGCACCCCGCAATCTAAGCTGTAGTGCACACATACTCTGTTATCCATCCCGGTACATCACGTATATAAGGATCACATATTCCGAATCTCTCAGGAATAGTCCAGATAACACAAATCACAAATAGTGGAGGCGAACACAGTCACCATCACGTGGGTCACGCACATACCTACGCTCCCACGGTCAACGGACTTATTAATATCACAATAAGTCTTTCTATGACCTATGTTCATCGAGGTACCAGTCTACATCCCCCCCGTAGGCACACAAGGATTAGAGGGTCCTAAACGAACGTAACCTCCCGTGATAGCAAGTATGGTAGGTATGTCATACAAACAATCCATATACTAATACTAAGTAAACACACATCTTAGTAATACCGTATTTTAATCGTAGTACATATTGCATACTCGTACTAGCTTATACTTATCACAATTCATACTATTCCGGTTTGTAATTATACGCGTCATAATTATCTCACGTCGTAGTAGATACTCACGTCTCAACCCAAACCGTCCATGTAACACACTCTCGTACGTAAATTCCTTCTCATAAATACCCAAATGTCCCAAACCTATCACTACATCATCGTTGGAAGGTTAACTATATCCTCGAACAAGTTTACGGAACTCCAAAAGTCAAAACAGTCCAAAAAGGACCAAACTGCCAGCTCGTTAGAAGTCTCGTTCAAACGAGGCTTCGAACGAGTTTGGACTGTCAGGTCGTTAGAAGTCTCGTTCGAACGAGGCTGTTCGAACGAGATCCCAGTTCGTTCGAACGAACTGTCCCTTCTAACGATATCTCGTTCGAACGAGACATCGAACGAAATCCCTACTCGTTAGTAATGACTGGTCAACTCGTTAGAAGCTCGTTCGAACGAGTTCGTTCGAACGACCTGGGGGCAGCTTCTAACGAGGTACCAGTTTCGGCCCAGATTTTTCCCCATCTCGTTTTTTCACCATTTTTAACAATTCTAATCTCTTCCAAAGTTCATCCCAATAACGTTTTAGGGTCTCTAATTCATCCTAATCATATTTACATCATCTCCTAACATGTTTTCAAGGATTGAATCATCATAACATCAACCAAAATTACAAATCTCTACACTTTTCCCAATTTCTCTAGAATATGAACCCTAGGTTTATATCATCATCAAATCCCAGAATTTATTTCGTTTTAATTCCTTAAAATCACAATTATTATAAGGGAAATCATCTACCTAACATACTACATGGATTTCTCTTCACAATTTCTCAATTCCTATGATCTAAACTACATGGGTTTTCATATTTTCTTCAAGAACAAACCATAAATCCGAATTTTCTAACATGGAGGAAACATTATCAGAAATTAAATGGAATAAAGTCACTTGCCTTGGTTGTCTCTGAGTTTGGTGTAGATTCGGTGTAGAATTTCTGCAGAATTCCTCTCTCTCTCTCCTTCTCCAAGCTTTCTTCTCCAAAAAGCTATGGTGGCTAGGGTTTGCTTTGGGGGAACTTATGAAAACCTAATTTAATAAACCTCCGTAGCTTGTTGGTTTAATAAGGGTTGGTTGGGTTAATTCCTTATCAGATTACAACTCTCAATTTTCGTCACTTTTAGTTACCCAAAAATACCAAATTACTAAAATACCCTTTAAGTTACCGGTATGGCCTAAAAATACCTTGGGACCCAAACTATACCCCCGGCTAGTGTTTTCTGACTATCTCGACCCTTCCGGACGCGTTGGTGCACTCAAAACGACCATACAGATTATAGATTTTAAATTCGCTTTTATTATCAAAATATTATACCGTGACGCGGCGGTCCCACGCGTCTCAACAAAAATTCCAAATTGCCGTATATAAATCTCACGACAAATTTTATAATACCAAATACATATATAATCATATATGCACTTAATCAAATACCAATTCGCATCACATTAGTATTATAACCCGGATTAATTTCCAATTAATACACAATTAATTAATTAATCCCAAAAATAAATATAGCCAAAAGTACGGGGTATTACATACTCCCCCCCTAATAACTGAATTTCATCCCGAAATTCGAAACTAGAAAGTAACTGCTAAAAATAGCTCTGGATAACGTTCGCGCATCTCATCCTCGCGCTCCCATGTGGACTCCTCGACATTGTGATGTCGCCACTGAACACGCACTAACGGGACTATCTTTGACCGCAGTTTCCTCTCGCTTCGATCCAAAATAGCAATTGGCCCCTCCTCGTAGGAGCTATCCGGCTGGAGGTCGATGTCCTCCACAGCAATGTGAGAATGAGCCAAATTATCTCTAAGCTATTTCCTCATCTAGGAAATATGGAACACGTCGTGAATCCGATGCAAGTGCTCCGGTAGTCCCAGTTTATACACAACCGGTCCGATCCGCTCAATAATAGGAAACGGCCCCACATACCTCGGTGCCAACTTCCCCTTCTTCCCGAAACGCATAATCCCCTTCATAGGAGATACTCTGAGCAAAACCTGGTCCCCCACTTGGAACTCTCTGAAAAACCTCTTCGCATCAGCATAACTCTTCTGTCGGTCTTGAGCTACCCGAATGCGACTCCGAATCAACTCAATCCTTGCCGAAGTATCCTGAATCACCTTCGGCCCAAGTAGTTTGTTGTCCCCCACCTCCAACCAATATGCTGGGGAACGACAAGACCTACCGTACAATGCCTCAAACGGAGCCATGCCAATAGTGAACTGATAGTAATTGTTGTAAGCAAACTCCACCAGTGGAAGGTACTGCTCCCATCCACCCCCGAAGTCAATAATGCACATGCGTAGCATGTCCTCCAACATCTGATTGGTGCGCTCTGTCTGCCCATCGGTCTGCGGATGATAAGCCGTACTCAACCGCAATTCCGTGCCCATTGCCTCCTGGAAACTTTCCCAAAACCTCGAAACAAATATCTTGTCTCTGTCAGACACGATATTTAGGGGCACACCGTGAAGTCTCACAATCTCTGAAATGAAGAGCTGGGCATACTGTCCCGAAGTGTAATCAGTCCTTACGGGTAAGAAGTGAGCGACCTTGGACAACCTGTCCACAATTACCCAAACGGAGTCATGACCCCTCTGCGACGTAGGCAACCTCGTAATAAAGTCCATGGATATGCTCTCCCACATCCACACCGGAACCTCCAACGGCTGTAGCAATCCTGCTGGTCTCTGATGATCCACTTTTACAAGCTGACAAGTGGCGCATTTTGAGACAAACTCAGCGATATCTCTCTTCATACCGCTCCACCAATATTTCCGTCTCATATCTTGGTACATTTTGTCCCCTCCGGGATGTACCGCGAACCGTGAGCCGTGCGACTCTGCCATCACATCGTGCCGCAATTCTTCCTCTTCCGGAACTACCAACCTCCCATTGAAGCGCAATCTCCCGTATGAGCTAACGGTATAGGACTCGGCTCCCTCTGCAAGTAATCGAACTATCTGCTCTTGACAGAACGAGTCATTGGCCTGTGCCCGTACTACCTTCGTAACAATCTGCGGTGTAACGGTCATCACAGACATGAAAGATCGGGTCACTGCATCCTGGTGTCCCAATTCCTTCCACTTAGCTTTCCACACCTCTGCCACCTCATCTGCTGGCCTACGGCTCAACGCGTCTGCTACCACGTTAGCCTTACCCGGGTGGTACTGGATGTCGAACTGGTAGTCCTTCACAAACTCAAGCCACCTACGCTGCCGCATATTCAATTCCTTTTGCGTGAACAGATACTGTAGTGAGTTGTGGTCCGTGAACAACTGAAACTTCTCCCCCAAAAGATAGTGCCTCCAAATCCGTAAGGCAAATACCACTGCTGCCAACTCCAAATCATGCGTGGGGTAATTCTTCTCATGAGGCTTAAGCTTACGGGAAGCATAAGCTATGGCCTGTCTCTCCTGCTGCAATACACCTCCAAGCCCTTGCAAAGACGCGTCGGTGTAAACCAAATACTCAACTCCCGGTCTCGGCAATGCTAACACAGGTGCTGAGGTCAATTTGTCCTTCAATTCATCGAATGCCAACTGACAGGCATCACTCCAGATGTATGGCACACCCTTATGAGTAAGATGTGTCAAAGGACCTGCTATCTCCGAGAATCCCCGAATAAATCTCCTGTAGTATCCTGCTAGACCCAAGAAACTACGAATCTCCGTTGGTGTCGTGGGCTGTCCCCACTCCCTCACCGCTGATACCTTTCCCGGGTCGACAGATATTCCCTGATCGGAAATAATGTGACCTAAGAACTGTACTTTCTTCAGCCAAAACCCGCACTTCTCATATTTTGCATACAGCTCGTTCTGACGAAGTGTCTGCAAAACCTGCCTCAAATGCTCGGCGTGCTCCTCCTCTGTCTGAGAGTAAACCAGAATGTCATCAATGAAGACAATGACAAACTGATCTAGGAAATCCCTGAACACCCTGTTCATTAAGTCCATAAACATTGCTGGAGCGTTGGTCAAGCCGAAAGGCATAAACCGAAACTCGTAAGAACCATATCTCGACAAGAATGCGGTCTTCGAGACATCCTCCTCCCTGATACGCAACTGATGGTATCCTGACCTCAAGTCAATCTTCGAGAAGAAAGAAGCTCCTCTCAACTGGTCGAATAAGTCATCGATTCGAGGCAACGGATACTTATTCCGTATCGTGACCTTATTCAACTCTCGGTAGTCCACGCACAATCTTAGTGAACCATCCCTCTTCTTCACAAACAAAACTGGAGCGCCCCAAGGTGAGGTACTCCTGCGAATAAAGCCCTGCCCTAACAGTTGCTCTATCTGATCCCGTAGCTCTCGCATCTCAGCTGGAGCCATACGGTATGGTACACGTGCTATAGGTCTCGTACCCGGTAGCAAATCTATAACGAAGTCTATCTCCCGATTGGGTGGTAAGCTTGGTATCTCCTGAAACACATCTGAATACTCCCTGACAACCGGGATCGAATCCAAAGGAATCACAACCTCCTTAGAGGTATCCTCCTCTATGTAATACAGATGAGCGGTCGATCCTCCCTCTGGGCGAGGCATCGCCACTATAAACATCTCCTGCCCCGGAATGGCAAAAACAATGCTCCCGATGAAGCAATCAATCATGGCCCTATATGATACGAGCCAGTCCATACCGATGATCACATCGTGAACATGCATGTCTAACACTAACATGTCCGCAGGCAACACCAAACCACCAACCTCTACCCCCACTCCCCGGCATATAAAGAAAATAAGTGACCCATTCCCTAATGGTGAGTCGACACACGTCACTGTGCTCTCTGCCGTAGCTAACAATCCTAAAGCTTTCGCGAAGTGTGTAGCTATAAAACAATGTGTAGCACCCGTATCAAATAACACCCGACCCATAGTGCCATGGATAGGAAACGTACCCTCGATCGCGGGCGGTGCCTGTGGAACTGCAGCCTGGTGAACGTTGTAGACACGTCCATACTGTAGCTGCCCCTGTTGAGCTGGGACTGCTGGAATGGGTGGCAATGCTGCCATCTGTGGCGGTGCAGGAAGAGCGGCGGGAAACATAGGTCTCTGTGGCTCCTGGCGAGCACCCTGCTGCTGCTGCGGTGGGGCCCTGCCCCTATCAGGACAATCCTGCTTCTTATGGCCAGTCTTGCCACAAGTAAAGCACTTCCCTGGGGAATTCCCTCCCCTCTGCCCCTGCTGTCCCCGACCCTGGTGGCCGTTACCATTCCTCCCTTGGCCCTGCTGGCCCTGATGGAACTGCTGCCCATTCTGCCCCTGCTGGCCCTGATGGCCGTTTGGACCCTGATGGCCCTGGCGGAAACCTCCCTGACCCTGCCTGTAGTTCCCTGACCGGAACCTCTTATTATCTCCCTGCTGGGAGCCCTGCTCACTCTGCCTCTGCCCCTGACCCGATTGTGCCCCGCTGGCACTATGTCCTCCAGTCCTGCCCTGATGGCTAGACTCCCCCGACCGCTTGCCCTCGGCCATATGAAAACGGTGGTCCTGGCAGTGCAACAATGCAGCGTTAACCACATCAGAATACGTGGCCAACGATAGGTTCCCTAGCAGATGCTGACGGATCCTCCAATTCAACCCATCGGTGAACTTCTCTATCTTCTTCTTCTCTGTTGGAATCTCGTCTGGAACGATATTCAACAGGTTAGTAAACTCGGCCTCATACTCGGCCACTGTCTTGCCCTCCTGCTTCAAACTCATCAGCTTCCTCCTCATCTCTGTATGAACTGCGGACGGAAAGTATTTGCGGTCAAACCGCACCCAGAACTCCTGAATCGTGAGGGTATCCCTCTCCTCCGCGGTGGTAATAGACTCCCACCACTGTAGCGCAGATCCTACTAGCTTGAAAGTAGCTAGTACCTGTTTCTGAACATCGATGCACTCATGCATCCTCAAGTGCCTCTGCATGTCCTTCCTCCATTGGCTCGAGATAACCACATCTGAGCTTCCAGCAAACTCTGGCGGATGCGCTTTCTGAAAAGCGTCACGTACACGTTCCCAAGCAGACGGGAATGCATTAACCTGAACTGGCGTGGCAACCAGCGCCTGAGGTGGTGCCTGCTGAATCACGGCAATCGCGGCATTTACCGCTTGGGCTACTATAGCAGCAACCTCAGCGGCGTTCATCATTCCCTAAACTGGAGCGGGCTGGGGTTCGGGCGTTGCATCCCTGGGAACTCGTCGTGCACGTCGTGGAGGCATCTGAAATAAGAACAAAGTTTATAAGTCTACAGTTATAAACTTTAAGATAGCTGAAGAACGAAACGTACACACAAAAGAGTACAACAGTCCTAAAATATAGGGCTCTATACCAAAGAATCGTAGCGGAAACATAATAGCCGTACAGATCCTAAAGGACGCTAGAACCTGATGCTCTGATACCACCTGTGACACCCCGACTAACTAAATACCGGGTAGCTACTCCTTTATTAAATTAATTCAAAATGCCAAGTTGTCTCAGTTAATAGCATCACTGTCGAAAAACATTTTATAGATTACTAACCACCTAGTATTTAAAAAGTAAGTGCCAAATTTTTAAATCTGATTAACATGCAACAAGAGTAATGAATAACTAAATAACACCATTCACCATACTGAAATGAAACGAATAACCATCACAAAATGTAAATAACCACTGGAGGAAAAACTCCTCAATACAAATCCCACAACTGATAAGTAAACTGAAGTAAATAACTAAAACTGAATACTGAGCAATACATGCTAGAGTCTGAAAACTGAAACGTAAAAGATGTCTAATAGAATTGGGCAACATGCCCTACAACTGATAGATAGTGACTCTGGAATCCAAAAGATAGAAGCGTCTACATGCAAATCCCTGTAGCTTCCACAAACACCTACAGCTCGTCACCTGAATGAGAATCCTATGCTTGGTGTCCTTGTGGCTGGGCACCTAAAAATGGTTTTACAAAGAAAAAGAGATTTGAAAAGCAAACGGGCCAGAGCCCGAATGTGGAGTTATATTTTAAAAACCTGCAAGTGCTTTAAAAACATTTAAAACATTAAATGCAAAGTACATGTTAGGACGTGCACTCACATGATATTCTCACCTCTCGTCTAACTGTGCACTCCTAACGCAAATACCCATCTATAACGACCCATACTACTAGCTAACTGACAACATAACTAACTAGACTGCCAAAGGTTCTACCCATATTACTCGGTTCCATTTAACATAACAACGCTCGTAATTAAATAGAGGTTTAACGTAAACTCAGTTACTAAATATGCCAATGATATAACTATCAGTTAACTCATTATATATCTTGAAACGATACCGTAATATTTTTACAACCTTAACATGAGGATTCCCGTAATATAATGTATATTAATCATATCATAAATATACAATACAAGCACCCCGCAATCTAAGCTGTAGTGCACACATACTCTGCTATCCATCCCGGTACATCACGTACATAAGGATCACATATTCCGAATCTCTCAGGAATAGTCCAGATAACACAAATCACAAATAGTGGAGGCGAACACAGTCACCATCACGTGGGTCACGCACATACCTACGCTCCCACGGTCAGCGGACTTATTAATATCACAATAAGTCTTTCTATGACCTATGTTCATCGAGGTACCAGTCTACATCCCCCCCGTAGGCACACAAGGATTAGAGGGTCCTAAGCGAACGTAACCTCCCGTGATAGCAAGTATGGTAGGTATGTCATACAAACAATCCATATACTAATACTAAGTAAACACACATCTTAGTAATACCGTATTTTAATCGTAGTACATATTGAATACTCGTACTAGCTTATACTTATCACAATTCATACTATTCCGGTTTGTAATTATACGCGTCATAATTATCTCACGTCGTAGTAGATACTCACGTCTCAACCCAAACCGTCCATATAACACACTCTCGTACGTAAATTCCTTCTCATAACTACCCAAATGTCCCAAACCTATCACTACATCATCGTTGGAAGGTTAACTATATCCTCGAACAAGTTTACGGAACTCCAAAAGTCAAAACAGTCCAAAAAGGACCAAACTGCCAGCTCGTTAGAAGTCTCGTTCGAACGAGGCTTCGAACGAGTTTGGACTGTCAGGTCGTTAGAAGTCTCGTTCGAACGAGGCTGTTCGAACGAGATCCCAGTTCGTTCGAACGAACTGTCCCTTCTAACGATATCTCGTTCGAACGAGACATCGAACTAAATCCCTACTCGTTAGTAACGACTGGTCAGCTCGTTAGAAGCTCGTTCGAACGAGTTCGTTCGAACGACCTGGGGGCAGCTTCTAACGAGGTACCAGTTTCGGCCCAGATTTTTCCCCATCTCGTTTTTTCACCATTTTTAACAATTCTAATCTCTTCCAAAGTTCATCCCAATAACGTTTTAGGGTCTCTAATTCATCCTAATCATATTTACATCATCTCCTAACATGTTTTCAAGGATTGAATCATCATAACATCAACCAAAATTACAAATCTCTACACTTTTCCCAATTTCTCTAGAACATGAACCCTAGGTTTATATCATCATCAAATCCCAGAATTTATTTCGTTTTAATTCCTTAAAATCACAATTATTATAAGGGAAATCATCTACCTAACATACTACATGCATTTCTCTTCACAATTTCTCAATTCCTATGATCTAAACTACATGGGTTTTCATATTTTCTTCAAGAACAAACCATAAATCCGAATTTTCTAACATGGAGGAAACATTCTCAGAAATTAAATGGAATAAAGTCACTTGCCTTGGTTGTCTCTGAGTTTGGTGTAGATTCGGTGTAGAATTTCTGCAGAATTCCTCTCTCTCTCTCCTTCTCCAAGCTTTCTTCTCCAAAAATCTATGGTGGCTAGGGTTTGCTTTGGGGGAACTTATGAAAACCTAATTTAATAAACCTCCGTAGCTTGTTGGTTTAATAAGGGTTGGTTGGGTTAATTCCTTATCAGATTACAACTCTCAATTTTCGTCACTTTTAGTTACCCAAAAATACCAAATTACTAAAATACCCTTTAAGTTACCGGCATGGCCTAAAAATACCCCGGGACCCAAACTATACCCCCGGCTAGTGTTTTCTGACTATCTCGACCCTTCCGGACGCGTTGGCGCACTCAAAACGACCATACGGATTATAGATTTTAAATTTGCTTTTATTATCAAAATATTATACCGTGACGCGGCGGTCCCACGCGTCTCAACAAAATTTCCAAATTGCCGTATATAAATCTCACGACAAATTTTATAATACCAAATACATATATAATCATATATGCACTTAATCAAATACCAATTCGCATCACATTAGTATTATAACCCGGATTAATTTCCAATTAATACACAATTAATTAATTAATCCCAAAAATAAATATAGCCAAAAGTACGGGGTATTACAACAACCTCAAGGTGGGATGTTTTATTTCTTCCTCTTTTTTCTTACTATTACTGTTGCAATGTGAAAAGAAGAAGATAAACAAAAGGAAGGAATACAATATTAAGAAAGCCTAGCTGTATTCCCAATGAAATATTTTCTTTTGCCAATGCAATGTACAACTGGTTTAAACATAACGTCTAACCCATTATAGCAAGTTTTGCTTTGGCAAACACCAATGTTAGTTTCACTATAGCATTAGTCTTGAGAAATAATCGTGACACTATTATAACTAACCATATTTGTTGTATTACTAAGAAGATCTCAGGGTGAATGGGTGAAAATGCCCTAATTTTAATAACACTCGGTGATAACAAACCTCATAATACAAATTCTACCTTAAAATGGTTCCATCTTACCATAAAACATTAGGACTGTGGCAGTTTGCATTGCCTTTTGGTTAGTAAAACTAACCTTTTTGTTACCAACCAAATTGATCCTCATCTGTTTTGATGGCGTTGTTTACGTTTAGAATACCAACCAAATCAACCCTCATTTTTTTGTTGTCTTTGTTTGTTTGCTTCATTTCTAAACTTGATTACATCAGCTTGGGATAGAATGAGAAAGGAGAAAAGGAGAAAAAATGGATTTGTAGTTCAGTATGGAGTTTGCATGATAACTAATTATTGCCCATTGATTTTTCATATAATTCGGTAACTTTTTTATTGATGAAATTGTGCACTCAACTTCTGATTAAAGTAAACTTGTTTGTACTAATTATTTAATAATTATTGAATCTTTGATTATTTAAAGTAAACTTGTTTTCACTAATTATTTAATTAGTATAAACAATTTCTTATCCTTTCCAAAATAAGTACAGACCCCATATTATAATAAAGGTGTTCACTCATAATTCAACACACGTTAACTTCGTGCCACTAGCTTTTTAACGAAGTACAATGACCAATTGTGTGAATCAATAGTTTCTCTTGTAGGTTGAATTACTATTGCGACCCTTTAAAACGAAACACGACCTATGCTCACAAGTTCAAACGTGTGTATTCAACTTCTGCTATATGAATAACACAACTATCTAATCATCAAATCACATGGAAAACTTAAATTGGTGTAATGTTGCTGCTGAAGAACTCGGACTAGCTTAGATGTGTCAAAAAGGAGATGAATTAAGCATTTCCGATCAACCATTCTCTTGTTTGTTTTTTTACTCTCGTTGTAGTGGTGTTGTGGTGTTCAAGACCATTTTTGTGTTTGATTTTTTACTCTCGTCATAATGTGTACTTACCCTCTATTTTTCATCAGTTGCTGATACTTGTAAAGGAAGACGGAATCTTTAGTTGTTGTGGGTTTGGTGTTTAAGACCAATATGTCTATTTATTTTCTTTTCGATTGTAAAAAATGAAGAAATGGGGAAAATGGCTTTGGTTTAGGCCCAATGAATGCAGCGTTGTAAATGGGACTTAATTTGGGCAATGGGGTTGGCATGACTGGCACTGAAGGGAAATCATTGTACTTAGAACTAACATTATCTTCCATGTACGAGTAAGAAGTGAATTGGGGTTGTTATGTTGTAGAAACAAGTCTTTTCTGTTTTCATTTTATCATGATTTCAGTTTATATCAAATTTACTGATTATTCGTGTGAACTAAGTAATAAGTCTTTTAGCATTGATTTCATCTGGAGAGGATTGTGGTGACTGCGTACGGTCTACATTGCTTTAGCTTGGCTGATTTGGAACATCGTTTCACAGTAGTAAGTTTGTTCAGTGTAATATCAAACAACCCCGTACTAAATTTCCTTAATTTTCTTATTCACTCCTTTATTTGTCCTAAATGATGTTTTTGTGCAATTTTGACCCCCTAAATTAGGGCAGTTAGTAAAGGCAATGTGCGAGATATTATCTCCACGGCTCGTGAAATGGAGGAGACTTAATTGGTCTATGGAATGTTTCTTAATCTCAGGTACGAGTGACTTAGTCACATGTGCTAAACTTAGTCACATGTGCACGATTTAGTCACTGTGATTTTGTTTCGAATATTTTGATTTGCTAAATTTAGTTGCACTTAATTTAATTTATTTGCTGAACTATTTATTGTTGATTTGATGAATATAGTTGCACTTAATTTAGTTGTTGAATATAGTTGCACTTAATTTAGTTGTTGAACTGTTTAATGCTGATTTGCTGAATTTAATTTAGTTGTTGCACTTAATGTAATTTAGTTGCTGAATATTGTGATTTGTTGAACTATTTATTGCTGAATTTAGTTGTTGAATGTAATTTTTCAGAAAGGTTTTCTTCTTGAAATTGGCGTAACTCATAAACGACAATATTTAATAGAGTAATTACAAGTATCAGACAAGTAGCAACCGTGTTCCCACACCCAAAAGAGAACCTAGATTCCCCGAGTTTTAGAGTCTACAGTTGAGCATGGAACATGCTTCGATATAGTAGGCTGCATCACTATATAATTTATACATCTGTTTTTAGTTTTATCTTTGTTTTATTTAGTTTAATATTGTTTTTTTTTCATATTATGTATGAACATGTTTGATCGATTTATCAAATTGTGTATGAACATGTATGGAAATGTTTGATTAGATTGTGAAATTTGTATGAAAAAAATTTCTTAGATACTTCTTAGTTTGTTTTTGTTTCTAAAGTATGTTAACGAGGGACATGGAACATGGAATTCTAATCAAGTGCATTTTTTTTATTTTGGTCCTCTACGACATGCATTTTTTTATTTCACGTTATGGTTTATATGTTACCACACCAATTATAAATGTTGCTGCCACAACCAAAGAAATAGTAGATGATTTCTCTACGACGTGAATATTTGATTGCTTCACTTTAGTTGCGAAAATGGGGGCATGCATATGCCTTCATTCTAAATAGAGTTTTACACTGTTATATACACATGCCTTAATTTGAGTTTGAAGTTCTTTCTTCTTTAGATTACAAGTGCAACTGGTTTATGCCTCATCGTGGTTCATATCAGTGTATTTTGCATTACAGCGAGCCTGGAAGCCATTTAATCCAATTCTAGGTTAAACTTATGAGATGGTTAATCATGGTGGTATTACATTTATTGCAGAACAGGTTAGATAATACAATTTCTTTAACCTTTTTATATGATTTCATTTATGATTAACATCATTGCTAAATAATTTTTTGTTTTTTTTATACAGATTCAATTATACAATTGTTGGGCATGCAATATCCATGGTGGTGAATGCAAATAATGAAGACAGAGATTTAGTGGTGATGTTGGATGAAATGACACATTCGTGGCAGATGATAACGTGTTGTGTCGTTCTTTTTTTTAGTTTATTTTTTATTATATGTTCATTTTTGTACTTAGCACCCAAGAAGGGGTTGTTTGATGTTAAATTAAGTGTAAACAAGTTTTATATAAACTGAATATTTGGAATATTAGAAATATAGATGAAATGTTGTCAATTTTTTCTGACTTGCTATATGTTCCTAATATTTATTCCACCCTCATCATTTTGTGAAAATATAAAGATATTTATAAAAGCTCTTACCACATTTGAAAAGTGGAATTCCCGGGGGGTTTGTGATTATCACAATTAAAATCAAGGTTAATTTCCTTTTGCGGAAGCGTTGTAAAACAGGTGATGGTTCAACAAATAAACAAGGCCGAGTTTTAATATCTCAAACCAAATTAAAACATAATTCAAGTCCTAGAATTTGCCTAAGTCATAATTAACAATTATTCAAAGTTAGGCGAAACCAATTTTAGCAAGTGACTTGAATAAACCAACTTTACCCAATATTTAATTTAAGTCCCAAATTAAATGAGTGTGATAATTAAACTGAGTTTTATCTTGAATAAATTCTAAGCATGCGTTCTAAATTATGATGCAAGATAAAATAAACAATATCACACTACGCCGAGATGTACGAGGAAAAACCCAAGACGGGAAACAACCTCGGACGGCCCTAGCCACAAGTCCACTAGATATGGAATTACAATTACAAGACAGGTAGACTTACAACGTCTGACTCGATCCCTCTCAAGCCTCGACGCTCCTTCTCGTAGAAACCTCTTCCTAGCGAACAACCTCGGAACACCACCGCGGTCTCGGAATCCACCGATGGGACTTTATATGGTCACCGTCACCCAAGCATGGAGCCTTTCTCCGTGTGGGTAGAATCTCAACAAAGGTCTTCTTTGTGATGGGGTGTAGAAGCAAACCCGAAACGTCTCTTGAATTCCGTAGAGAAAACCGGTGCCAAAAACTCCAAGCAATAGATATAAATATAGAAACTTGGATAAACAATTATTGGGTGTAAACTAGAGTGTGTATGAATTTTTCTTTAAAAATCAACACTCAAAACATGAACATTTTCCATAAATAAATTTTCTCTCAAACTCTCTCTAAGAGATGGATATGGAATGGAAAAGTTGTCTTGGAAAATGTGTTTCCCGCGCATAATAAAGTATGAAAAAGTTGGTTGAAAACCAAGTGGAGAAGTGGGGAAAAAACTGCCAAAAACTGCTCAAAACCGTTCCCGCCTGATGTCTCGTTCGAACGAACTTGACTCTCGTTCGAACGAGACTTCTAACGAGCGACCAGCCTGGGCTCGTTAGAATCTCGTTAGATATCTCGTTAGAACGAAAACTCGTTCGAACGACATATCGAACGACATATCAAACGACTGTCCAGTTAGGGTCGTTGGCAAAACTCGTTCGAACGAACCTGGTTCGAACGATAAAACTCGTTCGAACGAAACCTGGTTTGAACGAAAAAACTCGTTCGAACGACATTTCTAACGAACGACCAGAAAGATTGAAAAATTCGATTTTGGCCCAGAAACTTTTATAAACTTTTATATACTTATTTTAAAGTTCCTATTTGATTCTTTCTGAAAATAAAATGCAGTTTTTAATACACCTAACACCCAATTCATATTGTTCCAAACTCCTATATAAATATAATTACATTCATACCTTGGGAGCATGGAACTTTAGTTGATGACGTAGAAACGAGGCACACAAACCGGCATTTTGATGAAGCTTTATACTCTTTGCCGCTACGTCTTCAACAAACACTTCATAGGTCTTGAATATTACAATTAAATAAAATCCTATGAATAAATGTTTTTTGTCCGGAATTGAGCCAAAACTATATATGGACTCAATTGGAAATTTGTGTCCTTACAAATCTCCCCCTTTGGCTATTCCGGGACAAAAACCAAACAAAAATCCTAAAGGGCCGTCAAGCTCTACTAGACTCAAAACATAACCCGCCCAATCTTGACTCAACCCAAGGATCAAACGCTTTGCCATAGAAAGATGTCGCTTTAGAATAATTCCTGCACACTTAAGCAAACTCATCAAATGCATAGGGAATATCAGAATATTAAATGCAATTAATTAATTACTCCCCCTAAATTAATTCTCCATTTAAACACATGACCTACTTAGAAAGACGTCTCCCCCTAAGATAAATCTCCCCCAAACGAAGATACGATAATAATAGGATTAGATACCATTTCTCCCCCTATCATCATTCTCCCCCTTTTTGTTCGGGAATAGGCAAAGGATAAAGAACTAATAAACAGCATGTGAAAGCTTAAAGTGATAAGACATGAAAGCATATGGGCAATTAAAAGTAAGGCAAAGACAAACAAATATCATATATATAGATACGAAAAATATACCAATAGAGCACTTGCATATATATATAGATATAAACACACACATGACACAAAATACAATAAGTTTGCACACTCGTATGTCAAAAATGTGTCATATGGAAACGAAAGTGTAGGGGTGTGTACTAGCAACAATTAAATTTAGACCCAAACACTTAAGAAACGTTCACGGAGTTCTCATTTAATTGCAAACTTCATCACAGTTAAATATAACCTCATGTGACAATATAAAATTGAACTCAATGAACAAACATACACAATGTATACAAGCCTAGCATGATGATGATTCTACAAACCAAATAGAGTCATGACATTAAAGACAACTAGGATAAACGGACATTGTGCAAACCGTTGATATACCATCCAATTCTCCCTCAATGAGCATATATATATTCTTTTGTTTTTTGAATGAATATATCATACAGACATAGGCCTTGGCAATTGCTTTATGTTAAATGCCAAATATTCTGTTTTTAGGCCTTTGGATCACGTATTTCTTTTAGATCCAATCAACGGTGGCTTACTATCGCAAAGGATTTAATTCATCCTTTCGGAGCCCTTCCCCGTGCATATATTAATTTATCATGTTTTCAGTTTTCACACAAATCTCACAGGCAACGGATTTTGACATGCACTAGTCCTCCTAGGTCATAGATATGTAGATGACTAGATTGATAGGAGAACACCTCAAAAAGCTCAAATATAACATGTGACATTAAGATTTCAAAAGAGCTCGTGCATGTGTGAATAGAGGCATATATAGAAATGGAATCCATTTAAACAATACAAAATCCAACTACTCCATATAAAACATGGTAAAGAACATTTTAAGGATTGAAAATCTAAACCAAAAGTTCTAGCCACATGGAAGCGTAAACGATAGGATTCAAACACAAATATATGCCACATAAAAGTGTGTCAAACAAAAATACACACAAAACAAAATCTTTTTGAGTTTTTAACATTTTTAATCAAAAATAAATATTTACTCAAAAGGACAAACAAAAAATCATTTGTATTTTTCATTAAGCATAAATGAAATAAATAAAACACAAATGATAAAAAAAAAATCTTTTTATATTTTGCAGTTAAATCAAACACAAAAAATAATACAAAAAGATAAACAAGTCATAATTTCTAGCATATGATATGAAATAAAGCAATGACTAGAAAATGACTAAACATGCATACATCTAGCAATGATATATAATATGAAGCACAAAAAGCTAGAGTATGCATAAAACACTAACACATTCAACCTTTAAATTTAGCAAGGGAGGTTTCATGTGATAGTAAATGAGAATCAACAAATCTTGTATCTAGCGCACTTAAGAATGATTTCCTAACCCATATAGATTTATATTTGAAATGTTGGGGATTAGGAAATAATGAAATGCTAGATAAATATTTCCTTGGACTTCTTTTAAGATCAAAGCAAAATGACCTAAGGTGACATTTCCTACCACAATGCAAGCATGTGTAATCATGAGGAATGTTACCTAAGGTGTGACCCTTTTTAAAGACCTTGGACAAAGTTGACCCTCTAAAACAAACAATGGTTTTAGTTTTAGCAATGGAAGAATTTGAACAAGATGTGCTAGAACCATTAGAACTACTACTAGAGTCTTGAGAATCATTTTTCAATTTTAAAATTTCGGACTCAAGTAATAAATTAGACTCCTCAATATTATGGGACTCCTTCTTTAAATTATCAATAATTCCTAGAAGGTTAAAACGCTCTCCCTCAATATGAGCAAACTTGTCCCTAAGAGTCTTTTCACGATTTTCACTCTCTTTCTTGGACTTCTCTAAAATATCAAAATTTGAATGTAAGTCCATGAGCTTTTCACGAAAAATATCTTTTTGAGATAAGGAGATTTGCAATGACTCGATACGAGCTTTAAACCAAGAATTTTCATTTTCAAGAAATTTAATTCTTTTCACAAATCTCAAATTTAATTCCTTTAAATTTTCGTTATATTTATTAAGCCCATTTAATTCCTCTCGAAAATCAAAAATTTCATTTTCATTTAAATTGGACAAATTTTCATTAAGATGTCCCATCGAGAGATATAAAACAAAATATGAGAGTGATAAAAGTTTGAACCACCTAAAAGATAAGGAAACACAAAAGCCAAAAAACGGATCTTTAACGCGATAACTTAGCGCTCCGGCTCTGATACCAATTTGAAAAGTGGAATTCCCGGGTCTCAAACCAAATTAAAACATAATTCAAGTCCTAGAATTTGCCTAAGTCATAATTAACAATTATTCAAAGTTAGGCGAAACCAATTTTAGCAAGTGACTTGAATAAACCAACTTTACCCAATATTTAATTTAAGTCCCAAATTAAATGAGTGTGATAATTAAACTGAGTTTTATCTTGAATAAATTCTAAGCATGCGTTCTAAATTATGATGCAAGATAAAATAAACAATATCACACTACGCCGAGATGTACGAGGAAAAACCCAAGACGGGAAACAACCTCGGACGGCCCTAGCCACAAGTCCACTAGATATGGAATTACAATTACAAGACAGGTAGACTTACAACGTCTGACTCGATCCCTCTCAAGCCTCGACGCTCCTTCTCGTAGAAACCTCTTCCTAGCGAACAACCTCGGAACACCACCGCGGTCTCGGAATCCACCGATGGGACTTTATATGGTCACCGTCACCCAAGCATGGAGCCTTTCTCCGTGTGGGTAGAATCTCAACAAAGGTCTTCTTTGTGATGGGGTGTAGAAGCAAACCCGAAACGTCTCTTGAATTCGGTAGAGAAAACCGGTGCCAAAAACTCCAAGCAATAGATATAAATATAGAAACTTGGATAAACAATTATTGGGTGTAAACTAGAGTGTGTATGAATTTTTCTTTAAAAATTAACACTCAAAACATGAACATTTTCCATAAATAAATTTGCTCACAAACTCTCTCTAAGAGATGGATATGGAATGGAAAAGTTGTCTTGGAAAATGTGTTTCCCGCACATAATAAAGTATGAAAAAGTTGGTTGAAAACCAAGTGGAGAAGTGGGGAAAAAACTGCCAAAAACTGCTCAAAACCGTTCCCGCCTCACGTCTCGTTCGAACGAACTTGACTCTCGTTCGAACGAGACTTCTAACGAGCGACCAGCCTGGGCTCGTTAGAATCTCGTTAGATATCTCGTTAGAACGAAAACTCGTTCGAACGACATATCGAACGACTGTCCAGTTAGGGTCGTTGGCAAAACTCGTTCGAACGAACCTGGTTCGAACGACAAAACTCGTTCGAACGAAACCTGGTTCGAACGAAAAAACTCGTTCGAACGACATTTCTAACGAACGACCAGAAAGATTGAAAAATTCGATTTTGGCCCAGAAACTTTTATAAACTTATTTTAAAGTTCCTATTTGATTCTTTCTGAAAATAAAATGCAGTTTTTAATACACCTAACACCCAATTCATATTGTTCCAAACTCTTATATAAATATAATTACTTTCATACCTTGGGAGCATGGAACCTTAGTTGATGACGTAGAAACGAGGCACACAAACCGGCATTTTGATGAAGCTTTATACTCTTTGCCGCTACGTCTTCAACAAACACTTCATAGGTCTTGAATATTACAATTAAATAAAATCCTATGAATAAATGTTTTTTGTCCGGAATTGAGCCAAAACTATATATGGACTCAATTGGAAATTTGTGTCCTTACAACATTTAACAAATTCAACTTTTGTGATTACTAATAGTAGTCACAAATTTATCATTAGTGTCAACTTTATAACCGCCAATATCAGTAACAAATATAAGATTCGTAACTGCTCACAATATTTACAAATATTATATTAGTAACTGCTGACTACAGTTACAAACAACAGTTACAAATTGGGGTCACCAGTCATAACTCCCATAGGGGTTATAAAAATTTCTGACGGCTGTTAGGAGTTACAATATTTCTTTTATCACCCCCTAAATTATGACGGTAAATAGCAGTTATAAAGGTTATTTGTGACTACTAAGATCACTCACAAAGCACCCATTTTGGTGTGGCGGAGGGCATGCATGCGAGATATCCAGACATCTTTTAGTCAGACATATACATTTGAATTTCAAGGACAAAATTCCTTACGTATTTTCTATGCATTATTTAAATTGCATGAGTAATTGTTTTTGCTTACGTAACATATGATGTCACTTATTATATTTATAAGTATGTTGTTATATAATTTAGTTTATGTGTTTTGAGAATTAACACCTTTTGGGAAATCAACATAATATATGGTAATATGTTAATTAAATATTTGAACTGACTTAGTATTATGGGCAACTATAGAATGGTCAGAGATTTGGTGTCGAGTGTGTCCTTATCTGGATTATAACCTTGGTCTCGGATTCTATTGATCGTAAAGTAATTTCTTATAATGTCGAGTCATACATGAGTAATTAATAATTAATATTAATTTGATTAACTCGTAACGATTTATAAGTTAACTTAATGGGATAATTAATATATTAGAATTGGTTCTATTTATATCGACTTTGGGGACACTTAGAATAGTAGGATTTAGGTCTGTTGGGTTAGTATATTGCTTAGGTAGAGTTTCGGGTCGTTTAGAACATGTTTTGGGCTCATTGGGTTGAGGCTTATATTGAGCCTAGGCTTAATTTCGTGAAAAGAACTCTAATTAGGTTGCTTAGGAAAATCTAAGACACACTTTAGACATTTGAGAAAACCCTGGAGAGCTTCAGAGAAGAGGAACCAAGGATTGAAGAGTGAAGGTTTTGGGGACTTTGATTCATCAATCTGTCCAAGGCAAGTGTACATCGATTAAGAATTTGATTTGATCTTGTGTTAGGATAGTGATAATTTATTTGAATCTGAATTAACACTTTTATAATCTGATTTTAATCATCAAAAAACTAATTTTCAAAATTAGTTTAATTGTTAAATTAGGCCTTAATATCATGTTAATGAACTAGGATAGTTTGATGTTAATTCGTATGAATTTGATCTTGTAATTTGATTGATAATTGTAGTATCTAATTCATTGTAATGAATTTGATAAAATCCCTCTTGTTTAATTCAAAATTGAATCAAGTCTGAGTTGAATTGGTTAGAATTATTAAATTAGGGTTCTTAATCTTATAATATGAATTTAACACTTAAAACCTTTTTTGATCACCTAATAACATGTTGATTTATGTTAGTACTACTATTATACATCTTATATATGAATGAGGCTAGGAATAGGATCACTGGCTTTAGATTTAGTTTTATTTGTGTCAATGGTCGTTTTGGCATTTTGAGAAGATGAACCTATGTGAATCTCATTAGAACAAGATTAGTACCTCGTTTGAACGAGTTATGTGATTTCATTAGCATGAATTTATGGCAGTTTGGTAATGACCTCTTAATTAATTAATGATAATTAATCAAAGACTATAATACTTTTAGTAATCCTTGAGTAGATTGGATTTCTATGTTTGGAATTTATATGCAAGAACACCATGGTATGAGTGCTCATGGGGGATGTATTAGGAGGTATCTTTATGAGGTGCATACGTAGGAGACTGCACTGGTACCCTGGTGGTAGTGATGGGCTTACCTTGTTTATTATACCTCGATCCTACTAGTGACGTACCTGTGTCCCGAGGGGGATTAAATGGCGGTGCTCTTCAAATAGTATTATTGGGTATGGACTCTATGTGAATGACGAGAAGATGTAGTGACTTAGATTTGAGGTTATAAGTATAGTACGATCTATAACTATACCTAGTACACATGAGTTATCTCCAAAGGCAATAGGGATAGGCCTTCATATCTCTATGAGTGGGATTGTGTATAGTTCATTTACATCTATGTATTGGGAACATACTTACTGGGATATTGGACTTATGTGGTTGTTCTTCTTTTACTTTATTTATAATAGAGACATATACACTCGGAATTAGTTATACAACCTTGAAATCATAATAAATTAAGAAGAATTTTAATTATTAATCGTTGGGTTCACTTGGGCTTGGGGATTAGGACTTTATGCTATATTTAGTTTGCATGGGATGGGTTAATGTAAAAATAACTAAAATATGAGAGGTAGATGCAATGTTATTATTGTAGTCCAAATTCAATTAAATGTTTACTCTTGGTAGACTTACTAGGTTTAGTCCTATTGTTGATATCTGTTTTCAAATCCCAAGTCGTAGTTGCCACCACATACCTGATTCATTTGCATTCCTGTTCAGTTTCCTACTTCCAGATTACAGGATGTAGTTGTCGAGACTACAGCTCATTTCCATTTATCACACTTTAATTTACAAATGAGTCGGATTACTGTATTGAGGAGTCAAATTAATGTATTGATATTTTCTCTATGTTGAAGTTAGATTCAGAGTTGGATTTTTATTATGTGATATTGTTTTGTATTCCAGTTATGGATACTTTTTCTCTATATAGGATTTGATATTAGAGTTGTGTTAGTTTTACTCATGCTATTTTTAGCTCTTTATTGCTAGGCTTTATATTTACTTTTAGTCATGCTTAGAATGATACTTATTGTTTAAAATCCTATATTAATTTTATTTGGACTTGATTAGTATAGTTATGGATTTTACGGGGTGTCACATTAGGTGTGAAATGTACCTGTATGAAAATTTTCTTAGTGGGTTAAATCCTAAGAGGGTTGGTCTTTAGTATAAATGTTCATAATTGAGGGCTCACATAGTGCTTATCACATTATTACACCTAATCCTCATATGTGATGTCATGAATAACCTTTAACCAAGCATTATATGAACGCTAGGCTTCTAAAGTTTATAACACATCTTACATTAAATGAGATAACCATTTTTAATTGAACATCCAATGTATGTCAGATAAAACACATATTACATTAAATGAGATAACCATTTTTAATTGAACATCCAATGTATGTCAGATAAAACCAACAAGAAATAACAAGTGCACAAATATCATCTAACATAATTCGTGTGATTCATGACATGACATATGAGGATTAGGTGTAATAATGTGACATCTTTAAGATATATGAAAATATATAACCTTTGGTAATGGAATATGTTATAAATAAAATGTTCGATGATGAGGTCTCTCGAACAACCATGATGGGATTCTCAAACCACACTGGTGCTCTATCTTTCATACTAAAAATGCTAAGAATGGGATTAGTGATTACTCAATATCTATCCTCCAATTTAATTCCCTCGAAAGTATCAAAATGAGCTTCCTCAATAGAGCTTAAGAAAAAATATCACACGCCCTACCAGACTTCGTCGTTTGATAATATTGAGGAGCCTCATAACCTTACTAGTTCATTCAACTTATTCTTATTTTATAACTTTGATCAATATTATTGGTTCTCTCACACCCAATAAAATCAATAAATAGATTGATCAATTATAAAAAATAATCACGGGGATCAAATTTTTTTACTGACATTCCCAACGTAAGAAAATAATTAAAATCAAATGAACAGTGACAAGATAATAAAATACAAATCAATACAAAACTAACTCTGATACCAATCACTGCAATTACAGCATAAGCCATTTCTAAATATAAATTATTTCTACATAAAAATATAACTTTGAATACGACCAAACTGAAAATAAAAGAGTACAATAAAATAATGAGTTTCACTTGCTCAACTCTTATGATTCTAGGAGTAATGGGACATCTCTAGAGATGCGCTTCCAATGAACTAGCATCTACAGGAACTACCATTACAGGGACCAATAAAATATTGTTTAAAAGAAAACATAAACAACCAGCTTATGTAGAATTGGATTATAATATAATATGGTCCATATTATAACTACATCTCCCTCTCGTGTTTTAACATATTTTAAGTTATTAGTTATCCAATCCAACAACATAAAATATCATGCGGTTCTAAATCCCAAACCCATATGTATTCCATACGATTAAAGTCTTACAACATTATTCTTTAATCTTTACCGTTAACTATAATAGGTTAATCTCTTTCAATAGAAGTCACATAATGTACTAAGTTCTCAACCTTAAAGGTAATTCTCATAAAATAACCATGATACCGCTAATAAGCTCACATATCAAATCTGGACACATTTGACTATTTTATGCTACTAATATAATATACACATCTATAGTATATGTAATGCACAAATCAACATCATAAGTATTTAGGTAGACATCCCTAATATAAGTTATATGCATCTAGTGTAGCACATAAACTAGTATAACTATCGCTAGTACTGCCACGCCATAATCGCATAGGTTAGGAGAAAGACTCTACTCACATCTAACATCCATACAAAGGTACATGTACAAATAAATGAGCATCTCTCATTCCCACACATAACTAAGGCCTACTCTTATTGCCTTCAGGGATCTCTTCCACGTAGTCTTAGGCTGTCCCAAACCTAAGACCTCATCATGTCAAGGGATAAATTACAACGTCTACCCATCAGTCATAAAGCCTACCATACCCTAGACTTATGAAAGAAATATCCCCATAAGTCATCTCGATCGCAGGTACATAGATGTGGCCCCAGGGTAGATATGGCCAAGGAAGAGCCCGTCTACTCATTGGGGTACCAACGCGGTCTACGTCGCACGTCCCCCCTCATGCAATCCCTCCTAGTAAACATGTTAGAGAGAACTTACACATGGTAGACATTGCACATAAAACACGCCAATAATCATAAACTTCACTAATGGGTTAAAGAAAACACATACATAACCCTCATTAATGGGTTAAAGTAAATCACATACACATACCGAACCTACCTGATCATACTAGCATCATTATCAAAGAAAGGTATATCATAAATATAACCTTATATTCATCCCATAATACGATAACCCTAACACTTTGGGTTTTCAAATCTAGGTCTAATCTCACCCTACCATACACTAAAGCACGCACATCAATTACATTAAATCTCAATTAGTCCTAGTATATTCTCCAAAGCCATCGCGTCTAGATATAATCCCACAACTAATTTAAATTAAACCTCGGGACACCATAACTACTTCACTTGGGGAAATTACAACACAAATATAATCTGACCTAAAGGATATTCACCATATTTGTACATCGCAATGATTCAAATCAATCCCGTCCCACAAGTCCAATCCTTTAACATACAAATTCCCATTGAACAACCCATTCTACGCTTGGGTGTACCATAGAATGCAAAAATCTCAATTTATCTCCTATAAACCAACAATTTTCCTAAATATCCAAATATCATAAAAACTAATTTCCAACAATTCAAATCATAAGAATATATCTATATTCTATGAGTACATAAAAATTATAGGCAACCAAATCCTACCCATAGGCCCAAAAAACTAAAATTTCCAATTAATAACACAAAAGCCCGGCCTAGGCCATATCTGTTACCACCCGTCCAAATTCATAAAGGAATCAACTAAAATAAATGGGAATTCAACCTAATTAATCTCTAGATTAGGTTAATTACAAAAAATAACTAATTAATTATCTAAAATTAGATTTATAACATAATGTGATTTATATTTCTAATAAATAGAGACAATATTGACACAAATACAATCATAGTCATATTTTACATAAACTTTCCTTATGGATTGATTGGGAAATCAATCCCTCAAATTCTCCTTTCTTCATGGTGTTGTCTCTTTATATCCCCTCTAGTGCCTTCCAACTGTGTTTTATGATAAATGATATCCCTAATTTCCCCTCAAACCCCTTTATTCTCGAAATTGGATTTGGGGCCCAAATGGGCCTCACTTAAAAGAGCTCCAAAATAAATTAAAACCTTGTCCAAGACCTATACTAACCCTATAGACCTGTAAATCATCCTTTTAAACTAAAAACGAATATTTCATGCATCCCAAAATACAATTACTAAATATACACAAAACAAATAACTACAAACTGAGTTGTCTAATAATTACTCAGTACGAGTACAAAAATAATTAATTTAACTAATTAATCACCGTGTATTAAATTCAATTTGAAATCTGAATTAAATAAAACATAAAAATATAAATAGTGACATTTCGAGTCATAACTAGCACATGGAATTATTTTTTATTCAATTCATTAATTCACAGAAAATACTAGGTATTACTTCTCCCCCCCCCCCCCCCCTGAACAAGGAATTTCGTCCTCAAAATTTGAGTTCATTAAATTCCTAGTTTGAAATCTAAGAATATTTCATCCCTAGCGTCCTCCAACTACTATAAATGAACCTATCCTCTACGACCTAATACACACTTATGTTTCTCTCGTCATAAATCATTTTCACGTATCTCTAAACTAACTAGTCTAGCCATTGAATACCTACTTGTCCCTTAGCAACTCTCTTCATCATGTACCTGCAAATATCTTGCACACTAATGATGATAAGGTGAGGTCAAACAACACCGGTCATGTCCTTTATATACCTTTTAAATAAACTTCGCATCGTGTTGCCTACTCTCTATTGGAAACCTAATTTCACAATTTCCACAATGTGCCTAAAGCTCCAAACCACGCCTCTAATCGTTGTCAAATTTCGTAGCTAGGTTCGCCAAAACTCAGCACAACTAAGGGCACGTTATCCTCCAAGGTATTCTAAAACACCCACACACTAATATATTTCTAACTCATAGCTCAAATTAATGTGTCCAATCAATTCTAATAGTTGCAAATAATGCTCCTCCAATGAACCCCATCTACGGGAACTACCACAACAAGGAACTATAAAAATAGTTTTTAAAAGAAATCGTAAGCAACGTGCCTATTTAGATTTGGATTATAATTGAATTTGGGCCTCATTATAACTACACATATTCCTCTCGTGTTTAATATATTTTAAGTTATTAGTTACCCAACCCAACAACCTAAAATATCATGCAGTTCTAAATTTCGAACCTATATGTAACCCTTGTGATGTAAGCCTGACAACATCATTCTTTAAGATTTATTGTTAACTATAATAGGTTGATCTTTTTCACTAGAAATCACATAATGTACTCAGGTTTCACCCCCTAATGTAATTTTCACTAAATAACCACGATACCACTAACAGGATTATATTTTAAATCTATACACATTTGACTATCTCATGCCACTAATACAATATACCCATCTTTAGTATATCTAATACACATATTCATATCATAAACATTCAGCTAGACATCCCTATTATAGGTCATATACGTCTAGATAGCACATAAATTGATACAACTATTGCTAGTACCTCCACACCATAATCTCATAGGTTAAGATAAGGACTTTACTCACATCTAACATCCGTAAAAAGGTACATTCACGGATAAATGAACATCCCCCATGCGCCCACACATAACGAAGGCATACTCTTATTAACTTTGGGGATCTTTCGCATGTGCTAGTATAGTCTCAGATCATCTGAAACCTAAGACCTCATCATGACAAGGGATAAATTACAACGTCTATCCATCATTCATAAAGCCTACTATACCCAAGACTTATGACATAAATATCCCCGTAAACCATATCGATCATGGGTACCTAGATGTATGACCTAGGGATAACTATGACCAAGAAAGAGCTCCTCTACTCACCGGGATACGAGTGCGGTTCGCATCGTACGTGCCCCCTCATGGAATCCCTCCTAGTACTCCTATCAACAAGAACTCACACATTGTATGCCTTGCATATTAAACACATAAGTAATCATAACCCTCACTAAAGGGTTAAATCAAACACATACATAAACCTATAATGAGTTAAATTAAATCACATACACAAACCAATCCTAGCACTACCGGGTCATATTAGCATCGTTATCATAAAAAGGTATATCACATCTATCACCATTTATTCATCACATAATACGATACTTCGGGTTCCCAAATCTTGGCGTAGTCTCACCCTACCATACACTAATGCACACACATCAACTATATTGAATCTCAATTAGCCTTAGTCCATTCTCCTAAGGCATCGCATCTAGGTATAATATTACACCTAATTTATATGAAACCAAGGGACACAATAAATACCCCACTCGGGAAAGTTATAACGTAAACCTAATCGCACCCAAAGGATATTCACCCCACTCGTACATCACAACGATTCAAATCATTCCCGACCAGCAACCCCAATCTTCTAACATAAAAATTCCCACTCAACAACCCATTATACACTCGGGTCTACCCTAAAATTCCAAAACCTCAATTTAACCTCTATAAACCAATAATTTTCCCAAATATCCAAAAACCCCCAAAATAAATTTCTAAAAATTCAAATCATAAGAACATATCTCTATTCTATGAGTATATAAAAATTATATGCCAAAAAATCCTATCCTTAGGCCCCCAAAACCAAAATTTCTAACTAATAACACAAAATCCTAACCTAGGCCACATTTGTTACCTCCGGTCGACAGGTGGTCTAAGACCAATCGATCGGTTGACACAAAGTCTACCAAATTCCTCTTTGTTATAGGTTTCACCATCTTTGGTGCCCATGTTCTCTCTCCAACCTCCATTAATGAATCCAAAAACTTCATCCAAGCACCCAATTAACATTCAAATGACAACAACACATCATCTAAATAATTGGAATATATTTCCATCATCTAATCCCAAATCTACCACAAGATTTAAAAAAATAACTCTATTTTAATTCAAGAACCCTAGATCTATCTAGTTATATAAATTTCCATGGATTTATTCAATTAAACATTATATTTTTATATGTTTTTCAACATAAAATAGATTCAATTCATTATTTATTAGTTTTAATCAATGTTCATGAGGGATTCAACCATAATAAAGGGAAATTCAACATAATTAACTTCTTGATTAGGTTAATTATAAAAATTAATTAATTAATTATCTAAAATGAGATCATAACACAATTTGATTTAGATTTTCAATGAATTGACATATTATTGACACACATACAATTATAATTATATTATGCATAAACTTGCTTATAGATTGATTTAAAAATCAATCCCCAAATCTCTCAAATTCTCCTTTCCTCATGGTGCTTTCTCTCTCTAGACCCTCTAGTTCTTTCCAATTGCAATTTGTGATAGATAAGATAACTAATAGCCTATCAAACCCCTTTAATCCCGAAATTATAATTTAGCCTCAAATGGACCTCACCTGAAAGAGCCCAAAAATAAATTCAAATGACTATAAACCTTGTTTCGGCCCTATACCAACCCCACAGACCTTTAAACCATCATTTTAAACTAAAAACGGACATTCCATGTGTCCCAAAAGATAATTATCAAATATATTCAAAATAAATAACTACCAAATCAACTATTTAATAATTATTAGGGGAGTAGATACTTGGAGAAAAGCTTTAGAGTCTAAGGGACTAAAAATCAGTAGAAATAAAACGAAATATATGGAATGTAAATTTAATAATGAGGCGTTGGATAACATAATGTTAAAGATTGAAGAAAAAGTGATAAACTAAACAAATAAATTTCGTTATTTAGGTTTAGTATTGCAAAGTAATGGAGATATTGATGAGGATGTTACGAATACGATATCAACTACTTGGATGAAATTGAAACAAGCAAGTGGGTTGTGGTGCAATAAGAGGATAATTAATAAATTAAAAGGAAAATTTCATAGAACAGTTGTTAGGCTAGCGACCCTACATAGAGCAGGGTGTTAGGATTTAAAGAAAAAATATGAACAAAGTCTCCATGTTAGTGAGATGAGAATGCTCCGATGGATGAAGGAATTACAATAAATGACAAAATTAAAAACTAGTACATGAGAGAAAAGTTAGGAGTTTCTCCCATTAGCGATAAATTAAGAGAAGTTAGACTTAGGTGGTACGGACACATGTTGCGTAAACCATTAGATGCACCTATAATAAGAGGAAGATTATTAAAAATAGAGGGTAAAAAAGAAAAGGGTCGCCCTAAGCTATCGTGGGAGGAACTTATTAGGAGAGATCTTAAGGAATTAAACTTGAATGATAATATTTCATATAATATATTAGAATGGAAGAGGAGAATCCATGTGGCCTACCCTTTATGATGGGATTAAGGCAAGGATGATGATGACGATGATGAGTACAAATTTAATTAATTTAATTAATTAATCACTAAGCCTTAAATCTAATTACAAATTCCAATTAAATTACACATCAAAATATCAACTGTGACATCTCAAGTCACAACAAGCACATGTAATTAATTTTTATTCAATTAATTAACTCACAAAAATACGGGGTATAATAGGTTCATCAATAGGTCAAAGGAAATTAGTGTAATATACCCTTGAATTATTATACTTTTTTGATATTTTCAATTTAAAAGTGTACTATCCTCTCATTTATATATATATATATATATATATAAGTTTTTTGAAATTTCCTTACAAATTTTTTGCTAAACAAATGCACAAAGGAATGTTAGTTTTTTTTCTTATTTATTTTACTTCACTTCACTTTATGAGATAATCATTGTCCTACTTAACTTTCTAAAAAATCACATGAGACCTAAATTTCTGATGGATATGAATTAAATTGTAGATTGATTTCCAAGATTCAATTTTTGATTTACTATAAATATGAAGTACATAATTTGAAATAAATGTTAATTGTTTTTTTATAGATGGTGTTGATGATTAAATTAGAAATTTTGTGCAAATAGTCAATGTAATGGAAAAACTGCTCATCGAACCACGTACAGCTTCGACCCATTACTTTCCTTTTTTATATATATCATTATTACTCTTATTTTGTCTATAATTGTTGTATATTTTCGTCTATCATTAATGTTTGGCTGATTGAGTCATGTGAATGCGATTTATTGATGAGTCACTATAATACTACTATTAAAATATCTACTCGAACTATTCAGAGTAAATAGTACTTCCTTTTATTCTTATTTTTATGAATTAAAATGGTGTTCCAAATTTTTATATGATCTATGATGTTTAAGTTATCGGGTTGTTTTTATATAACTTATTTCTTTAATTCATATAAATAATAATGTACTATGCTTCCATTTCTTGTAAAATCAATATGTAGGTATATAATTTTATAGCAATTTTCCTACAACTTTTCAACCAAAGTAATGCACAACGAAAGTAACTGTATTTTACTTCACTTCACTTTTCTCAATACGGATTTTTCCATTTAGCTTTCATGACAATCACAGGAAACCAACACGTCGAATAAATAGTAATAAAATGATGGGTTTCTCTCCAAAATTGAATTATTTATTTACTATAGATAAGAAAAAGAGAATATATAATAATTATAATTTTTTTATTCCTTATAGATTGTGTTAATGATCTAATTGAAAATTTATCACAGATCATCGATGTAGTTTGAAAGATAAAAATTGAATGACATTTTTCTTTCTAAAACTCAATTTTTAAATTTTGTATACGTAAGAAATTAATTACTTATAGTAACTTATCATCGTTAAATTTATTGTAATTTGTAATTTTATTCTTTTTTCGAATTGCTATGGTGTGAGAGGAGACTGTATTTTGGAATACAAAATTGATATTTAGCACTCGATCATATCACTGTCAATCTCATATTCTATAAAGAGTTATTTTATATTAACTCTTGTAATTGAGTCGCTTAGAACATCTCCTAGGAACTCCACAAATTTTCTAGTTTTGGCTCCAAAACATGGAGCAGATTGTTAAAGTGGTCCGAACAAGAAAATTCAAAATAAAAATTCTAGAACAATATAGTTACCATTGGAATGACATGCCAATCACTACGTGGAAGGAACGAACGACGGTTGGAATGCCGCGAAAACCCTCCTTGTTTAAATATGTTTATTTTTATTTGTTTAACCCTATTTTTTTATTGCAGAATTATATAGAAAGCTACAAAATCAAGTACACTCAATTTTACACAAGATTAAAAATCTATTAATGAACTAAATTATTAAAAAAAAAGGTTTAATTATTTAATAAATGTTGTGAAAATGATAAAAGTCATCGTCATGATGTGTCCTAAATCATCATGGTACCAATGATAAGTTGGACCTTTGATGATGGAAAATTGAGATTGTACAACACCAAAATCTTGTTACACATCCTTTCGAGTGCTTTACTGATAATATTTTTATTTTGTGATCCATGGTTGTACAATTATTTGGACAAAAGTGGATCATTTTGGGTATACGCGTTCAACTAGGTAATAATATGTATCGTATGATTATCTGTTAATAACGTAATTTCATTCAAGGGCCTTAACTTGCATGAGCTCATAAAAAATGTTCTAATAATCGATAACATTTAAATCATTGTTCAAACTGACATACCAAAAAATGCATGACAAAACTAGAGGACGTATTATAACCATAACTTTTTTGTGGTGACCTCAATATGTCCCCTTGACACCGGATAATTAAAGAGAAGGCGATAACACAAGTTTAAACTAGGGTAACACACTCAAACTATAAGGAATCCACTAAAAAAAGGAGCAACACTCGTCCCCAATTGCAATCCACCAAAAAGTTAAGAGCAAAATAAGAAGATTCAACTTCTTAGACAAAAGTTTGTTTTATAATCTCAAATAATTTTTTTCTTCATACAATCGGAACCCTTATATATGTGCTTAGAAAAAATCTCTAGCAATTGGTAATTAAGAGAACATTAAATAACTAAGAGAGTACACTTTTAAAACTCCAAAATAATCTATCTGGGTATTTGTCTTCACTTAAAATTCATTCCCTTATCTGTGTACATTAAATTAAATATGGAACCATATATAAAATTAAAGGTCTAAAAGTATTCTTTTCAATTAGCTTTGAATCAAGTTATTTGATCTTCTGGGGAGTGAGTTACGACTATTTTACCAAAGGGTGTCTAAGCTAACAGCAAATCCGAAAATTGACTATTTAATTCTTTTTAGCACAATTAATGAACCATGAAGCTTATAGGGACTTGAAAAAATATAAAAGTATTATCATGCATTATTATCCCATGGTTGATTTTTTTTTCCTAGAATCGAACTCAGCTTCATCGTCATGGTATGGTGTAAGGTCCAACACATTAAAAGTTCCTTAAATGCCACACCCTTAGGGAAGTTCTATCTTGTAAGCATGATCAATATACCTATCAAGGACTTTAAATAAACCGCCAACCCTAGTCTTCAGCTTTCCATGTTTTTATATACTAAACCTTTCTTTTCGTAAATGAATCTACACTAAATCACCATCTTTGAATGTAGATTTTTTACGATGCTTATTGGCTTGATTTTGATATTTCTCATTCTGGTTGATTATTTTCTCACAAACCTACTCACGAAACTTTTTAATATATTTGACTTTTTCTTCTCCATCACCACTGAATTGGTTAGGTGTTGGAAGTAGGGCTAAATCTACTGGATTGATTGGATTTCTCCCATACACGGATTTAAATGGATTAGTACCGGTAGTTTGGCTTGAAGATCTATTGTAATATAATTCATCTTGTGCTAGGATAAGATCCCACTTTCAAATATTACTTCCCACCAAAATCATCAATAAAATTTCCTAAGTGTCGATTCATAACTTCAGTTTCTCCATTAGTTTATGGACGATGATATGAACTAAATTGCAAACTAGTTACAATCTTACTCCATAAAGTGCGCCAAAAGTGACTCCCAAACTTCGAATCTTGATCAGAAGTTATGGCCTTTGGAATTCCATGTAGCTTGACAAATTCATGAAAATAAAGTTCAGCAACATGTTATGGATCCAAGGATTTGTTACATGGAACAAAATGATCCATTTTAGATAAATAATCAACAAACACCATAATTGAATATTTGTTCCTTTGAGTTCAAGGCAACCGAATAAAAAAGTCTCAGCTCACATCTTTCCAAGTAGCTAAAGGAACGAGCAGAGGGGAATACAAACCTATATATTTAGGAATGGATTTTTGGAACATGATAAGTTATACATCTACCCACATGCTTCGCAACATCACGGTCCATCTTTGGAAAAAAAAATCTCTTTAACAAGAGAAAATGTTTTGTCTTTCCCAAAGTGTCCTTAAAGTCCACCACCATGAGCTTCAATTAGAATATCTTCCCTTAATGAGCACTCAAGAATGCCTAACTTATTATTTATCAAAATATAGACACAATGAAACAAAAATTATTGATAAGGCTCATTGGAACACTTCTCCCAAATCTGACCAAAGAAATGATCATCTTTGTGTTGGGGATCGATATATGCAGCATAAAAATTTCAGCCATGGATCTTCAATTAATCAAACACGGGAAGAAGGTAAAAATAAACACTAAGTTTGAAGAACAAACCTAAGGTTTAGAACACAATATTGTAATACCCCGTATTTTTATGACTTTTAAATTTGGGGATTTATTAAATTTAAATTGAGATATTAATTTAATATTAATTGTAAAATTATTTTAAATATTTACTAGCGTGATGAGAGTTAGTAATTATTGGGAATTTGTTGAATCTTACTTAATGGGTAAATTAATATGTATAATCGAATTTATTAAAATTATCATGAGTGTATAATTTGATAATTGTGGAAATTAAATCGGGATACGCCTGTGTCGTGTCGGGATTAAATTATTATTATTATTATTATTAAAAGTGAATAAATTGTAAGTTGCCTGTATGGTCATTTTGAGTGCGCCAATGTGTTCAGAAGAGCCGAGATAGTCAAAATAATGTACCCGGGGGTTTAGTTTGGGTCTCGAGACGTTCTTAAGCCTAATTGGCATCCCAGGAGGGCATTATAGACATTTTATATTTTTGGAAAATTAAACACATGAATTTCCTAAGGATATATCAGCCTTTAGGAGTTTCCTTCTAGGGTTAACAAACACAAAATCAAAGAACGGCCATTAGAGAAGAAGTTGGAGAGCTTTCCAAGCAACACAAGGCCAAAGACTCACCCGTTCGCACCGCCACCACCACCAAAACGTAGATCACATGACAAGGAACGCAACCATACCTATTTCATCCACAAATCAGAAAATAAAATTCCAGGCAAGCATCTATCTTGCTTTATTTTAGTAAATGTTTCAATCGTGTTAGTCTAGGGTTGTTTAGAACATGTTTCATGGAAGAAATTAATATTTTTGAAACTTAAAATCATATGTTGTAGAGGAAGTAGACACATTCTGGACATCTAAATCACATGTAGAGGATAAGCCATGAATTTGTATGGATTTAGAAGCAAGTAATCTGGAAAAGAATTGGAATAATGGAAATAAAAGAAAGAATTAGGGTTCTTGAAGTTTATGTCAATTTTACTACATTAAATCGTTATACTTGATGAAATCATACATATTTTACGTAGAAAATCATGTAGTTAGGTATATAGTACCTGTAGTAATGTTGTTTCGGAGTTTGGGGATCTATAATGGAGATTTAGTAAAGGTTAGAGAGGTAAACCCGTAACTTGTTAATGGAATAATTCGTCATAACTGTTTGATCGATCGATCGATCAAGAACATCGATCGATCGACGGTATCGATCTATCGACCCCATTCCTCAATCGATCGATCCCTCCTGGAAAACTGCATATTTTTCTTCTTTAAGTTTAATCAGGTTAAAATGCGTAGGAACCCTTTATCATCATTGATAGAGCATAATGAATTATAAAGAGGACCAGTAGGGTCTAGTTAGACCTCGTTGAGTGAAATTTAAGGTAGGATGAAATTATGGGTTAATGGGGAGTTATTCATACCTAAGAAATCATGCGCACGTTTAATAAAAGATCAAAACTCATGAGGGAGTTAGACCAGAAAGTAAGTGAGAGTATGCCTACAGAAATTATACTTAGGGAGATAGAATACTTCGAGAGATGAGAAGTAAGTATGGAGTAACTTATATATGAGAATAAAAGTGACGAGTCTGTTATGCGAGATAATCGAGTAAAATGTGCTAAGAACAGATAATTATAATTATGGGTCGTGGGCGCACCTAATTTAGAAATGTGAATATTTATATATATATGATTGTGTGATTGTGCATATATTATATATCTGTAGAAAAATCATACCCAAGGTACTTGCTATCACGGGCGTTTCCGTGTTGGGTCAGTCTTATCTCTATTGGGCCTTTATGGGGGATAACGACTTGTACCCTAGAAGATAATATCCTTGATACAGGCTATTTGAGTGATATTCAGATGGTCTTAAGAGACGTGAGGGTATGTTATGACCTCTTAGTGACATGGAACTATACTTCGCCTCCAATTGTATGTGTTTTGTATTAATACAGTTCGAGAGTGATTCCAAACTAGTATTTCCCTTAGTACGAGTGATACCGGAACTTGATAACAGAGTATGCCAGTACCATAGATTTTATGTGGGGTGCCGATAGTATATATATTATATGAGTGACTAATATATATATATATATACAGTTAAGTATGGAAACTTCCTACTATGCATAAAAGTAGTTAAGTAATGAATAAATACTCCAACTTTATTATAAGTGTTTGGGAATTTTGTGATATCGCTGGGTTATTTTAAATAACATAAGATATATGAGAGAGATTAATTTTCAGAAATTAATTATCTTAGCCATAGTATTTATCGGAATGAAACCTTATGGGAAAGTTAAGTTAAAATAAACTTTTGAGATTAATATGACGGTAGGCGTGCACACTAGATGAGAGGTGAGAATTTCTCAAAAGAGTGTTGCATACTAACATGGTTGTTTCATTAGCCGGTAAGCATTTTAAATACTTGCTAAACTATTTTTAAACTGTTTTACACTCGGGCTCTAACCTGTTTCCTGTTATTTCTTTTCTCTTGTATATATTACAGGTGCCCATCCACAGGGGCGTCATGCTTAGATTCCTTGGAACGAGAGTTGCAGGCCATTGCTTAGATGACCTCGTTGTTGACTCTACTCTTATTTTAGTTCTAATTAGTTAGGGAATGTGTCGCCCATTTCCCTATTCAGTTGGATTTGTCAGAGATTTATGTTCATTTATTTTTAGTATTTGGTACTCTTTGGGATGTAATTCGTGTCCGGATGATTTCATTTGTAGTTTTTAAACTTTGTATTGGTTTATCTGAATGGTTAAATTCTTGTGTGTTTATTTCCATCTTTAATATTTATACGATTCTTAAACTGTTAATTATTGAAAAGGTTTTCATAATGGAATTAAATAAAATAGAAATAAGGTTTAAATTGTTTTGACACTTAGCTTAAATATTTAGGGTGTTTAAACTGGAAATTTATATTTTGACAGTGATGCTAAGAATGAACCAACCGTTCACCTTGATTTTTAATTTAATAAAGGACTGATCACCCGGTATTTAATTAGGCGGGGTGTCACAGGTGGTATCAGAGCATCATGTTCTAGTGTCCTTTAGGATTTGTACGACTTATTTTGCTTCCAGCTTAACGTCCTTGATATAGAGCCCTATTTTTAGGACTGT
Source organism: Sambucus nigra (assembly GCA_949130495.1). Taxonomy (NCBI): domain Eukaryota; kingdom Viridiplantae; phylum Streptophyta; class Magnoliopsida; order Dipsacales; family Adoxaceae; genus Sambucus; species Sambucus nigra. Next base: position 529,174,902 of record OX422217.1, on the reverse strand, counting down.
TGTATTCTTGTATTTACGCTTACGTCTTGAGCTATTCAAAATTTGATAATAACTGTAGACTAATAAACTTCCTTCTCATTTTAGATACCTCCGAGACGTGCACCCCGAGACAGGAATGCCCAGGCCGAGCAGCCAGCAGCTCTGGCTCAAGGAATGATGAACGCAACTGAGGTAGCCGCTATTGTTGCTCAGGCGGTGAATGCCACATTAGTGGTGGTGCAGCAGGCTCCACCCCAAATTTCAGCAGTGGCGCCAGTACCAGCACAACTTCCATCCGCATGGGAGCGGGTTAGGGATGCCTTTCATAAGGTGCATCCCCCGGAGTTCTCAGGTAGTTTGGACATCGTAGTCGCCAGATAATGGAAAGAGGATATACAAAGGTATCTGGGCATGTATGAGTGCATTGACGTGCAGAGATAGCTATTGGCTTCCTTCAAGCTGGTGTTGCAGTGGTGGGAGTCCACCACCACCTTGGAGGAGAGGGACAGTATCACGATTCAGTCATTCTGAGTGCGGTTTGACCGCAAGTACTTCCTATCCGCCGTGCAGACTGAGATGAGGAGGAAGTTACTGAATCTGAAGCAGGAGAGTATGAATGTTGCTGAGTACGAGGAGGAGTTTACTAGACTCCTAACTATAGTGCCAGATGAGGCCCCCACTAAGGAGAAGAAGATACTGTTGTTTGTAGATGGATTAGCCTGGAGGATCCGTAAATACCTTATCGACACTCTATTATTGAGTACCTACACTGATGTACTCAACGCTGCTTTGTTACACTATCAGGATCACCGCTTTCATCTGCAGGGGAGCAAACTAACAGGGGAGTCTAGCCAGCAGGGTAGGACAGGGGGTTGTAGTACTAGTGGGGCACCAGCAGCCCAGGGGTAGAGCCGTCATAATGAGAAGAGTTATCATTAGGGGGACCCTGCCAAGCGGTTCTGATCAGGTGACTCCAGACAGAGATTTAGGGGATTTAGGTAGGTCCAGTCTAATCAGCATGGCCAACAGGGCCAACACCGTCAGTAGAAAGGCCATCAGGGTCAACAGCATTTCCAGCAGGGCGAGTGGTGGGGTGGTAACAGCCAATAGGGTTGTGGTCAGTAGAGGCAGTGGGGAGGTAACTTCAGAGGCAGATGTTTCGGATGTGGCAAGAATGGACATAGGCGCCACAATTGCCCAGAGGGAGATAGGGCCCCACAGCAGCAAGGTGCCCGTAATGAGCCGCAAAGGCCACTCTTTCCAGCCGCCCTCCCAGGGCCAGCTCAGGTGCCAGCCTTACCCGCCAGCCCAACAACTCTAGTTTAGTAGGGGCAATTGCAGTATGAACGTGTCTATAACATCCACCAAGTAGTAGCACCTCAGGCACCACCCGCGATTGAGGGTGCGTTTCTATCCATGGAACTATGGGTCGGGTTTTATGTGATACTGGGGCATCGCACTATTTTATAGCTACTCATTTTCGATGGGCCTTAGGGTTATTAGACACGATCGAGAGCACTGTGACATGCGTAGACTCATCACTGGGGAATGGGTCTTTGATTTTCTTTATATGCCGAGGTGTAGGAGTAGAGATTGGTAGCTTGATTTTACAGGCAGACATGCTAGTCTTAGAGATGCACGAGCACGATGTTATTATTGGCATGGATTGGCTCGCTACGTACAGAGCCATGATAGATTGTTTTGGTGGGAGTATTATCTTTGCCATTCCGAGGCAGGAGATGTTATTAGTGGCGATGCCTCGCCCAGAGGGAGGATCTTCCACCCATTTGTACTATATAGAGGAGGATACCTCTAAAGAGATTGTGATTCCCTTAGATTCGATTCCTGTCATTCGTGAGTATTCCGATGTATTTCAGGAGATACCAGGCCTACCCCCCAGTCGAGAGATATATTTCATCATAGACTTGATGCTGGGAACTCGGCCGATAGCACGTGCACCATACTGTATGGCTCCAGTAGCGATGAGGGAGTTACGGGATCAGATAGAGTAGTTATTAGGTCAGGGCTTCATTCGCAGGAGCACCTCACCTTGGGGAGCTCCGGTGTTCTTTGTGAAGAAGAGAGATGGTTCACTGAGGTTATGCGTGGATTACCAAGATCTGAACAAGGTTATGATACGAAACAAATATCCGTTGCCTTGAATCGATGACCTGTTCGACCAGCTGAGGGGAGAAACCTTCTTTTCGAAGATATATTTAAGATTGGGATACCATCAGCTACGGATTAGGGAGCAGGATGTGTCAAAGACTGCTTTCTTGATGAGATATGGTTCCTATGAGTTCAGAGTCATGCCATTTGGGCTGACAAATGCTCCAACCGTATTCATGGACTTGATGAACCGAGTGTTCAGAGAGTTCTTGGATCAGTTTGTCATCGTTTTCATAGATGACATCCTGATAAATTCACACACTGAGGAGGATCATAATGAGCACTTGAGGCAGGTTCTTCAGACTCTACAAGAGCATCACATGTATGCTAAGTATGAGTAGTGCGTATTATGGTTGCGGGAGCTACAGTTTTTAGGGTCTGTTGTATCAAAATTGGGAATATCGATTGACCTGAGTAAAGTGTCGGCGGTGAGGGAGTGGGGACAGCCCACGACACCGACAAAAGTGCGTAGTTTCTTGGGGTTAGATGGGTACTACAGGAGATTCATCCGAGGCTTTTCGAAGATAGTGGGTTCATTGACAAATCTTACTCGCAAGGGAATTCCATATGTTTGGGATGATGCTTGTCAATTGGCTTTTGATGAGCTAAAAGATAAGTTGACTTTGGTCCCAGTTCTTACTTTGCCCAAGCCGGGAGAAGAGTATCTGGTGTACACTGACGCCTCTTTACGGGGACTCGGGGGAGTACTTTAGCAGGATGAGAAGGATATAGCTTTTGCCTCCCAAGCTAAAGCCTCACGAAAGGAATTACCCCACCCACGACCTATAGCTAGCAGCGATCATTTTTGTATTGAGGATTTGGAGACATTATTTATTGGGGGAGAAGTTTCGTTTATTCACAGACCACAAGTCACTGCAGTACTTGTTCACTCAGCGAGATATGAATATGTGTTAGCGCAGATGGTTGGAGTTTTTAAAAGACTACCAGTTCGAGATACAATACCATCCGGGAAAGGCTAACGTGGTTACTGATGTGTTAAGCCGTAAACCGATGGGCGATGTAGTGTACGTCTGGAAAGAGAAGTGGAAAGAGTTGGGTCACCAGGATGCGGTAGCCCGTTTCTTTGTAACTGTCATGACAATCACACCAGAGATTTTTACGAAGGTGATACAGGCACAGTCAACGGATTCATTTTGTCAAGAACAAATTATACGGCTTTTAGCTGAGGGTGCTGAGTCCTATTCAGTAAGTTCTGATGGAGGTTTGAGGTTTAATGGGATATTGGCGGTCCTAGAAGTAAAAGCCTTACATCATGTAGTGATGACATAGTCTCATGGGTCCAGATTTGCAGTACATCCTGGAGGAGATAAGATATACCAGGATATGAGGCGACAGTACTGGTGGACTGGGATGAAGAAGGACATTGTTGAGTTTGTGTCCAAGTGTTCTACTTGCCAGATGGTAAAGGTAGACCACCAGAGATCGTCGGGGTTACTTCAGCCGTTGGATATACCTACATGGAAGTGGGAGAGTATTTCCAAGGACTTCATTACTGGGTTGCCTACATCACAACGGGATCACGACTCCATATGGGTTATAGTGGATCGGTTGACCAAGATGGCTCATTTTCTGCCAGTACGGACAGACTATACCATGGGCCAGTATGCATAGTTGTTCATTACCGACGTTGTTAGGCTACTTGGGGTGTCCTTGGATATTGTGTCTGATAGAGATAAGATTTTTGTGTCGCGCTTCTGGGAAAGCTTTCAGGAGGCCATGGGTACAGAGTTGAGATTGAGTTCAGCTTATCACCCACAGACGAATGGACAAATAGAGCGTACTAGTCAGATGTTGGAGTATATGCTACGCATGTGTGTCCTTGATTTTGGAGGAGGATGGGAGCCGTATCTTCGAATGGTGGAGTTTTCTTACAATAACTCCTATCAGTTCACGATCTGCATGGCTCCATTTGAGGCATTGTATGACAAGCCTTGTCATTCTTCCGGTTGTTGGATAGAGTTGGGGGATAACAAATTGGTCGGACCTGAGGTGATTCAGGAAACTTTATCTAGGATTGAGCTCATCAGGAGTCGCATTCGGGTAGCACAGGACAGATAGAAGAGCTACGCTGATGCGAAGCAGTTTTTCTGAGAGTTTAGCATCGGGGACCAAGTATTACTGTGTGTATCTCCTATGAGAGGAGTAATGCTGTTTAGAAAGAAGGGGAAGTTAGATCCGAGGTACGTGGGATAATTTCCCATTATCGAGAGGATTGGGCCGCTAGTATATAGATTGGGGTTGCCAAAGAATTTACACCGCATTCAGGATGTGTTCCACATCTCGTCGTTGAGATGATATCTTTAGGATGACATGGCCTATGCTCACATCACAATAGAGGAGATTGATTTACTGCCCGGCAGCTCTTACGAGGAGAGACTAGTGGCTATCCTAGACCATAGCGAGAGGAAATTGAGGTCGAAGGTAGTCCCACTTGTACAGGTCCAGTGGGAGCATCATAATGTGGAGGAATCCACTTGGGAGCGTGAGACAGATATGCACAAAAAATATCCAGATTTATTTTTACCAGGTATGCCTGATTTTCCAAATTTCAGGACGAAATTCCGTTATTAGGGGGGAAGTATGTAATACCCCGTATTTTTATGACTTTTAAATTTAGGGATTTATTAAATTTAAATTAAGCTATTAATTTAATATTAATTCAGAAATTATTTTAAATATTTACTAGTGTGACAAGAGTTAGTAATTATTAGGAATTTGTTAAATATTACTTAATGGGTAAAGTAATATGTATAATCGAATTTATTAAAATTATCATGAGTGTATAATTTGATAATTGTGGAAATTAAATCGGGTCGCGCTTGTATCGTGCTGGGATTAAATTATTATTATTAAAAGTGAATAAAATGCAAGTCGCATGTATGGTCATTTATAGTATGCTAATGTGTTCGAAAGGGTCGAGATAATCAAAATAATGTAATCGGGGGTTTAGTTTGGGTCTCGAAACGTTTTTAAGCCTAATTGGCATCTCGGGAGGGCATTATAGACATTTTGTATTTATGGGAAATTAAACCCACGAATTTCCTAAGGATACATCAGCATTTAGGAGTTTCCTTCTAGGGTTACCAAACACAAAATCAAAGAACGGCCATTAGAGAAGAAGTTGGAGAGCTTTCCTAGCAACTTAAGGCCAAAGACTCACCCGTTCGCACCGCCACCGCCACCAAAACGTAGATCGCGTGACAAGGAATGCAACCATAACTCTTTCATCCATAAATAAGAAACTCAAATTACAGGCAAGTATCTATCTTGCTTTATTTTAGTAAATTTTTCAATCATGTTAGTCTAGGGTTGTTTAGAACATGTTTCATGGAAGAAATTAATATTTTTGAAACTTAAAATCATATGTTGTAGAGGAAATAGACACATTCTGTACATCTAAATCACATGTAGAGGATAAGCCACGAATTTGTATGGATTTAGAAGAAAGTAATCTGGTAAAGAATTGGAAGAATGGAAATTAAAGAAAGAATTAGGGTTCTTTAAGTTTATGTCAATTTTACTCCATTAAATTGTTATACTTGATGAAATTGGTTCTAATGTTGTTTGGGAGTTTAGGGGTCTATAATGGAGATTTGGTAGAGGTTGGAGAGGTAAAACCGTAACTTGTCAATGGCAGAATTCGTCATAACTGTTTGATCGATCGACGGTATCGATCGATCGACCCCATTCCTCGATCGATCAATCCCTCCTAAAAAACTGCGTATTTTTCTTCTTTAAGTTTAATCTGGTTAAAATGTGTAGGAACCCTTGATCATCATTGATTGAGCATAATGAATTATAAAGAGGACCAGTACGGTCTAGGTAGACCCCTTTGAGTGAAATTTAAGGTAGGATGAAAATATGGGTTAACGGGGAGTTATTCATACCTAAGAAATCATGCGTACGTTTAATAAAAGATCGAGGCTCGTGAGGGAGTTAGACCAGAAGGTAAGTGAGAGTATGCCTGCAGAAATTGTACTTAGGGAGATAGAATACTTAGAGAGATGAGAAATAAGTATGGAATAACTTATATATGAGAATAAAAGTGACGACTCCATTATGCGAGATAATCGAGTAAAATGTGCTAAGAATAGATAATTATAATTATGGGTCGTGGGCACACCTAATTTAGAAATGTGAATATATATATATATATATATGATTGTGTGATTGTGCATATATTTTATATCTGTATAAAAATCATACCCGAGCTACTTGCTATCACGGGGGTTTCCGCATCGGGATAGTCTTATCTCGATTGGGCCTTTATGGGGGATAACGACTTGTACCCTAGAAGATAGTATCCTTCATACAGGCAATTTGAGTGATAGTCAGATGGTCCTAAGATACGTGAGGGTATGTGCTGACCTCTTAGTGACTTGGAACTATACTTCGCCTCCAATTGTATGTGTTTTATGTTAATACAGTTTGAGACTGATTTCGAACTAGTATTTCCCTTAGTACGAGTGATACGGGGACTTGATAGCAGAGTATTCCAGCACCATTGATTTTATGTGGGGTGCCGATAGTATATATATTATATGAGTGACTAATATATATATGGAAACTTCCTACTGTGCGTAAAAGTAGTTAAGTAATGAATAAATACTCCAACTTTATTATAAGTGTTTGGTAATTTTGTGATATCACTGAGTTATTTTAAATAACATAAGATATATGAGAGAGCTTAATTTTCATAAATTAATTGTCTTAGACATAGTATTTATCGAAATGAAAAGTTATGGGAAAGTTAAGTTAAAATAAACTTTTGAGATTAATAGTACGGTGGGCGTGCACACTAGATGAGAGGTGAGAATTTCTCAAGAGAGTGTCCCATACTAACATGGTTGTTTCATTAGTCGGTAAGCATTTTAAATACATGCTAAACTATTTTTAAACAGTTTTACACTCGGGCTCTGACCCGTTTCCTGTTATTTCTTTTCTCTTGTATATATATGTATATATTACAGGTTCCCATCCACAACGGCGTCATGCTTAGATTCCTTGGAATGGACGCGGTGCAGCTTATGTGGGAGTTGCAGGCCATTGATTAGACGACCTCGTTGTTGACTCTACTCTTATTTTAGTTCTGATTAGTTAGGGCATATATCGCCCGTTTCCCTATTCAGTTGGATTTATCAGATATTTTTGTTCATTTATTTTCAGTATTTGGTACTCTTTGGGATGTAATTCATGTCAGGATGATTTCATTTGTAGTTTTTAAACTTTGTATTGGTTTACCTCAATGATTAAATTCTTGTGTGTTAATTTCCATCTTTAACATTTATACGATTCTTAAACTATTAATTATTGAAAAGGTTTTCATAATGGAATTAAATAAAATAGAAATAAGGTTTAAATTATTTTGACTCTTAGCTTAATTATTTAGGGTGTTTAAACTAGAAAATGATTTTGCGACAGTGATGCTAAGAATGAACCAACCGTTCACCTTGATTTTTAATTTAATAAAGGGTGAATCACCCGGTATTTAATTAGGCGGGGTGTCACAAATAACCTCATGGATTTAGTTCAATCCATGAGGAGAAAAGTATATGTTGATGTATAGGGGTGTCTTGCTTCAAAACCTTTCTTAAACCTTTTAAAGACTATGATCTTCTAGTGTATAATTCTCCCCAAAGTCAACTAGGTGGGTGGACATCTTTTGAGATGAAAACCTTTGCTTATGAATGAGATGTGCTGGTCTCTCTCTATCTCTCTTCACAATAAACATGAACAGTGTGGTTTCTCACCCATCTTAAACACTAATAATGAATAATAATGATTAAAATTCCTTCCCACACATTTATATACAAGTAAAAAAGGTGTTCTTAGGCCTAACTGAGTTTCTTAAGAATATGGGCCTAACTATTTATGTATTTAGACTACATCAAGGGCCCAAGATAAATAATTAAATTATCTCCAAATAAATAATAGAAAATACCAAATTACATTTACCATAATTATATCTCCTTTATTTAATCGTAATTAATTTCACTTAATAATTATAACTGCATTCCAATTTAATTATCTCAGAATTCACTCACATATAATGAGGTCTTATTTGAAAAGTTGATTATCATACATAATATGATTCCCTATGTTAAGCTTCCGATACCTGTTTGATCAAATTAATCTACAGTAAATTGACTTTAACCAACATATAATCAATTCCTTGATTCTTAAACTTAAGTTATTTTGCTACTCCACCATATTATAAATAATCCATTGATCAGGTTTACTGGGGGAAACAAGTCTTATAAGTTTATCAAGGGGGCATCTCAATCCTAGGTATTCCTGGATGCGTACTCTTCCGAATTAATATCTCATACTTACCTACATAACGATCACCTAATATGATGAGATCATATAATTCAATTCAATATGGAATCGCACCCATAGTAATCAAAAGAACAATCACATAAGCATTTCAATCCTCATAATTTTAGAATATATACACTCTTTTCAAATGGTGTAAGATTTTCTATGTGTAATTAAGACAACACTTAGACTCAAACTCAAGGGTGGTCATTTTCAATACATTCATGGGATATACTGATCATAACCATCTACTGAACTATTGTACAAGCTCTCGAACCATTGTATAGGTTCCCCTAGTTTTAGATATACTACTAGGATTTCATCGCAACCGTTCCAATATGATGTCAACTTCCAATATAATTTGTGAATTTTTCATTAGTCACTACACTAAAAATACCTAATTGTCATGATCAAAGATCGTGACAAATCATCTTTGTCACAGTCATGGACTGCAACTGTTTCGAGGGAGACAAAGGTTTATGTCACGGTCAGTGACCGTGACAATATTGTCACGAGCTTTATTTCAGGAGTTTTTATTGCGAAATCTATTAACATTGTTACGTTCCTGTCACAGTTTAAGATCGTGACAAATCTGGGAGGAATTAAAGAAACTACTGGCCAATATACTGATTTGAACCAAAGTTATTTGATTTCAATGTTTATTCAACTGTAAGAAAAAAGAAATGAATATGAGAGAGAGAGAGAGAGAGAGAGAGAGAGAGAGAGAGATAAATCAATAAAAATAGATACAAAACTCTACAAAAATAGATGCAAAAAGCATAAAAAATTCATCAAACATTACACAAATCGGCACACAGATGATGAATCTAAAAGAAGTTGAATGACACATACATAACTTAACCAAATTGGCACCAACAAAAATATATGGGGTTAGTGATAATGGAGGCATAAATCGATGGTGGAAATCAACCGGGGGGGATCAAGGGAGTAATGAGGTAGGCGGTGGGAGAGAGAGGGGAAAAAAGATGGAGAGAGAGGAGAATGGGTTGTGTTTCGGTGGTGGGAGACAAAGAGGAAAATAGGTGGAGAGAGGGTTTTGTTATAAGTGGCTTAGTGTTTTGGCTAAGGTACCGTTTTTTACGCTAACAAGTCCTTGACAATTTTTTGTCATGGTAATGCCACGATCAAATACGGTGACAACATTCACGTATTATTTTGTCATGGTTTTGATCGTGATAATAGCTCGTCGAAAAAAGGTGAAAATTTTGGGATTTTGGTGTACTGAGTGCTCAAATCATAATTCCAATCTCCTTATGCTAAACCCAAAGCTGGCCCACTAGAATTCCTACTAAGCTCTATTAACTGACATTTATATATGAAACAATATATTTAAAAAAATATAAACAATTTTCACAAACTTGATTCTCAATTCAGCGTAAATAAAACAATCCTTTATTAATCAATAATAAAGATGTTTTACAAATGGTTTTATGAATAAACCCCAACACTTTATACAACTTATTTAACTCTTTGGACCCCCAAACCTTCAATCGTATAGAAAGAAACAAAGAATGCCTTCAATTCAAGGCATTCTCCACTTGAATTTTCACACCAGATTTGTGCTTGGTATGGAAAGTAAAGTCCTGTAATAATTCAACCTATTTAGCATGTCTTGAATTTAGTTTGTGTTGTATTATTGTATTTCAGCACCCCATAATTCGTAAAGAGAATTAACTCTCCAGGCATAAGGTAGTGTGTCCAAAGATCCAAGGTTCACATAATAGCATATAACTCCTTATCATAAGTTGAATATTTTTTTGTGAGAATTGCATAATTTCTCACTAAATTATTAAATAGTCTTCCCTTCTTGGATAATAACAACAGCAATACCCATATTTGAAGCATCACAATTAAATTCGAAGACCTTCATAAAATCTTGAAGAGAGAGAATTAATGCTTCCAACATTTTCTCTTTTATAAGCTCGAAACTCTTGTAAGAATTATGTTATTGGAGCAATAATAGTGCTAACATTCTTCACAAATCTTTTGTAAAAAGAAGCAAGACACTAAAAATTTCAAACATCATGAATCGAACTATAAATTAGTCAATTAGTAATTGCCTCCATTTTTTTTAGAACCACCTTCACATTTTCATTTGAGACAACATAGACTAATAATACTAAGCTATTTGTCAACAAGTCACATTTTTTCAAATTAGCATATAACTTCTACCATCTCAACAAATCATAAACAATTCGAAGATGATCAAAATATTGATTTTTGTCTTGTTAAACACAAGAATATCATCGAAGTAAGACACAAAAATCTTACTTATATAAGGCTTAAATATATGATTCATAAGACATATAAATGTGCTATGAGCATTAGAAAGACACTACACCAAAACTGCCTATTTGTCACAGTCAAAAACCGTGACAAGCTTGGGGGTGACAAAGAAAATTTTCATGGACCTATCACGGTTAAATTCCATGACAAGAGTTATATTTGTCACAAACTTTGACCGTGACAAGTCCGTGACACTAAAAACCTTGTCACGGTCAAAGTCCATGATAATCCGTGATAAATAAAAAATTATCACAGACTTTGGCCATGACAAGTTCGTGACAATTTTTATTTCTCACGGACTTGTCATGGTCAAAGTTCGTAACAAATCTTGGAAGAATTAAAAATTTTGTTGGGAAGTATGGCCACTGCCACTGCCCAGCAGTATATTCTAACTTGTTACATCATATTTAGACCTATTCAAACAGTATATATATCAAGAAACATTCAATAATTCATAAAAACTACATATGAATTAAACAACAAATATTCAAAACCAACCAATATTCAATATTCAAATCAAATAAATACAAATAATATCCAACATTCAATATTCAATATTCAAATCAAATAAATACAAATAATGTCAAGGGCTTGATTTTTGAACAGGTTTGAGAAGGAAGGTAGGCCACACTACATATGAAGTGATATATCCATCAATTATCCTAATGCCTCATTGCTCTTCCAACCACAAAGGTACATTCCCTCTTTCGGGCACAATATGCATGACGCGGACCTTTGCCTCAATATCTTGAAACACACGTCCATGAACCACACTACATGGGTGTATGTTCGGTTCCCTCAACCCCATAACTATAGTCATTCCACTAAAGAGATCTATTAAATACACACTAGGCCCACCCATTGTTGACATAGGTCATTCGACAGGGATCAAGGTGGCAAATGAATCATATGCAGGCAACGAGTGGGTGCGTATCGGCGATAAGGGTGAGAAAGATAGAGTAGTGGTGTCCTCGTCTATTGCCTTCCCCTTGCCCTTAGTTAACGTGGACTGTAACTGACGTTTTATGTACTAGAACATATTGAGGATCGTTGCCTACAACCTTTTTAACTTATCTCCATGGATGTCCACCTTACGAGCCAACTCGGTGTTGCTTGTCTTAATCCCAATAATCCTCGACTTCCCCACCCAAGAGCTCACCCCTTGTCCTGCCCTTATGATCCACCCTGAGCACTTGACTTAATGCATCCATAGTCAGAGATGCCTTATCGACATCAGACTGGGAGTTGTGCACTTTCTTAAGCTTTGCTTGAAACGACAAAAAGTACACAATTAGTTAAGTTAATAAAAAATTATAACATAATTAATAGAATAAAATAATTGTAAGATATTTTTATCACTTATAATTGTGGCTTCCACGCTTGGAGACATGTCATTATCCTTGCCCTTCTTTATCTGAATTGCCACATCGGCATCGAGCCTATGTTGCCTACCCCCGGGCCACTCCCCCTCTCCTGAAATAAAATAATGCAAAATTAGTAAGTAATGCTATATTAGAATAACATAAAACTAAAATGAAAGAAAATTAAAAACTTACCATCCTGTGCTCCACCTCGGCATAAGACGTTTGCCCGAAGTAGTGCACGTCGAACTTTTTTGCCTGGTTTGGCCTCCCCGATTGACGAGATGTCAACTATTGATCCTGGATCTCATTGTCGACAGATTGCTACTACTGTGCCAATGAAATCGGTTCCTTCGATGGTACGGTATCACGGACCCTCACTATGGAGTCCCGTTATTGCCCAAGTACTATGCCTACATGTTTTTCTTCCACATTTTGTATTAATCTATCTATTATTCTAATTCAGAGTTGCGAACATGTGGGGGCAGGCCGAATTGGTCCTGTCAAATAAATACAAACCAAAAAGAAAGTAAGTTTTAGTTATATTTAAATTACAAAATATAATAAAATATAAATATAAATACAAATACAAATACAAAATAATAGTAAAGTGAGTAACTACTTGTAGTGCCCCCCATATGGCCATCTTGAGCTCCTGTGGCACCTTCCTCCAATCCGTGTACCCTGTGTCGACGATCGTCTTGAGAAAATTGTATATGAGATACCCTGATGAAGTTATTTCCTGCAAAAATTGTTGTTATTGGTACAAACATGTATATGAGAAAATGATCAAATTTAAATGAATAAAAACATTAAATTGACTAAAATCAAAATGCATTAAGGCACTAGAAGAATACAAGTTAACGACATTATAAGAATACAAATCCATATCATCTACAAAACTAAGCATTATTTCTGTAAGGACATATTTTCCATAGTCCGTACTTTACATAGAATATGTCGTATACTGCTACAATCGTCGAGGGAAGCTCAAGTTCATTCATTCATGAAGACGGATCCGAATTTCAAGCACACTTTAACATTTGCAAGACATGAGGTATAAATTTCATATAATGTGTTTAAGTTTCGTAAAATGATTTCCTTTAATTGTTGGGATATTTTCAAAACTGTTTTTAAAGCTAAAGCATTTTTTTCTAAGTCAAAAATGAATTTTCAAGACCTGTAGGTGGAGTTTTAAAGATTTTTTTTTACTTTTTAGTCATTCAAAGGATAAGGCACTGTCATTAAAACGACATGCCAGAGTCGTTCAAACGACTTCATCTAATGACATTAGATGTATTTTGATGGTTCATTTATTTAATGCTTCAAAAAACTGCACACTATTTTGGTTTTTTAACTGTCGTTTGTAAGGTCGTTCGAAGAGGTTTCTAACGACAGTCAATGTCGTTCAAATGACCTAGAAATATCGTTCGAATGACCTGCTGACTCAAGGATTTTATAAATAACTATTTTGGAATCCTTTTTCATTAAGACATTTTTATACATGAAAACTACTTTCTGCAGATTAAAAAGGTTTTTATGTGTTTGACTCACCAAAAACAATCCCAATCCTTTGTAAATCTTTTGTGGAACCCAAAATAATTCTTTTGAAGTTTGATCTTGTAGAGTGCCATCTTTAATACTGAATTGGAAGCTCTTGAGGGAGTTGCTGACTGACGATTGCGGTCAATTAGGAAGACTTGAGGGTGTTCCTTGCTGAAGAAGAGATGCAATTCTTGTGGGGTCTTATGAGAGTCCATTATTGATTTGGTTGCGGTCTATGTGAGTTTGCTGTGGTAGATCAATTGCAGATTTCTTTGTGTACTTTGTAAGTTACGATTTACTATTCATAGTGAAATAAAAGTTTTTCCCTTTCGGGTGATTTTTCCTAAAAGATATGTCAGCAATTTGAATTTTTTATGATGGTATGATTTATTAACCTAGATGCATGATTTAGGCTTCAAATAAAATTGGATTTAATTGGTTTAATTTGGATAAATAATTGACATCTAATTAAATAATTTTTAAATTGGAAATTTGTGAATCTAATAAGTAATTGATATCACAACGCATCCTCAAATTGGTATTAGAGAAGGATACTCTAATTTATTAAGTGATTCTTTTTTCGCAAAATTTTTGTGATGTCGATTTTTTTTAAAAAATTGATTTTGAAATTTTTTTCAACTTTTTCGATGGAAAACTTATATATTCGGTTACCCGTCTTTGATGGAACTAATTATGCCTACTGGAAAGCCAACATGAAATCCGGTTTAAAAGCAATTGATGAACGCGTCTGGATAGTTTGTGAAATAGGGTGGAATTCTCCCACTATCACCATCGATAACGCCACTAATCCCAAACTTGTGTCGGACTGGATTGAAAATGATTTTAAATTAAGTAATTTTAACGCCCGTGGCCTTAGCTCTATTTCTGGAGTTGTCGCCCCGATAAGTTTCGTCGTGTTATAATGTGCACCACATCTAAAGAGGCATGGGATATCCTCTAATTGACACATGAGGTTACTAACGCAGTTAAGGTGTCTAAATTAGAAAATTTTGACTATCCAATTTGAGACAATCACGATGTTTGAGTCTAAGTGTTTTGACGAGTTCTATGCTAGGTTGTCGGATATAGTTAATACGAGTTTTAATTTGGGTGAGAAAATTGATGAGACGAGGGTTATTAAAAAGATTTTGAGGTCACTTCCATCCCATTTTATTCCTAATGTCACTGTTTTAATATCATTGGGAATATCAGATACATTTAGGTTAGAAGAACTCGTAGGAGACCTTCAAACTTATGAGATCGACATGTTTCCTAAAATCGTTAAGCCTAAGGATAGAGGGATTGCACTTAAGGCACAATCTAGGAAGAGTGAGGAAGTGTCTAGGAAGAAAGAGAAGAAGAAGAAGAAAGAGCGAGTTTATGATTCCGAGTCTGAATGAGAGTTTACTATTGATGATGTGGTTGTTTTTTAAAAAATTTAAAAAGTTTCTCAATTTAAAAAAAAAATCTTCCAACAAAATGTTTTTTCATAAAAATAAAAAGAAAGAAGAGGCCAAAGAAAGTGGTGAGAATGAGAAAATGGAAGAGGAGAAATGTTTTGAGTGAGAGGGCAAGGGGCACAAGGCATTTGAATCTCCCACTATGCTAAAGAGAAAGGGCAAGTTAATTGCCATGCCAGCCACTCTTAGTGATAGTGAGGAAGAGGTGAATGATTTCGGGGATGAGTCATGACATGGTAAGTTTATCATCTTTATGGAAACTCACGTGATCACACTTAGTTTGTCCTACGCCGATGAGGATACTTGCGTAAGTGAGAGGCCCAATGATGATTTCAGTGTTTCTAGTGAGAGTGATAGAGAGTTTGAGAGTGAGGGTGAAAGTGAACTCCAAATAACGCATAGAGATTTGTACGCCGAGACCTTAAAGATGAAGAAGTTGAATAAGGAATTATATCTTAAGGTGCTAGATTTGGATAGATATAGGAGTTTTGAGGGTATTTGAGGCTTCGACAAGTCAACGCGAGAAGGTGAAGGTCTCTTTGAGTGAGCAGTTAATCGTCGTAGATCGAAAAAAGAGTGAACTTGAAGCTCGTGTGTTACAACTAGAGAGATATCTAGAACATGATTATGAGGTCAAGGTCACTATAGAGGACACATCTAAGAAGGTTGGTAAGATGCTCCTCGATCCCGCTTCGTATAATATTAAGAGACTAGGAATAGGTCATGACGGTGCATCTACTGCCCATATTGCACCCGATCCAGTTCTCGAGTTTGTGATAGATCCATATGGATCTCAACCTAACCTACTTAGGCATCCATTACTCGAGAGGAGATTTCATCCTAGATGTTTTAAGAGAGGTGTTCCTCAGACCATTTATGTTTGCTCCCATTGCAAAAAGAGAGGGCACCTTAGGGAATTCTTTTTTAAGTTGGGTAGTGAGTCACATATAGTTTTTCCACGTGTTCCCACACACGCACCCATACATGATACTTTTGATGCTCCTGGAGATTACATGAGAGAGTTTGAACATATTCGAGATGAAGTTAAGTTTTTAGTCAAAACATCATATGATTTGATGGATATTTTTCATAGGATGTCACAACCTTTAGAAAACTCCTCTGCACATAACGTTTGAGGTTTAGACTTGTTTACTAGCATAGGATTATTTTCATGATGATATTTTGTTCCTTTGCTAGTGTGTAACACTTTTGTATTTTTTTCCCCATTTTTTGATATATTTTTCAAAAATCCAAAAAAAAATTCATTTTTGAAAAATTTTGGAAAATTACAAAAAGATATTTTTTAAGAAAAATGAAAAATGAAAAAGCTAAAAAGATTTTATTTTGATAAAAATTTTGAAAAAGGCAAAAAGATTTTTTTATTTCGTTTTACACCGTTTATGAATGGACATTTAGGATGACCAAGTCACAACATCATTCTATTTCCATGTGACAATTGTATAGTGATTTGAGATGCATCATCATTTCATTTTGTTCTTTACAATATTTGGAGTCATTGAGATGTGATTAGTTGTTACTACCTATATGTGTGACTCATAATTTCCTTTATTACACACGTGCACGAGTTTATTTGATTATTGTGCTTGTCTATCACACATTTGTTGAAATGTTTTCACCTCAATCCTGTCTTTAAAACGAACCATATGCGATATAACTTGAAAATCAATGTAGTTCATGTACGAACCGTTGCCTGTGAGAAATCTGTTTGAAAAAATGATGAGTGAACGGGGAAGGTCAACGAAAGGAATACATATCTTTTGCGATTAAGCCACTATTTAAATCGGACCTAAAAAAGTGTGGCATTGTAAAAATTAGACAAGGTCCAAGGAGGTTGGAAATAACCCAAAAAAATTAAGGCAATAAAAAAATATGCCAAAAAGGGTCCATTAGGTTTTAGATCACCTCATTAGAAAAATAAAAGATTTATTATTTATGAGGGTGTCTGGATGGAAATATAACAATGGGTTTGCACGTCCTGACAAAGTCTTGAAAAAACATTACATAGTTTTAGACGTCATTGGTGTGGAAATCATTTGTTACTTTGATGTGTAGTTTAGATTGAGTCGATGTCATTTAAATTCACATTTCGTCACCTAAGGATAATTTTGAGTTCATTCGTTAAGAGTATTCATATTCATCATGCATATATGTTATGTTTGATAGAATTGATCTTCCTATCGATTTTTTTCGCACCTATTCATTCCATATCCACAATTTGGTTATCTTAGTGTAAATTCATGGTGTGTGTTGTTTTTGTAAATTTGATTTGTTGAAAATACTTGAAAAATCCAAAATAGTTTATGGATGCTTTTGAGTTAATCCTTTCATGAGCGTAATTGTTATATCTTAGCTATGCTTTTCGTGACATTTCCTATATTTTTTGATTTATTCTTTTCCTTGTCTATTTTGGAAAAATAAAAAGGGGGAGAACGAATTATGGATTATAGGGGAGTTAGAGTTCAAATTACGGAGGAGTTAGAGTTTTACCCTATTTTAGTTGAGCATTGATATGTTTACTTGATTTGATTTATGTTTATCTCAACTCGATACATCACGAAGGTATTTGTTTCTTGCCTCATGTATATAGGCACAAATTTTGAGGATCATTCTTTTGCACACCCTGATGATGACAAAGAAAGCAAAGAGATTTGAAAATTTAAAGTTGAAGATGTTTGAAAGATGTTGGATATTTTTGAAGATCTTAAAGACCTGCATTTTTTGTACCTTTTCACTTTTGGGTTGCATGGGAGGGTATTAGATTTGTATAGGATTTTTTTTTATAATTCGGATGTTTTATTTTGTACCGTCATAGACATTGGAGGAGATTTGTAAGGACATATTTTCCATAGTCCGTACTTTACATAGAATATGTCATATACCTCTACAACCGTCAAGGGAAGCTCGAGTTCATTCATTCATGAAGACGGATCCGAATTTCATTCTAGTGACCTTCAAAGCAAGATGTAAAGAGTAAATCAATTCGGCCCGATTTATTGAATTCAAATTCTTGCCAATGTTTTAAATGCCATGGATTTGAGCACATTACATATGAGTGTCCAAATTGAAAGATTGTTTCATTAGTGTAGGAGGATGTCAATGAATATATGGAATAAATTTCTAGTGATGAAGATGAAAGCGAGGGTGAAATTATATATAATGATTAAGGTGAATCTTTTATTATTCGAAGAATTTTAGATGCAGCCCATATGGAGGATGATCAATAGATATAAAATAGCATTTTTCACACCTGTTTCACTTCTCATGGGAAGGTGTATAGTGTTATCATTGATGGTTGTAGTTGTGAAAATGTTGTGTCTACTAAAATGGTAGAGAAATTGAAGTGTAAGACAGAATCACCCACAACTTATTATGTCGTCAAAGATAAGTTGTAAGGACATTGTCCGTCACAATTTATTATGTCGTATACCGTTACAAGTCGTCAAAGAATGGATGAAGCTATCATGTACAAACTCCGGATCCGAATTATGAGTGCACATCAACATTCAAGCTCCAACGAGCTAATTTTGGTAAAACTATGTTTAAGTTCCACTTGCATCTTATATATTTAAAGTGTTGGGATTTTTTTTTTAAAAATAGTTAGAATTTTTTTAATAAAAGAAGTTTTATTCAACAACAAAAAAAATGGAAACAAAAACTTCTTTTTTAAAATCAAAAAATGTGTTTCCATTTGTTTTAAATATCAAAATGGCATTTTTTTTGTTTTAAATCAAAAATCGAAAAAGGTAGAAGGTAGAAGGTGGTTTCGGCAACTGGTGGAAGTTTTTTTTTAGGCTAGCTTTGCTTTGTTTCGTACATATATTTCCAAAAGATTTAAAGGCTTGCATGTAAAACTTTAGTGCAAAAAGCCTTAAAGGCCAATTGACCCTTCTCATTTTACAAGCAGCTGCCACACGCCTAATCAAAGGGGAGACCTTCCTTTTGTTGCCATTCATTAGCTGCCGAATATAAAAAAAGGGGACCTTTTTTTTTTAACACAAGCTGCGATTGTTCCATTGCTGACGACGTCGACCGACGCCTGCGGGTATTCGTGTGTCAAATTATTTCATTGTAATCCGTGTAAGTTGTGAGTTAAAAATAATAGTGAAATAAATGGTTTTGCCCTTCGGGGATTTTTTCCTCATTTGTGACTGTCTTGCATGCTTAGATTAATTTTTTCAATCACGTTTGTTTGCAAGAGTTAAAAAAATTATTGGGTCTGGAGTTGGAATTTAATTAAATAATTAATTCATTTGAATGCACGCGCACTCTCATAAGCGATCATGGATTAAAAATGGAAATGAGATAAAAGACAATAAAAGGTGTTTTGTTTCGTTTTCAATTGGTAAAAATTATTGTGGGGACCAAATCATAAAGGCTTAATTTTAAGCGGCCCGATCAGGCCCAACACGCTGCCCAGTCAAGTTTAGTATCGTGTGGATAATTAGAAATACAAATCACATAGATAATTACGGGCTTAACTGGCTACCGATAGTCTCGAATGAGATAAATAGGAATCACTAACAAGACAATGCGGATCTAGGAGTGTCAAACTTCTGTGAAATTAATAAAGTACTAAGAATCCTTTCCGTGGATGTAGGTAGTTGTTGAACCACGTAAATTCTTGTTTTATAATCATTTACTTTATTCTTTTATTACCTATTCTTTCTTGAAATATTTAATTGTGAATTCTTGTACTCACATTTATTAAGATGAATTTTGTGTGATGTTGTGCCTATGGATGCTTGAGATTTACTTCTTAGGAGACCTTGGGAGTTTAATAGGTATATTAAACGTGATGGTTTAGAAATGACCTACACTTTTCGTAAGGATTAAGTTAATGTTACTCTATACCTTTCAAAACCCAAGAGCTATCTTGCACCATCAAAGAGGAATGTAAATCATTTTACCTCAAATGAATAATTTGATAAAGTAATGGAAGGGGCTAAAAATTATTTTGTCCTAATAGTAATGAAGGAAAATAAAGCAAAGTTTGAATTCCCACCTGACTTGCAACTTTTAATTGAAGAATTTTATGATATGGCACCAAAGGAGATTCCATTCGGCCTCCAGCCAATGAGAGATATTCAACATTGTATTGACCTTATTCCAGGTTCTATGCTTCCAAAACTATAATCCCATCGAATGAATGCTAAAGAATATAAAGATCTTCAAAAGCAAGTTGATGGTTTATTGGATAAAGGTTTAATTAGAGAGAGCAGGAGTCTATGTATTGTCCTAACATTACTTTTTCCAAGAAATATGGATCTTGTAGGACGTGCATTTATAGTACAGCGGTGAATAAAATTACCATTAGGTATCACTTTCCTATACTTCTACTTGATGATCTACTTGACCAACTTTATGGGGCTGTAATCTTTTCAAAAATTGATCTTTTTACTGATTATTATCGGATTCATATGATATTAGAAGATGAATGGAAAACCACTTTCAAGACATGCGATGGATTATTTGAATGGATGGTGATGCCATTTGGTCTCACTACACCAAATTGGTAAAAATGTCACTCTTCACCTGACCAAGGTTGTCACGATAAAAATGTGTGACAAAAAAAACGGTCTTTGACCGTGACAACTCAGTTTTCAAGGACATGTCACCGTCAAAGACTGTGACAAAATAAAAAATTTGTCACAGTCTTTCACCGTGACACGTCCATTATAACTTTAATAAATTAAAACCCTAGCCGCTTATCAATTTCCTTTCCCTCATTTTATTTCTCTCACTATTATCTCTCTCTCTTTCTCCCCTGTACAAACTCTCTCTTTCCCTCGTGCGACCTCTCTCTCTCTCCCTATGTAATTTTATCTCTCCACCCTCTCTCGCTGGTACGTTTTCTCCCTCTCTCATTGGTATATTTCAGTCTGTGTGTGTGGGTGTGTGTTAGGGTGTGTTTCAATGTGTGTGTGTGTTAGTTTGTCTGATTGTGTGTATTTTAGTGTGTGTGTGTGTGTGTGTGTTACTTTCGATGAGGCTATGAGAATCCCTACTGACGGTTATGAGGAAACTGAGGGTTCTTCTAGAGCCTCATTGTCTTCTTCGAAGTCAGACTCTTATGTACAAATTATTTCATCTCATGATGACCCAAGAGTAGGTGTTTCAATTCCACCCCCTGTAATGGTTGTCCCTTTATATCCCATTCCGGGGCAACACTTTGCGAAAAGTGCTCAAGATCAAGGTGTCGTCCCGACTGGAAATCCCGACGACGATGATGATGCAACCAAGGGTACACTTGACACCTCTTGTGATGAATCCTATGTCATTACAGTCACTGAAGTTAATATCTTAGTTTGGAGACATCTTTATGGTATAGGGCCCTCTATCACTATGAGGGTACTCTCGAAAGATGAGAGAGCATTCTAAGGCTGAGAGGGCGAGGTGTGCGTATACAAACATATATTTAAGGTTTGCTTTAGGCTACTCGTGCATCCAACAGTACAAGCCATTTTTTCCAGACTTGGGCTCGGCCCTACGCAACCTTCACCGAATGCTTGGAGGGTTATTCTTGGGTTCGTTTCTCTCTGGAAGATAGTCCATCATAAATACGTTCTAGTTAGCATCTTCAAGGGGTGTTATAATGTCTCTTCCCCCAAAACTCAATCTATCTACTACCATCTCGTAGCCAGGAAGCCAATAAAGAATGCTCTCCTGGTTACCCAAACCTCTAATTATAATTGGAAACCTCGTTGTTTTTTCATTTCTGGGGCCTGGGAGTTCGGCCCTAACGATCCCTGTTGTGCCTCTGAGCCCCCTGAGTTCCTCAACAATGGGAAAAGGCTCCAAGGTCGGCCAAATTGGATTCGATCTTAAGCATTGAAGCCACTAAGAATGTGGAAAAAGTCAGAAAATAGGGCAAGGAGGGGTACCTTTTAAAATTTGAGCAGTACCATTTTTTTAGAGTTGACTGGTAGGGGGTGGACCCACTATCTGAGTTATGTAAGTATTAAATTTTTTTCTAAATGTTGCATCATACTTCATCTGTCTGAATCATTGATTTCGTCTTCTTTATTACAGACCAACCACCCAATAGTCCCGACGCTATTTGGAGAATGGAAACTTCGAGTTTGGCAAGCTTGTTGAAGCAAGTGGGAAAGAAGATGGCTACGGCCCCTCGGACAAAAAAATCAACAACTTCTAACCCCAACCAAGCCTAAAAGTCAAAGAAATGGAAGGAAGTTCAAGAAGGTCTCCTTAAAACTCAAAAAAATAATATGAGTAAGGACGGCTCGTCCAAAACTGGGACGAATCAGGCGATCCCTATCTCTTCTGAGGATGCTCTGGCTACTCGTTTGGAGAACCTCAAAACCAGTTCTGACTCCCTCCTGGGAAACAAGGCCAAAGATTTTGATTCTATCTCTTTTATAACCTCCGAATTTGACATCCGGTTTTTGGATTCCACCAACATCTCTTTGATGAATGACTTCATATTTCATAAATCCATCCAGGTAAATTCTTGTGTCTTTTTTATTCTTTTGTCTTGTTTGTGTTATCATCTCATACTTACACATTTTTCTTATGCAGACCCCCATTTATCTGCAAAAGATCCATCAATGGGTCGAAGAAAAAATCCCCGAAGTCCATCAAGCTCGGCATGCTATAAAAAATGACGAGACTAAAAAAAAACGCATCTCAGATTTGGAGACTAGGATTGAAAACTTGAAGAATCAACACACCGAGGCTATCAATAACTTGAAAACCATCCATGCTAAAGCAATAAATACTTTGAACAACCAACATAGTACCGAGATTACTGAGAAGGTGAAAGAAGCAGTTGATATAAAAAATAAAGAAGCTCAAAGGCCGGCTATTGAAGACTTTAAGTCTTCAGAGGAGTTCTTAGGATACAGTATGTAATATTTTGAAAGAGGATCCCATACTGCTTACCGATGGGCCATATTAAAATTTCCTGACATTGCCCATCTGTCTGAATAGATTTAAGCCTTCAGCCTGGATGACCCTTTAGTCATGACATCTCTGAACTAAATTAAGGGGTTAGCATAACCTGAGCTGACGACATAGACGGCTAACCACGTGGAAGAGAATGAACTGGCGGACGATGTTGAGGTCGAGAGCAATGCTTCAGGGGATAGGTTGGCTCCTGCCGAGATTGAGACTCCGAATGAAAATAAGACGACCCCCAGCTCATAGCTCTTAGATCTTTTCATTTATCTAGGCGGCCACCGGTGGCCAAATGCCCCTTCTGAGTTAACACTCAAAATCAATTATGATTTCTGGTGTTGTGATTTTGTACTTTGAGGTTATTCCAATCAACAATTAGGATTTATGTCTGAACAATTTAGATGCACCTTTTAATGATGAAATTTTAATGCTTGCATTGCTCATTTATGTCGTATCTTCTTGCTATGCTTGATTTTTATCTTAGCTATGTGCTTTGTTTGTTTAGAAAAAGATATCGATGTTTTAACAAGGGACCATAATGAAATGATTTCTAATATGAGGTCACATCTCGTCTCATCCTTAGACGAGATATGCATTACCAAGCAAATGATTTTTTTTAAATTTGGATGGTTCCATCTCATCGTTTTGAGAGAGTATGGATGAGAGCTACCTATTCCTACACTGTCATCTCATCCAAGGGAGTTTTTAACCAAGTTAATGATGTTCAGATAAACCATAATAAAATGATTTTTGAATTTAAATTCACCAAGTTATGGTGTTATGTCACAAGTCCTCTCTTATCTTTTTGAGAGTATATGGACAAGAGTTATCTCGTCCTACACTTTCGTCTCGGCCAAGAGAGTTTTTCACCAAGTTAATGATGTTAAGATAAACCATGATAAAATGATTTTTGAATTTGAATTCATAAAAATTATGGTGTTATACCATAAGTTTTCTCTCGTCATTTTGAGAGTGTCTGGACAAGAGCTACCTCGCCCTACACTGTCGTCTCGGCTGAGAGAGTTTTTCACCAAAATAATGATGTTAAGATAAACCATAATGAAATGATTTTTAAATTTGAATTCACCAAATTATGATGTTATAACATAAGTTCCATCTCGTCGTTTTGAGAGTGTAGGGACGAGAGTTACCTTGTCATCCATTGTCGACTCGGCCGAGAGAGTTTTTTCACCAAACTAATAATGTTAAGATAAACCATAATGAAATGATTTTTAAATTTGCATTCACCAAATTATGATGTTATACCACAAGTTCCCTCTCATCGTTTTAAGAGTTTAGGGATGAGATTTACCTCCTCATCTACTGTCGACTCGACCGAGAGAGTTTTTTCACCAAACTAATGATATTAAGATAAACCATAATGAAATGATTTTTGAATTTGAATTCACCAAATTATGGTGTTATACCATAAGTTGCCTCTCATCATTTTGAGAGTGTAGGGACGTGAGTAACCTCGTCCTACACTGCCTTCTTGGTTGAGAGTGTTTTTTCACCAAACTAATGATGTTAAGATATTGTTGCCCCCTCTAGGTGTTTTTGAGAGTCTATGGATGAGGTTAGCCCCTTATAGAGTGTTATGTCACCGAGAGAAAGGTAATGCTATTTCACCACATAACTGATGTTCCATAACTTAAGATGAAGTGAAACATACAATCTGAACTACTCATACAACAAAAATAGGAGAGATCACTTGCAATTTTTCATTCATAACTTTTCTTCTCATACAATGATACAAGAAACGTATACAAAGTTCTACAGATAATACTTCTTTATATGGTCGGCATTCCAAGGGTTGGAGAAAGGCTCTCCCTCCAAGTTCTCGAGCTGATATGTGCCAGGAACTACCTCTTTTGTTACCCTGTAGGTACCATGCCAATTAGGATGAAGTTTATTCAGCTTCAACAAAGTTTTTTTCAAAACTAATTCTCCTACTGCTAATGGCCTGGACTTCACTCTTTTGTTATAAAATCTGGCAGTTCTCTGTTGACAGGCTCCTTGCCTAATTTCTGCATCTTCTCTCATTTCTTCAATGAGGTCTAGATCCAACCTCCTCTCTTAACCATCTACTTTTGGGTCGTAGGTTTGAACCCTATGGATTGGTAAACCAATTTCTGTAAGAATCACTAACTCTGAGTCGTAGGTAAGCATGAAATGGGTTTTCCTATCAGAGTTCTCTCTGTCGTCCTGTAGGGCCACAGGACAACATGCACTTCATCGGTACAAAGACCCTCGGTATCTTCCAACTTCTTCTTAATCCCATCCAATATTATTTTATTGGTTACTTCTATTTAAACA
Source organism: Sambucus nigra (assembly GCA_949130495.1). Classification (NCBI taxonomy): domain Eukaryota; kingdom Viridiplantae; phylum Streptophyta; class Magnoliopsida; order Dipsacales; family Adoxaceae; genus Sambucus; species Sambucus nigra. The sequence goes on along the minus strand of OX422217.1, from coordinate 529,149,491 downwards.
TTTGTTTGAGGTCATCCTGGAGATGAGAAAAAATGCTTGATGTCGACCTTCTTATAGTGGGCTTCCAATGTATCATTTTTGAACTTATTTCCATTATCTAAGATGAGGGTATAAGGTATACCATATCTACAAATGATGTTCCTCCAAATAAACTTCAGGTCTTCATCTCAGTGATGGTTATCATGGCCTCTGCTTCAAACAATTTTGAGAAGTAGTCAATCGCCACTATAAGGTATCTGTAGTTGCCAGTTGCCCTAGGCAAGGTACCTACCAAATTAATTCCCCAAATAAAAAATAGCGAAGGAGAGGTGATAGAAGATAGGGGATGGTGAGGATGATGAGGGATGCTGGCAAACCTTTGACACTTGTCACATCTCTTGACATAACTGGTCACATCCCTAGCTAAGGTTGGCCATCAATACCCCTTGGTGACCACCCTTTTCGCCAAGGATCTTCCCATATGTAGCTGAAGTAGGAACCTTCATGTATATATTTCAAAATTTATTATGCCTCAGTCGAATGGACACATCGGAGTAAAGGGAGGAAGAATCCTTTCTTGTATAAAAAATTCCTAATAACTGAGGATTTAGCTACTTTGTACCTGAGCTTCTTTATTTCCAACTTTGAGTTAAAAAGTTCACCATATTTTATATATTGGATAAGAGTATTCGTCTAAGATTCTCCTATCTCAAGGTTCAAGAAGAACCCAATCATGTTGTCTTTCGATAGTCGGGCGATGTAGAATCTCGGTAGGAACCAACCTTCTTATCTTGGTTTTAGTTACCGACACTAATCTCGATAAGGGATCGGCTCGAACATTGTCTAATTAAGGGATCCTTTTGAGCTTTATCTCATTGAAGTGATTCAACATTGCTTTTACCCTAGAAAGATACTTGGCCATCCTTCCGTCCTTAGCCACGTACACTCCCAGGATTTGTTTTACTATCAGTCTAGAATCACTGTGAACTAACAACTAACTTACATTTAGTTATTTGGCGAGGGAGAGATCGAAAAAAAGGGCCTCATACTCAGATTCATTATCGGATGCCTTGAACTTGAATTTAAAATCATACTCTATATCAGTCCGTCTAAAGCCAACACTATTAGTCCATCTCCACACCCTGCCTCACAGGAAGAACCATCAACAAAGAGACTCCATACAGTTCCTTTTTTGAAAAAATTTCCCTCAGTCAATGCTCCATTCTTGAACACAAATATTTCTTTTTCATTCTTGGCCACTACTCTCTTGGCCGTATTTATCTCGGCCTCAGCCGGGGGGGAGGCATGTTCTTTTTTCTGGCTCATAAACTAGATTCACAATCTCTTCTGCATCGGCCTCGTCCCATGTGAACCCAGCTATAAAATTAGCTAGGGCCTTCCCCTTGATGGTTGTTATCGGTTGATAGAAAATGTCGAATTCTCCCAACTCTATAGACCAAGCCATCAACTTACCTAATTTCTCGAGTTTATGAATGACCTGCCTAAGGGGAGAGTCTGTTAAGATGACCATAGTATGTGCTTGGATGTATGGCTTCATCTTCTGGATGCATGAATGAGAGTGTAAGCCAATTTCTTCATTTTTGGATATCTCTACTTGACCCCTTGAAGTGCCTTGCTATTGAAATATACTGGCTTCTGAACACCCTCATCATCTCTCACAATCGTTGCACTGATGGTCAATTCTGATGCAACAAGGAATAAGTACATCTTTTCTCCTTGAACAGGTCTTGAAAACAAGAGTAGGGAGTCGAGGTAGACCTTTAACTCCTGAAAGGCCTTCACATACTCCTCGTTCCAGTCGAAGGCTTTCCTCAGCACCTTGAAGAAGGCCAAACACTTTTTTATTGCCCTGGATATGAACCTATTCAGCGCTGCCACTCGTCCGGTTAACCTCTAAACTTATTTTATGGTCTTAGGAGTCTTCATCTCCATCAAAGCTTTTATTTTTTTTGGTTTAGCTTCTATCCCCCATTGATTAACAATAAAACCCCAAAACTTTCCTGCTCCGACTCTGAAGACACACTTGAAAGGATTCGGCACCATATGATATTTATCCATCGTGTTGAAAGTACACTCCAAGTCGGCCACATGGGTCTCGACCTTGAGTCTCTTGGTATGCACGTCATCAATGTACACCTCCATGGTATCACCCATATAGTCTTCAAACATTTTGTTTACTACCCTCTAGTATGTAGCCTCGATATTCTTAAGGCCAAAAGGCATTACCTTGTAGCAGTATGTGCTTTTGTTCGTGATGAACGAGGTATTCTCGACATCGGTCGAGTCCATGAATATTTAATTGTAGCTTGAATAGGCATTCATAAAACTCATCAATTCATGCCCAACCATGGCATCAACCATTTGGTCTATCCTTGGTAGATGAAAGTTGTCTTTGGGGCATGCCTTATTTAGGTCTGTGAAATCAACACACATTCTCCATTTGCGTTGGACTTTGGAACAGTGAAAGCATTGGCTAACTAATGTAGGCAGATAACTTCCCTCACGAAGTCATCTTTCTCTAACTTTTTCACCTCATCTCTGATAACATCGTACTTCTCCCTAGAGTAGACTCTTCGCTTTTGTCTGATTGGCTTTTCCCCCTCGGCCACATTTAGTTTATGGCAGAGAACCTTCGAATCAATTCATGGAATATCGTTATGAATCCATACAAATATGCTATGCCCCTCCCTTAGGAGTTTTATCAGATCTTCCTTAATCTCTTACTTTAGGGCTTTACCGACTTAGATGTTTTTTTTTTGCTCATCCTCATTGAGGACGATTGATTTTACCTCCTCAGAAACTTCAACCTTTTTTCAGCTTTATCTCGTCTCTGGAGTCAAGAGTGTCTATATTGTAAGTTGTGGTGGCCCTTTTATGTGCCTCTCTCTCCTCGGCCGAATTGAAGTAGCATTAGTGGGACTCGACCTGGCCACCCAAAACTTCCCCTACTCCATAAGGATTCGAGAACTTTATCATTTGGTGAATTATTGAGGGCATGACCTCAAACTCTTGGAGGGTCGCTTATCCCATGATTATGTTGTAGGACAAGTAGAAGTTCTCGTCCATGACAAAGAAACTAATCTTCCTTGTGAGATATTTTGTACAATTGTTGCCCTTTCTAACATCCATTTCGTAGATTCCAAGAGGTTGTACTTTATCTCCACTAAAACTAATCAGATGTTGATGATACAAGATAAGTCTCTTCTTGGTCAACCCTAGGCCATTGTAACAGTCCCAGAACATCACATCAGTCGAACTTCCACCGTTGACCAATATCCTTAGGATCTCATACCCATGCACTCTAGTGGTGATCACCAGAGGGTGATCGTGTGGGGCTAGGATCCTCTTAAAATCCAACCTTGAAAAGCCCACTATTAGAGTGTTCATATTAACTTTTGTTATCTTACCCTTGTTCGGCTCAATAATTACCGAGTTCATCACTTTGGGCTTTGGAGGAAGAGCCTTGGCCTCTGCCACATGAGCCTTCCTGTAAGCAATTTCCTTTTCTCCACCTGCAAGTCCTCCACGGATCATTTTAACTCCAAGAGAAATCATGTTCAGTTGACCTTTAGGATCGGTTATTAGAGGTAGTAGGTTTAGATAGGCTTCATCGTCATCGTCAGAAGCATCGTCGTCTCAGTTTTCTGGGGCATCAGTCTTGTATTTATCATTCCTCTTCTTTCGGGTGTCATCTCAGATGGACACCCTTCGAACTAAATTTATCCACATATTTCCTCAACTTCCCTTGCTTTAATATATTTTCAATCTCATCCTTCAGAGTGAAACATTGGAGGGTCCCAACATTGGGGCATCCGTCCTGTGTTTATAACTCTCCCATCCATAGATAAGAGTTCTGCCATGAACTTTGGAGGGTCCTCGACCAATTTCCTTAAAAGCTTTCCTTTCTGCAAACCAACCATTAAGGCAGTCAATGCTATATTCTCATCGTAGTCTTCCACTTCCAATTTCTCATTATTGAAGATGGCTATGTAATCCCGCAGAGATTTGTTCTTCCCTTATTTTACATATATAAAGTGAGCGGTCTTCTTTCTCAGCTTAGCCCCAAAGTAGAAGTTAGGTATGAATCGTTCTATAAGCTGCTTAAAGTTCCCTATTGAATTTCTCGAAAAGGAAGTATACCAGACATGTGCAGCACCATTTAAAGTGCTTAATAATACTCTACATTTCAAATCCTTTGAGATCGAGAATATATCTATATCATAGTGATACATATCAATATGATGAACTGGATTGGTACTCCCATCATACCTCAGTGTTACCATCCGCATCTTGAACTTAGTCGGGGTAGGATAGTTCACAATCCTAGCAACAAATAGTGATCCCTCATTATAACCTCTCTATAGAGGATCTCGGATCTTTAACAAGTCTTCGATTTTGTCCTCCAATCTATGAATACACCTATTCCAGGGTTAGTCAGCAATGACCACTATGGCATCTCCCTCGGCCTGAGAAGCATTATCGCCAGCCCCTTCTCTCTCATCTTGGCATTGGATGGGTTCTCATCCTGTCATCCTCTCACATCTATTAACTTCACGTTGCTCCTTATCTCAGCCATGGGAGGGTCGTTTGTCAATAAACCCTCCATTTCTTTTGGATTCTTCCCTGATACGAGACCTGGACAATCGATAAGAGAGGTCACTTACAGGGCCGAGTCTGTTAAATTTAGATCGTCTGCTGAGCCTATCAAATGTTGATGTGAAAAGCCTCGGAGGCCCCCCCAATTTTAAAATCCTTATACTTTAAAATCAATTTCCTTGTTAACTAGATGCGAAAGCATAAGATGATGGTTAAAAAAAACTTAACAAAATTTTAATTTCTTCTCAAAATTAAAATTCAACCAAGTGAAATAAGATTAAATACACACACAATTTAGATTTCACTTAAACCACATTAATTAATCCAAGTCCTAGAAAATTTGCCTAAGTCATATTTTTCAATTTTATCAAGTTATGCCAAACCAATTTTATCAATTAAATTAAGTGACTTGAATTAAATTAACATAAACATTACCCAATATTCATTTGCACCAAATTAAACAAGTAATGATTAAATAAAATCAATTTTATCTTTTTACCTAAGCATGCGTTCTAGGTGATATTGCAGAAGATAAAATAAACAATTAATCCACTACCCCGCGATGTACGAGGAAAAACCCATAACGGAAAAAAACCTCGGACTGCCCTAGCCTCAAATCCATTAAGTACAGAATTTACAAATACAAGAAAGATGACTTACAACACTCGACTCGATCCCTCTTAAGCCTCGATGCGTCTTCTTGTATCAACCTCTGCCTAGCGAATAACCACGAAGATCCACCGCGGTCTCGGAATCCACCGATCGGACTTTATATGGTCATCGTCACCCGAACTAGGAGCCTTTCTCCAAGTGGGTAAATCAACGCAAACCTCTTCTTCTTTGTGGAATTTAGAAGTAAACCCAAACATCTCTTCAAACGATAGAGATGAAAAACCGGTGCCAAAACTCCAAGCAAGTACACATATATCTATGGAAGCTTGGATAAACAATATGGGTGTAAAACAAGTGTTTAAAACATTTTTCTTGAAAACTAACAACACTTAAAAAAAGAACTTTTTCTCTTTTTATTTCTATCAAAAAACACTCTCTTAGAGGTTGTAGGATATAAAAAAGTTAAGTTAGAAAATTTATTTTCGCATTTAAGAAATTCTGTCAAAAGATAGTTGGAAAAACAAGTGGGAAAGTAGATCAAAACTGCTTAAAACTGCCAAATACCTGTTCCCACCAAATCTCGTTCGAATGAGGTTTATAATGAAGTTCCAGTATGAACTCGTTAGAAATATTATTGGAAATCTCGTTTGAACATCCATCTCGTTCGAACGACATTTCGAACGAAGTTCCAGTGGCCAATATGGGAACTCGTTGGCAAACTCGTTCGAACGACATATCGAACGAACTTCTAGAAAGTTTGAAAAATTCATTTTTAGCCCAGAAACTTTATAAACTTTACTTAAAGTTTTAATTAAATCTTTCTAAAAATAAACAACAGTTTTAATTAAACTGACACCCAATATAAACTGTTCCAAGCTCCTATATATATATGTAATGCATTCATACCTTGGGAGCATGGAACCACTGTTGATGACGTAGAAATGAGGAACTTAAACTCGGAAATTTGATGAAGATTTATACTCTTGGCCGCTACGTCTTCAACACACACGTCATAGTCTTGAAGGATGATCAATATACTCTATCCTATGACTCAAACATTTTTTTCTGGAATTGAGCCAAAACAACAAAGGACTCAATTGGAAATTTGTGTCCTTACATGATGGATGATCTCATCCCTCTCGGCTCGATCGTGCCGAGTTTCCTCTCTTGGTTTGATTGGGCGCACAGTATTCCTAGAAATTTCATATGGTTCCCAACATTCGGCCTCGTCGTTTTCATACTCATTACTTTCACATTCTTAACCCTTCCTCCCCAGGCGTTGCGTCCTAGGGTCAGTAATATCTCTTCTCCTCTACTACTGTGGCGCATCCTTTTGAGGGGACAGGGGTGGTCCCCTTGTCACTTGATGTGCGCCTTCCCTGGAAGTCGGAGTTATTATCTCCGTCGTCGCGCCAGTGAGCATAGGCGAGGGTATCGTTGTCTGAGAAGCAATATAGATCTCTAAAATTGTCCTAGGATGTCGCATTCATCATTAGCATTGGGTTTCAAACCAGAGGTTCATCTCCTTTGTCACTTCAGTTCAAATTTCTTTTTTTATTTCCCTAGGATGTCGTGTTCATCAATGGCATTGGGTCTCAAATAGAGGTTCATTTCCTTTGTCACTTAATCTCAAATTTCTTTCTTCATTGCTACGTGTTCTAGAGCTTCGTAAATCTTTATAAGTTCTATTTTCTCTTACTCAAATTTCTTCTTCTTTAATAATTGTAGCTAGGGTTCTTCTTCCCTCGGTGTGCTTATGGAAAAATATGATAATAATTCGATTGTTGAGTTTAGGAAGTCGTACAATCTTCCTGAGTGGGTGGAGATTGACTATGCCCCCTTTCCTCCAAATGTTTGTGACATTGAAGGGGGGACTGGATCCCCATAATTACTTCGCACAACTTAATAGGGCATAATTTTCTAAACCAGCAGCCACCCTATTTTGGCTAAAACACCAACCCACATACCTAATGACAAGTGGAAAGTTCAAAGCACTCCACCCAGAAACATTGAAATGGCCGTTATACACTCGACAAAACCGGTTCATGGCTTGAGATGCCTCAGACGACCAATGGAACACATAGGGGGTCAGTCAAGTATACCCTTCAGCCTTCCATTCACATTGAAGACTAAGGTCTAGGGGTGGTTGATATACCCAAGTATAACCTCGTCCCTAGCCGGGACTAACTTGGCCAAGGCTGACCTCTTAGAAACCATCATACAAGTTGTATTATGACTCGTCATATGGTCCTAGCACGAGAGGCCTCATCCTTGGCCTCAACTTTGTCTTATTTTCCTCCGGCCTCAACATACAACAACAATATCAGTGACCTCAACTCTCTTCTATGTACCCTCGGCCTCGTCCATGACAAGGAGGCCAAAGATTTTATGTAGATTCATATCAACACCTACAACCATTCCATCAGAAGACTGACTCAACATCTCGGCATTGGCTTGGACCAGCACGACCGATAGTTGACACCTGGCAGAGCGCGTCGGATTATGTACATGTGGCAGTGTGCGCATGGGTTATGGATCATTGACCCATATGGATAAACCATTATAATAAGATCTCCCCCTCACGTGAGGGAATATTGCATCATCATTACATACTTGTGTCAGGGATAGTTGTCCACACCCTAGTGGAGGCTTCATTATGCACCTTTATACCTACCTGGGGGTATAATGTACACCCCCAACACTATATAAACCCAAGAAAGGATCCAAAAATAGAATACCCTAGCTAAACTATGTCTCACTGGAAATAGAGAGAGAAAGCTTGAGAGTTGTATATTTCAGGCCATTAGAGCCTCTTTTCTAGTGAAAACCATACTCATTTGCACAATGGAGTGGGCTAATATAGTCGAACCACTTAAATTCGGGTGTTGTTCCTCTTATCCTCAACCCCTCTCATATTTACATTACAGTTATGTTATGTGCATCTCCATTGTTGTGCATGCTTGATCTTGAGCTACTAATATTAATTTTAATGATGACTTCATAGCGTCATCATCACATTTAGATATGTCCTCATCGGCATGGGGTAAACTAGAATGGCTAACATGACTAGCCATGAACGTAACGCATAGTTCATTTGGTGATTCTCCCCCTAAATCAACTGACTCGACATCACTATTGCTAAGAATGCCTTTATTAGATACTTTCTTACCTTTTCTCTTAAGCCTAACGTGATAGTCATGTGCCTTGTTCCCTTTACCCTCACATTCATAACACCTAATCTCTTCATATTTCTCTCCCCTGCTCGTGCCCTCATTCTTATTTTTATTTTTCTTAAAAATCTTTTCTTTGGAAGAATATTCTTTTGAAAATTTGAGAATTTTATTTCTTTTTTTTGCACAAAGGTCCAACTCATCAAAATCAAAACCAACTCCAAATTTGGACTCATAAACTTTTTCTTTATTCTTTTTCTTAGTTTGAGTCTTTAAATCAATCCCAACTTCTTTAGGTTTAATAGTTTAGGGAACATATTGATCTCATATGTCTAAAGACCTCCTACAAGTTCTTCTAACCTAAGAGTGTCTAGGATCCATAACGAATTGAGTACGGTGACCTTAGGAATAAAGCGGGCAGGGAGCGGAGTGACCTCAAAATTTTCTTAATAACTCTCATCCCAGGAATCTTCTCACCCAAATTAAAACTAGACTTAACTATGTTTGACAAATGCACATTAAACTCATCAAAAGACTCGGAATCTAGCATGGTAATGGCCTCAAATTGGGTGGTCAAATTTTGTAGCTTGGACACTACACCAAAATGTGCAAATTGGCACCCTTTCAGCGGCTAGCCTTGTCACGGTCGTTGACCGTGACAAAAAAACACGTATTTTTTGTCACGGTCATTGACCGTGACAAGTCCGTGATAATAACAGCTGCCACGGACTTGTCACGGTCAACGACGGTGACAATCCTTATAATATTGTCATGGTCAAGGACCGTGACATGTCCGTGACAAGTTTTGCAGCAAAAAACCGTTTTCCCTCCTTTTTTTCTCACGGCTTTGTTTCCCTCCAATTTCTCTCTCTCTACGCGTTGCTCTCCCTCTCTCTCTACTTTCAGGTTGGTTTCTCTCTCTCTCTCTCTCACTCTCTCTCTCTCTCTCTTGGTTTCTCTCTCTCTCTCTTCCATTTATATATGTGTGTGTGTGTGTATAAATATGTGTGTGTGAGTGCATGTGTGTGTGGTGTGTGGGGCTGTGTGTGTGTGTGGTGGTGGGTGGGGAGGGGGTGGGCTGTGTGTGTGTGTGGTGGGGGAAGGGGGTGGGGCAGGGTGTGTGCGCGTATGTGTGTGGTGGGGGTGGGGAGGGGGTGGGGCTGTTTGTGTGTGTGTGTGGTGGCGGAAGGGGGGGGGGGGTAGGGTGGGGGAGGGGGGCAGGGATGGGTGGTGGGTGGTGGGGTAAGGGGTGGGGCTACGTGTGTGTGTGTGTGTGTGTGTGTGCGTGCGTGTGTGTAGTGTGCATGTTTATGCGTATGTGCGGAAGGGGAAAATGATGCGGGGGGTGTGACGGGGGGTGGGGTTGCGTGCGTGTGTATGTGTGGGGAGGGGGTGATGGAGGTGGGGGTGGGGCAAGGGAAAATGGGGCGGGGGTGGGGCTTGTTAATTTTTTTTATTAAATTTTGATTGGTTTATTAGATATTTTCCCTCATATGCAAGTAGTGTCCCTTGTAAACGAATTGATTTATTATTAATTTTTTTAGTAACTTAATATATGAAAGTAGGATTGCCCCTCATTGTAAATTATTAAATTAATAATTATATACTTTAATTGTTAGTTTAATTGATGAAAATAATTAATTGAGTAGATGAATTAGAAGGCGTACGGGATACACATTTGTTGTTGACATTACGGTTGGATTATAGTGGATCGATGTTGGGTTGGTTAATTTTAAAAGTAGCATGACCACTGGATTATTGTCCATATGGGGGTGGGATTTTTCAACTTTTTTTGAAAATTACTTTGTATAACGAACAATATATATATATATATATATATAGTATGATAATTAAATGAAACATACTTGAAATTACATATAGTGCGCATAGATACTAGCCTTCTAGTTCTTATGCGTACGCATTCAATAGCCCTTAGACCCGTTCGAGAGTCATTACCCCTGTAATGAGATCTCTCGAATTATCCCGTTTGGACAGTTTGGGACTGCATAATTTCTGTATAATAATATTCTTAGTGGCTTAAAGTTGTTACTTTTGGAGGAAGTTCTGCAGTCGTATCCTAATGTTCTCTGGGTACATACTAGATTGGTAAGTGTGACTATTATTTCAATTGATCAATTGAAATAAAACTCACACTTTCCAATCTACGTCATGTACTTGGAGAACTACGGTGATATGCTGTCGATTTTTTCTCAAATCTTAACAATGTGCATGAGCTGTTAAGTATATTACAGAAAAATACGGTCTTGAATGGGATAGGACCACTCACCCTTTAGAGGAGATGGAGGAAATAGAAATTTATATTATAAATTGAATTTGAATTTGAAATTTACAAATCGAATATAAATAAGACATAATTAAATGAAACATAGTATAATGAAACATAATTAAATGAAATATATCGTGGGCACTTGCCTTGGGGGGAGTCATTCGAAGGATGGAGAAAATGCACGAAAAGACCTTAAATCGTTGAAACTTAAGCCACAACTATGGTTGAAAGAATATAGTAGGGGAAGGACAATAATTCCCCCTGGTGCGTTTACTTTGACGAGTGGGGAAAGGAAGGTGCTTTTAGACACAATATATAATCCAAGTGTTTTACTCGGGGTATATCAACAACGAGCTGTGGTCAATTGTCCAACACGCGCCAAAGCGTCTAAATAGTAGTGTGGATGACTTGGCTGCTCCTACCGAATATCAATCCATTTTTTATGATAATCCGAATTTTAAATAATTTTTCAATTTGTAATAAATATTCCAATTTGTACCGAAACATCCATTTTTAATGCTTTTCACTCTTGTGTAGCGTGCGTGTGTGTGGGTAGTAGGGGTGGGGATGTTTCGTATTTTAGTAATTGTACATATTATGAGCTAGATGTTGTTGTTTTGGAATTCAGAATTGAGGTGTTTAACAGTAACAATTCTTTTTATTTGTAGTAATTGTACATATGTGCATGTCTTCTTCTAATTCATATTGATTTGTACTAATAACAATTTTTTACAGCAAATGTCTCCTTCAGGTATTAAGGCGAGGATGATGATGCTGGTTATGATGATGTCATCTAGGTTCAGTGGTAGTGGAGGCGACGAGAGCTCCTCGGCCCCTAGACTCCCCAAATATGGCAAATTGGGGATGGCCATCGAGAATAAGTCGGGATACATTACTTGGAAGGAGGTTCCATATGAGCTCAAGTTAGCTATTTGGGTGGCACTACAGGTAATGTATTCATATGAATATTTTAATTTCAATTTCAATTTTGATTTCGATTTCGATTTTGATTTTGATTTCCTTTTCAATTTGATTTTATATTTATATTTATTCGCAACGAACATTGTATTTGTTCGAAAGGAACAATTCAGCATGGATCCAAAGCTACGCGATTCCATCTTGGAGCAGTTGAGGGAGCAACAAGATGTGGAAGAAAAATATGTGGACACGGTATTTTGGGAAGACACGCGAGTCCGTTATCCGAATGCGTGAATTCGTCCCGTCGAAGGAGCCGATCTCATTGGCACAATGGAAAAAGTTCATTGACAATGACATCGGGGAGCGATAATTGGCATCTCGCCAATCGGGGAGGGAAAATCGGGCAAAAAAGATGGACGTGCACTACTCCGGCCGGACGTCTTACGCCGAGGTGGAGCATATTGGTAAGATTTAATTTTTTTATAACTACAGATGTAAGGACATTTTTGTCCATTATCAATTTATATGTCGTACGCCGTTACACCGTTGAAGAAACTCAAGATCACATCTACATCAACGGATCCGAATATCAAAGTGTCTTCAACATCATAGCCTCTGCGAGAATGAACTTCGTAAAATTTTATTTTTACGTTCCTTAAAGTTCATATTAAGTATTGGGAAATTTTTTATAAAATGTTTTTTATAAAAATAAGAAGTATGTTTTTTCAAGCAAAATGAGGCTTTTAAAAGTTTTTTAGTTTTCTGGGAAGCCGGACCGGTCCGCCTCTATACCGGACTGATCTGCCACCGGACCGGTCCGCCCCTCAACCGGATCGATCCGCTTGCTGCAGATCCAGTAAACCCCGGACCGAAAGCGAACCGAAGAAGCCAATTTTTAAAAGAACCGATCCGAGGTCGGACCGATCCGCCTCCAAGCCGGACCGGTCCGCCTAGGATAAATTCGGCCAGATCTGTTCGAGATTTTTTAGGCTCAAAGTTTTCTTATTTAAGCCAACTTCGGGGAGTTGTTTTCTAAGACTTTTCAAGACGATTTTCAGAGTCCTAAAAACTCTAAGTCTTCACCTTTTTGATGTGCCAAACATCTTTTTGATTCACACACAAAAATCCTAATTAATTTTGTGAATCTTTTGGAACCCTAGAACATAATTTTGTTATTGTTCAACCCTTGTGGAGAAGCCGTCTTTCTTCTTCATTGCTGCCCTCCTGGAAAGGGAAGATTCCAGCCGACACTGTTTCTAGCCGTTGCTTTGAAGGTTTGACGAAGACACCATGCGTTACACTTGTGGGCGATTATCAGGTTTTATGTAAGTCAATGGTCTTGTAAATTCTTCAAAGTTCTAGAAATAAAAGGTTTTGCCCTTCGGGGATTTTTTCTTAACTTTGTGTCGCTTGCTTTATTTGTTTATTGGTTGACACTTGCACTTTAGATGCATGATTAGGGGGTGAAATTAAATAAGGGTTCTTGGAAACTTGCGAACTTATTTTATATCGAAATATCACACGTCACGACTTTTCAAATTGGTATCAGAGCGGGTTATGCTAATTTATCACGTGATCCTGATTTTTCGAGGATTTACTTTCTGATACAATTTGTCTACTCACGTTTTCAAATTGGTATCAGAGCAGGTTACGCTAATTTATTGTGTAATCCTATTTTCCGCAAAATTGTGTGATATTGATTTTTTTTAAATCAGCTTTGTGAAAAATCGCAATTTTTCAATGGAACGCCCATTTAATGAGGAGCCTATTTTTGAAAAAGTTCACGACCGTGCTGAAAAATTAAAAAGTTTGAATTTGAAACTTTGCAAAAGAATTAAAGTTTTGGAAAAAGAAAATTCTCTCTTTAAAAGTAAGATTGAATATTTGCAAGCGTTTCAAACTCAAAGTGATATTTGTCGTGAGCACTTTGGTAATTTGTGTACTAATTTTGATTCTTTAAAAATTGCCAAAAAGAAGAGTGATGAGAGAGCCCTAGTTTTAGATAAGGAATTAGAGGACTTAAAAAATTCTAGGGTTCTCGTTTGTGCCGTCGAGGATAAAAAATTAATCGATGATTTTACGGCACGTGAAAAGACTCTTAGAGATAAGTTTGTTTTTATTGAGGGAGAGCGCGATAAACTGTTAAGTTTAATTGATAATTTGAAAAAGAAATCCCTATCTTTGGAAGAGTCTAATTCTTTGCTCGAGTCAAAAATTTTGAAGTTAAAAAATGATTTGACAGACTCGAGTAAGTTTGATAGTGATGGTAGTGACTCATCTTGTTCTCATGCTTCTAATGCTAAAGCCAAAACCATTATTTGTTTTAGAGGGTCAACCAATTCTAAGGATATTAGAAAAGGTCATCCCATAGGCGTCGTTCCACCCATTTACACATGTTCGTATTGTGGTAGGAAAGGTCACCTTAGGAGATTTTGTTTCGATCTTGGAAAATGTCCTTGTTGTTGGTGCTAAAATTTGAATTAAACTTTAATTTTAGTTAGAAACTAAAAATCTAATTTGAAATAATGTTTCAGATTTAAGCAATTATACTATAACGTAAAATATAAAATAAAAAATAAAAAATATATAATACAAGTTTAATTAACCCCCCAAAATTGCAAAACAAGTAAAATTAACCCTTCAAAATTGCAAAACAAGTAAAATTAACCCAAAAAATTCGTCTAAGAGGCTCCCGCCCCTGAACCCTGACATTTGTAAATTTGTTTGGCACCCACAGCTCAAAAATTCGTAAATTTTTTTTGCACCCACAGCTCGAAAATCCTGAGTCCGCCACTGCTGTGCTCATTTGTTTATGATAGAAAAAGACTTGTAAATGATCTTATCTAATCGTAACCAAACAATAAACAAATATTATTCTCTAGGAAAAAGGAGGTTTGAAATTAATAATAAAAAGGATGAAAACAGTTACGAAACTAATTACAATGTAAAAAAAAAACTAAAATGAATGTCTATTAAAACTTCTAAAATGAAACTAAACTCTAAAAAAATAGAAATCTCTATATACTCTAAAATGAAAAACAAGGCATTTATGAGCATTTAAGACTCATCCTCATTGAGAGTGTCCACGTGGCACTCTATATTTTAATAATAATATAAAATGTTTAACAAAATTTATTTCTCCTTTAGAATGAAAGTGTCCATGTGGACATCATTAACCGAGGCTATAATTTTTTTATAGGCAAATGCGCTACTATTAGTTTAATAAGTTTTAAGAGTGTTATCCCTCCCTATATCCAGATGTATTTACATGGATGTTATTTTTTATGTTGGCTTTTCAATATCTCAATCTCTCTCTTCGCCCTTTCATGGATCTTTCACTCACTTCTTTCCCGACCTTTCTCCACCCCTCTCTATCTCTATCCCCCAACTGTTTACCCCTAACTTCAAAACCATAAATAAATATAACCTATTCACAGTTATAGTACCTACAGCGAGTTAAGAAGGAAGAAGTGGATTCAACGGAGGAGATAGAGTTGAATCTTGAGTTATCTATGGGGAGTAGATTTGGTATTGACAAAAGTATGAGTAAGTTGGTGAGGCTTTGTCCATTGTTGTGCCTATACCAATTGTTAGAAATGAAAATGGGTTGTCGGTGGTGGCTCTGGAACCGAAGTATACCAGTTCGGTGAGGACATATTCACTTCTGGTGAAGACTGAGGATGCGTGGAGGAAGAAAAATAAGATGCAGACGCTATGTCTAAGAGAACGAGGTCTGAGAAACAAAGGTTTTTGAGGAGTGAAAAAGATGGTGGTGGGTTTTCAGAAAGTTTGAGGCGGAGGATACAGAGAGAGATGTATATATAAGCAATGAATAAAGTTGGTTCATCAATGACACCACCGCCGTTTTGGTTACCTACATGGCGTGATGGTGCAATTGGGAAAGTAAAGGAAAATTATTTAGGGGGGATTGGGGAAGTGGTAATTTTCAAATGTTTGTGCAACCGACGTCACACGGGTGACTAGAGTCGCAAGGTAGAATTTTTTTTCTTCAATTTTCCCTTTTGAATTCTGCATATTTTTTCTACTTTTTGTATATTATTAGATCCATTTACGTATTAATATCTAAGTTATCCAATACATCTACTCTTGATCTCTTACAGCCTCTTTTTGTATAAATATAAAGAACTATATGAGTATATTCTAATTTAATCACCAACAATTCTTTGTTTTCATATCAATATACACATAAAATTATATATGTATCTCATTTGAAAAACTTATTTGTTTTTTAGATCTATTCAATATACAAATGGTCATGGTGGTCGATGTGTGGGTTGGCGATGGACTAATGGTGGCGATGATGCAGGACAACATAACGAGGTGGGTTGATTGGAATTAATTGTAGTGATAAATGTATTGTTTATGACTGGAATTAATGGTGTTAAACAAGATTGTTCTTGGTGACAAATGGGGCGGTTGGTGTTCAATCTCTCTTCATATACATGTGGAATTTTATTTACATGTAGTGAGTTTATTTGTTCATACATTTTTTTTATTAATTTGACAAGTATTTGGTGTTTGATAAAATGTCTTCTATCAGGTTTTCTTTTATTATAAACTTACTAATGGTGTAATATTTGTCTAAAGAAGTAAAAGTTGAATATCATCTCTTATAATTTGTTGCCTTTATTTTTTGAATAATCAATTACATTGACATCTTGTATGTAGCAGGCTAGGTATAATTTCTCATTAACAAGTCCTTAGAATGGACAAAACCCAACTGAAACACAATATGAAACGTCCCATGTAGCAGACTAGCTAGATATCTTTGGGGTATACTACTTAGGAGTTATGTGTTTGTGAGAAGTATTATGAGTTTTTTAAGGGATTGGGGGAAATTTGGGTATTTCATGAAAAACAAATACGGGCAAAGTTCATAATTCTTTCAAGTTTAGATCCGATGTAACGGTGACAATTCATATTTTTTGGGCGACATAACACGTATGGTATTTTAAACACAACACGACATAAGTTTTGACAAGAATAAGACACATATAAAACACGACATGACACTCACATGGTTCTTTAAACACAACACAATACAATTTCATATTTTTTTTATCTGACACGAATAAGATCCATATAAAACACGACACGACAAAAATAATTTCTTAAGTTACACTTAATTAAACACAATGACATGATAACCTGATTAACATGACCAAACACGATAAAATGTGTAAAATTATTCAAAATTTTGACATGAACGTGACACGAAGTCATGTAAAAAAGACCCAACATGAAAATGATATATTTGTTAATTTTGAGCAAATTTTGTGTCACATTAGGTGCCACCCCCAATCAAGAATTGTTGACTTCTCGGTTCCATTTCTTTGTTTACTTCTGTTAATTCTTTATCTTTTCATTAACTAATATCTTGGTGTGAGGGTAGCTCTTAAAAAGATTAATTAAGTCCATATAAAATTTTCCTTCTCATGTAATTATTGATGTACATCTTGAATAAAATTATTATATATACTTTAAGCGTCACTACTATTACATTTGGTATGTAACACTTCTTCCTTATAGAGATGGCAAACATTAAATAATTTCACATTTTATTTTTTTTTATTTTTTAAGCATAAAATTTATTACGTATTTATATTTGACTTAAATAGATATTTAGCAAAAGTTTTAATATATCCATTTTGTCGAGATGCAATTATGCTTCTTATTGTTGGATTTATATTTAATACTTATAAATTTTTTGATATCATTTCACTTAAAAGATTTAGTATTGCCATTATTTTCTTTTTAATTTCATTTAATTGGGAGAACTATAAATAAGTGTTTGTATCACATGAATTATATGTCGCCCGCGCATCGCGCGAGGTTTAAAACTAGTTGTATCCATATTATGGTAGTCAAACAATACCAATTGTTTTCACACGAGGGTAGAGTAGTTGATCCGATTAAAATAACATTACTCTGTTTTAATAATACTATTGGATCCGGGGAGTGACGCTGCATCAATTAACTTGATACAGGAAACACAAGACCCCACGATACGTTAATGCGCTTGTAAACGAAAAAATGAGTGAAGGCGGTAGGTACATAACAAAACAAAAAGTAGGGTACGTGTACGTGTACGAATGCCTTTCCGTAGCACGGTCACGGATACCCACTTTTATGCTTAGAAATGGTAGGTTACGTTACAGTTAGATGACACAAATGTTCGGTTTTTGTACGGACTGAACGAATGACATACACTTCTACGCTAAATTGCTGCGATTGTGTTTGTTTGCCAATTTATAATTCCATATCATAAACTATTGCTTTTATCTGTCAACAGAATAATATTACAGTTTGGTAAACCCAACTTGTATCTTTCTCTATGTCCGTGCCATATTTGTCTTTATTTGTTTAATCGGTGTAAGGCAACCGGGATATATACAATTGTCTTATGTTTTACTTTTAATTTTATGTTAACATCATTTAACATTAGTCTTGTCATGTGGAGCCAGTTTGTGTTTTCAAGATCAAATGAGTCCCGATATGTCCATCTTCTTGGAATCCCACTTACATTAATGTATCTGGATATCTTCCGTACCATTTTTCCTCTGAGTTTTGAGAGGGCGCTAATGAATCCAAGTGTTAACTCATTTCATGTCGTGAACAAGTTAAAATTATGAATTTTGTTGTATTAAGTTTGCATTAAAGAAAAAAAAAAGGGTGTTTTTAGGTTCATTCATAAATTTTATAAGTACATTCACTCAAAGATATTATTAAATTAATCTATCAAAATGAACATATATTTTTAGGCATGTAGATAGACCCATATTTATGAATTAACATATTAATACTTTCGAGTGGATGTATTTACACAATTCGTGGATGAATCCAAGATTATCCTAAAAAAACTCTTAATTCTTGTTAAAATCATGATTCGTATTAAAGTTATGACTCAGTCATGTCTTGTCAAAATTTTATTACACTTATTATAGTTTTAATAGGAGCATGATACAAAAAATATTTATTTTTGGAGATAATCAACACACGAAATGGGCTGTGTACCATTGCATCATTATATTAATTAGGTAATAGTGACATCACTAATAACTCTTATTTTTCATCATTGTTAAATATTATTTTTTAATGCATAAACCGCACGATTTTAGTATTTATTATAATTTTCTTATTTATCAAAGTTACTAATTTTATATTGTTGGCAAAACTTTAAAAGCAACATGATTTAGTGTTAAAAATTACGATTTGACTAACAGTGTTAGATTAAGGGTGTAACACAATTTTTTAGAACAAGAGTAACACGAAAGAAACTGTAAATTATTGGTAAATACATAATAATCCAAAATATTTAGCATATATTATATTTTAATACTATAAAGTTTATGGACAAAATCATTACAAATGTTAAATTTCAGAGACCATAGATGTAACCATAAAAAAAAATACCGTCCCGCACTTATAAAAGAGAAGAACAAAAAAAATAATATAATAAAAACTAATCTCAAACTAGAGGGAGAGAGAGAACAATCTGTCCAAATACACTACCCGATATCGGCTAATGTTAGGCCTCGAGTAGTGTGTCATTATCCGTAAAGAAATATATTGAGAATGTTTTTTCACTGTTAGGCCCCAGGTAGTGTATCACTTTTCACCAATTGAGATTGCCTTGCAAGTCGTGTCTAAATAGACATCAATATTGGTGCGGTGGCACCTAAGTCTTAGAATACTCACGTGTTTATTATATTCATTGAATGGAGGGTCTAAAACTTGCTAATAGTAAAGGTATTTGTAGTATTCACATTGAAACGTATTATATGACGACTTTTCATTTGTTTTGTAGGGAGTAATGTTCCAATCAATATATGCAGGAGATGCTCCAGGATTGCTTTAGAGAGGCTCGTCAGTTTTCAGGATGTATGGATATCTTTTTGTTACAGGGTTGTCAATGGAGTGGCAAATATATTATGTTAATAGATATATTGATGTATTTTTTGGTACTCCTCCCTGGTTTATCCACAAACCACTTTGGGAGGATCAAGTAGGCAGTTTGGTTTGTAAGTTTGTGGATAAACCTTTAGATTGTACTCCTATACTGAAGTAATATAAAGTTTTGGTTTGTTAAACAAAATGATCTTTCAAATGTTACTAACATGGTTTAAAGTCATGGTATCAGTCTATAACTCAACCGTCTCAATATTGACTGTGGTATCAGGCGATACGCAAAATATATTATTTAGAGAGCCCGAAAAATTAAAAATAAATGTAAAAAATATAGAAAAGTAAGAATAATACTATAGATTAATTAAATTAACATAAGACCATCAATTAGTACATAACATTGTCTAATTTATTATATGCGCTCGTGTTGCTCTTGTCAGGTGCAGATTTCATAATAGTTTAGATCTGAATAAACACAAAACATTATTAAAAAAAGTTAATATTAAAGTTAAATACATTGTTCTCATCATTCTCTTGAATTTATTTATAATGGAAATTATTATTATGTAAATAATTATACAAAAATAATATATTTTATAATCAATCAATAAAGGTAAATTTTAAGGTGAGATAATAATAGTATATTTTAATATGTATTAAGGAATAATGACACATATTAGGGAACGTGATAAATAAGGCTCATTTACATCAGACATTTCCTAATAGATTCTATCATAATATTTTTTTCCAATAGATCCTATTTATATATGTAGTGAATATTCACTATATATTTACAAATATGACTTATTGGAGCAAAAATCTTTTTTTGTGGGACCTATTGAAGCAAAAAAATATTATAGGAGCTATTGAATGGGACTAATTAGTAAAAAAACCAATATTAACCAACTACATTTTAAAATATATTTTCAAGTAAATGGAGAAATATTTTAAATATGATGATACATTTGAGCAAATAAAGAGAAATACCGTAGCATCACTTATAGAATAATGATATATTTCACATATTGTATTTTTCATAAGCATATGGATATATAATGACAGTTTTCTTACATATTATATTTACCTTAAATGTAATAATATTATTTATTATTAATTAAGTAAATATTAATAGTTATATTTGAGAATATATCGTAAGTAAATAAGATATATTTTAAGAAGGTGGAATAATAATATACTTTAAAGCATACTGAACAGTAGTAGCTGTGTAAAAAATAAAAAAATAAAGCACAATACAATTAATAAAACTATAACGGATTAAAACTTATCATAATTTTTGTGATTTATTTTTATAACAACTGCTAATTTGTATCTATAAGACTTTCATAGTTGGTTTGCGAGTTCTTCGTTTATTGGTTTCAAAAGTTTAACTCATTACATCTGGTTTTAGTTTTTTCAGAGATCAATAGATACATTCTAGTTTTTATTCAATGTCATTTTATAGTGTGTAATATCCATATATGTTATTGGTGCTCTTGTTACTCATATGATGGTTGATGATACAATATTCATCTATTGGTATTCTGAGGCTTCTTAAGCCCCCAACGATCCTTTATATAAGAACGGAGGTCCTAAGGTCAACCCCTAACCTTGGACAGACCACTACCAAGTCCCTAAGACCTCCGTTATCCTAAAGAACCAATATAACTTGTAGGAACTGACCGCGTAGTCGCGGGTCTCTCAGTTTGAGAATATGACGATAATTTGGAAATATCTAGATTACGCTTAAAAACAAGTCGTTTGAGGGTGAAAACCCAAACCAGCCACCAAACGGTCCCATGAGAGGTACGAACACCCCGCACGAGACCAATGCAACTTGTAAGAACTGACCGCATAATCGCGGGTCTCCCGGTTTAAGAATATGACGATAATTTGGAAACATCTAGATTAGGCTTAAAAATCAGCCGTTTGAGGGTGAAAACCCAAACCAGCAGCCAAATGGCCCCGTAAGAGGCACTAACACCTCGCACGGGACCAATGTAACTTGTAGAAACTGATTGCGTAGTAGCGGGTCTCCCAGTTTGAGAATATGACGATAATTTGGAAACATCTAGATTTGGCTTAAAAATAAGCCGTTTGAGGGTGAAAACCCAAACCAGCCGCCAAACGGCCCTGTAAGAGGCACGAACACCCCGCACAAGACCAATATAACTTGTACGAACTGACCGCGTAGTCGCGGGTCTCCCGGTTTGAGAATATGACGATAATTTGGAAACATCTAGATTTGGCTTAAAAATAAGCCGTTTTAGGGTGAAAACCCAAACCAGCTGCCAAATGGCCCCGTAAGAGGCACGAACACCTCGCACGAAACCATTGTAACTTATAGGAATTGATTGCGTAGTAGAGGGTCTCCCAGTTTGAGAATATGGCGATAAATTGGAAATATCTAGATTAGGCTTAAAACAAGCCATTTGAGGGTGAAAACCTAAACTAGCAGCCAAACGGCCCCGTAAGGGGCACGAACACCTCGCACGGGACCAATGTATCTTGTAGGAACTGATCGCGTAGTCGTGGGTCTCCCGATTTGAGAAGATGGCGATAATTTATAAATATCTAGATTAGGTTTAAAAATAAGCCATTTGAGGGTGAAAACCCAAACCAGTCGTCAAATGGCCCCGTAAGAAGCACGAACACCTCGCACGAGGCCAATGTAACTTGTACGAACTGACCGCGTAGTCGCGGGTCATCCGGTTTGAGAATATGATGATAATTTAGAAATATCTAGATTACGCTTAAAAATAAGCCGTTTGAGGGTGAAAATCCAAACCAGCCGCCAAACGGCCCCATGAGAGGCACGCACACCTTGCACGGGACCAATGTAACTTGTACGAACTGACCGCGTAGTCGCGGGTCTCCCGGTTTGTGAATATGATGATAATTTGGAAATATCTAGATTAGGCTTAAAAACAAGCCATTTGAGGGTGAAACTCAAACCATCCACCAAACGGCCTCGTAAGAGGCACCATCACTTCACACGGGACTAATATAACTTATAGGAACTATCTACGTAGTCACGGGCCTCTTGGTTTGAGAATATGATGATACTTTGAAAATATATAAATTAGGCTTAGAAATAAGCCGTTGAAGGGTGGAAACCCAAATCATCCCCCAAACGACTCCGTAAGAGGCAATAACACCTCGTACGAGACTAATGTAACTCATAAGAGCTGATCTCGTAGTCACGGGCCTATCGATTTGAGAATATCACGATAATTTGATAATATATGGATTAGGCTTTGAAACAAGTCGTCGAAGGGTGGAAACCAAATCAGCCCTTAAACGACCCCGTAAGAGGCAATAACACCTCGCACAGGACCAATGTAACTCGTAGGAACTGATCGCTTAGTCACGGATCTTCTGATTTGAGAATATGATGATAATTTGGAAATATCTAAATTAGGCCTAAAAACAAGCCGTTTGAGGGTGAAAACCCAAACTAGCCGCCAAACGACCCGTTAAGAGGCACGAACACCTCACACGAGACCAATGTAACTTGTACGAACTGACCGCATAGTCACGGGTCTCTCGGTTTGATAATATAACGATATTTTAGTCTTAAAAATAAGCTGTTTGAGAGTGAAAACCCAAACCAGTCGCCAAATGGCCCCGTAAGAGGCACGAACACCTCGCACGGAAACAACGTAACTTGTAGAAACTAACCACTTAATCATGGGCCTCTCGGTTTATGAATATGACGATACTTTGAAAATATATAGATTAGGCTTAAAAATAAGACGTTGAAGGGTGGAAACCCAAATCAACCACCAAACGACCCCGTAAGAGGCAATAACACCTCGTACGGGACCAATGTAACTCGTAGGAACTGACCACGTAGTCATGAGCCTCTCGGTTTGCAAATATGAAGATAATTTGATAATATATGGATTAGGCTTAGAAACAAGTCGTTGAAGGGTGAAAACCCAAACCAGCCCCCAAACGATCCCGTAAGAAGCACTAACACCTCACACGAGACCAATGTAACTCGTAGAAACAGATCAGGTAGTCATAAGTTGCGTAAGATTTTCAATTTTAGAATATAATAATTGGAACTCCTATATGTAATTTTTTAGCTTGCGTAAGATTTTATAAATTACTTGGTTACTAATATCGTCTCTTTTTTGTATCCTATTTTTTTTGCAGGATAACATTTTATCGTTAGCATTTATTCACGTGGAACACACAGAGAAGTCAGTGGTTTACAACTAGGGTTTATTTATTTAATATCGTTAATATTCATGATTCAATTTTTTTTGTGTTATGGCCGTGCGGGCTTTTGCAATTTTATTGTTAACTTTTATGGCCATGCAGGATTTTGTAAGTTTATTGTTATATGTTGTGGTCGTGCAGGCTTTATATTACGCAGGTTTTGTATTAGAAGATTTTAGAATGTCCAGAAAAAATAGAGGAAACTCTCGTAATTTTTTTTGGTCTATGAACTACTAAAGACTTGTAATATTTTGAAGTTTGTATGTACATTAGTTTATCAACAACGTGCAAGATTTGCAATTTGTGAATTTTCTTGCTTTCAAATAATTAATTTTTTTCTTTTGTCCAAAAATTTTGCACAGTTCAAAACCGTGCCAAAAGTGTATCAAATTTTGGCACGATTTTGAACTGTGCCAAAAGTTTATCAAAATGTGCTCAATCTGGCACAGTTCAAAACTGTGCCCAAACTGTGCCATAAATATAAAATGCAGGCACGGTTTAAAAGTGTTCCAGAAGTGTTCATGTTTGGTCAAATCTGGCACACTTTTAAATCGTGCCAGAAACAAATGGCCATTTTGGAACACCTGATTCTGGCACAGTTCAAAATCGTGCCAGATTTGATCTGGCACAGTTTTAAACCGTGTCAGATTCCTGTTTTTGGTGTAGTGCATGCATTGATTCATCCCCCAAACTCACCGACTTAATCTCCTATTGTTAATCATGAGGTTTAAGGTAGCTTTATCTTTTCCATGTCTTTTTAACCTAGACGAACACTCATGAGATTTTTTACCCTTTACCTCACACTCATAACATCTCTCCTCGTATTTCTCTGGGAAATCTTTCTCTTCTTTTTAGAAATTTTTCTTGCTCAATTTATATTTTTATCTTTCTCAAAACTTTTCTTTTCTTTGGAAGTATTTTGATTTTTTGGTTTGAGAAACTTTTTAAATTTATATAAAAAGGACTAAATCATCTAATTAAAAATCATACACAGAATCTCACTACATTTCCTCTTATTTTTAGATTGGGATTTTAGTGAAATTCCCTTTTCCTTAGGCTAAGCAGTTTTAGGAAACATATATATCTCATACATTTGAAGATCTCCTACAAGTTCTTCTAACTTAAGAGTATCTGGTACTCCTAATGAATTTAGCACAGTAACCATAGGAATACAACAGACAAGGAGCAATCTCAAAATTTTCTTAACAACACGCATCTCAGGTATTCTCTCACCTAAATTGAAACTTGGGTTTACTATTTTTTGCACCAACATTTTTGATTTTGTTTCATATCCATATAAGGAAAATCTTTTAACGCAAAATAGTGGTATTTCAATTTTTTCCTTAACTACCTGTGTCGCTTGCAAAAACGATAAAAATCCAAAAGATACGGTGCTAACTTATTATGGGACAATTCAAAAAATCCTAGAGCTTGATTATTTAGATTTCACAGAAGCCTAATTCTATTGTCATTGGATGAAGGTGGAGGATACTACAAATGCTTGAAAAGTTTTCCCTAATTCCAAACTAATTACGGTAGATTTATCAAAGATGAAGATTAAAGATTGCTTAGTCGACAAGACTTTTATTTGTGCCATTTATAACGTAAGGAAGGTTTTCTACTCAAAGTGCATAAATGATGGCAATTGGTATGTTGTTGTGCATGCACTAAAGTGTATGACTACTTAAGCAGATGCATTAAAGGCTCCAAAAGAGTTCCAGTCAACTTTTGATGACAACCCTAATTTGAAGGATTTTTTAGTTAATTTAGGAGAAGATTGAGTATCAAATTATTATTTTGTCCTTGTCAATATTATTTGTATCTTATCATGATGTTGACACTATATTAGTGCTTTACTTTGATTTATGAATGTTTAGTTTGATGTATGGATGTTTAGTTTAATTCACGAATGTTTAATATGATTTATGTATGTTTAGTTTAATGTATGAATGTTTAGTTTGATTTTTGAATGTTTAATTTGATTCATGAATGTTTAAGGGAACGAAAACCTTTCATGAGGCGCTTGTTTTGAGAATAGAGTCTCCTGAGTTTGTGATTGGACCAAATGGACCCAACTCAATTTTTATAATATTCATAAAATGAAGGAAAATTAATGTCCCACATGGGACAGAAATCAACATTAGTGGTGGCCTTAAAATTTGGAAACTCTAAGTTGGTGACGAGTTTCCAAATTTTGAGGATATCAATAATGTTGATTTTTATCCCATGTGGGTCGTTAATTTTATCTTCATTTTATGAATAATGTAACAATGAAACTTATCAGCAAATGTAGATGTATTGGAATATGCAAGGGTTCCAAGATCAATTTGGTCTAATCACATATTCCGAAGACTCTATTTAATTGCCTTCTTAGATCACAGTAACCATGTATTCTTTACTTTAACTAATATTTTTATATAATTGATATGCATAATATTTTAAATGTTTGAAAATAGTCATGCATAGGCTTGACCAACGTAACTTGTAGCAACTGGTCGTGGAGTTTCTAGACTCCCGGTTTGAGAATATGACCCGAATTTCAAAATAAGCATATTTGGGCTTCAAAAGGTGTTGCGATTCATCCAAAATGCCTAACAATACCCAAACAGCCCCACAAGGGGAACGAAGAACTCGCACGTGCCCAACTTAACTCTTAGCAACTGACCGCGTAGTCGCGAGACTCTCGGTTTAAGAATAGGACCCGAATTTGAAAATAGGCACTCTTAAGCTTAAAAACGTGCCGTGACTGGGCCCAAACAGCGAACAACCACCAAACGGTCCCATAAAAGGTTATGAAAACCTCACACGTGTCCAACATAACTCATAGGAACCAACTGTGTTCTCACGAGACTCCAGGTTTGAGAATGCGACTCGAGTTTGAAAATAGGCACACTTGGGAATGAAAACGTGTTGCGAGTGGGCTAAAACCCCTGAAAATCTACCAAATGGACCTATAAGGGGCACAAACACCTCGCACATGCCCAACGTAACTCGTAACAATTGATCGTGTAGTCGTGGAACACCCGATTTGCGAATAGGATCCGAATTTAAAAAGACGCACACTTAGGCTTGAAAACGTGTCGCGAGAGGGCCAAAACCCCTAATAGTCCCCAAACGTCCCCACAAATGGTACGAACACCTCTTATGTGACTAGCGTAACTCGTATCAACCGATCACATAGTCATGGAACTCCCTAATTGAGAATAGGTCCCAAATTTAAAAATAGACACACTTAGGCTTGAAAACATGCCATGAATAGGCCAAAATACTGAACAACCCCAAACAAACCCCCGCAAATGGTAAGAACGCCTCAAACGTGACCAATATAACTTGTAGAAATTGACTGCATAGTCACAGAACTCCCGATTTGAAAATAGGACCCGGATTTAAAAATAGGCACATATAGGCTTGTATACATGCCTTAAGTGGCCCCAAGCCCACGAACATCCCACAAATGGCCCCGTAAGGGTCATGAATACCTCACAGTGTCTATAAACTCATAGCAACTGACCACGTACTCGCGGGATTGTTAGTTTAATAATAAGACCCAAATTTAAAATTAGGCACACTTAGTCTTGAAAATGTGTCGCGAGGGGGCGAATACCCCAAACATCCCCCAAATAATCTGGCAAGGGATAAGAACACCTAGCATGTGTCCAATGTAACTCATAGAAATCGTTCGTGTAGTCGCGGGACTCCTAGTTTAAGAATAGGAACCGAATTTGAAAATAAGCACACTTAGGCTTGAAAACGTGCCGTGAGTGAGCCAAAACCACCAAAAATCCCTAACGGCCCTGTAAGCGGCACAAACACCTTACACATGACGAACATAACTCATAGCAACCGGCCACATAGTTGCGGGACTCCCAATTTGAGAATATGGCCTGAATTTGAAAATAGGCACACTCAGGCCTGAAAACATGCAACAAGTGGGCAAAAACCCCGAACAGTCCAGTCGACCCCGCAAGGTGCACAAAACCTTGCAAGTTTCCAATGTAACTCGTAGCAACCGACCACGTAGTCAGAGGACTTATAGCTTGAGAATAGGACACGAATTTAAAAATAGGCACACTTAGCATGAAAACGTGTCGCGAGTGGGCGAATATACCGAGCATCCCTCGAACGGACCCACAAGGGACACGTCCACCTGCCATGTAACCAACATAACTTGTAGCAATCGGCTAGTTACGAGGCTCCTATTTTGAGAATAGGACCCGAATCTCAAAATAGACACATTTAGGCTTGAAAATGTGTCACGAGTGGGCCGAAACCCCCAAATGGCCACGCAAATGGAACGAATACCTCGCACGTGACCAACATAACTCTTAGCAACCGATCGCATAGTTTTGGGACTCTTAATTTGAGAATATGACTAGAATTTAAAAATAGGCACACTTAGGCTTGGAACATGTTGTGAGTGGGCCAAAACCTCGAAGAGCCCCCAAACCCCACAAAGTTCATGAACACCTCGCACATGTCCAACGTAATTCGTAGTAATCGACTGCGTAGTCATGGGACTCTTAGTTCAAAAATAGGATTCTGATTTGAAAATAGGCATACTTAGGCTCTAAAATATGTCGCGATGGGCTGAAACCCCAAATAGTCCCCTAATGAGCCCGTAAGTGGTCTGAACACCTCGCACGTGACCAAAGTAAATAGTAACATTTGACCGTATAGTTGCAGGAATTTTGATTTAAAAATTGGACCCAAATTTGAAAATAGGCACACATAGGCTTAAAAATGGGCCACGAGTGGGCCAAAATCCCGAACATCCCCCAAACGGCCCTACAAGGGGCACGAACACCTTGCACGTGTCCAATGTAATTCGTAGCAACCAACTGCGTAGTTATAGTACTTTTAGTTTTAAATTAGGGACTGAATTTGAAAAGAGTCACACTTAGGCATGAAAACATGATGTGAGTGGGCCAAAACCCCGAACAGGACCTACGAACACTTTGCATGTGTCCTACGTAACTCGTAGTGATAGGAAGCATAATCACGGGACTCCTACTTTGAGAATAGGACCCGAATTTGAAAATAGGTACACTTAGGCTTGAAAATGTGTTCTGAATGGACCAAAACTTCGAACATCCCCCAAACGGCCCCGCGAGGGGCATAAACACCTCGCACATGTCCAATGTAACTTGTAGAAATCGATCGCGTAGTCGCGAGACTTGCAGTTAGAGAATAGGACCAGAATTTAAAAATAGGCACACTTAGGTTTGATAACATGTAGTGAGTGGGATAAAACCCAAAACACCCCCTAATGATCGGGGCACGAACACTTGGTACGTGTCCAATATAACTCGTAGAAATCGACCGCGTAGTTGCAGGAGGACCTGAATTAGAAAATAGGCACATTTCATCTTAAAAATATATCGTGAGTGGGCTAAAACCCCGAACAACCCCCAAATGGCCTTCGAAGGGGCACGAACACCTGAAACATGTCCAACATAACTCGTAGCAACCGTCTGCGTAGTCGCGGGATGCCCGATTTGAGAATAAGACCCAAATTAGAAAATAAGCACGCTTAGGCTTGAAAACGTGCTACAAGTGGGATAAAACCCCGAATAGCCCCCAAATGTCCCCGCAAGGGGGCACCAACACCTGACAAGCGTCCAATGTAAATCGTAACAACCGTCTGTGTAGTTACGGGACGCCTGATTTGAGAATAGGATCCAAATTTTAATATAGGCACATATAGGCTTGAAAACGTGTCATGAGTGGACCTAAACCCCCAATATCTCCCAAACGACCCCACAAGGGATACAAACACCTCACACGTGTCTAACGTAACTCGTAGAAACCAACCATGAAGTTGTGGGACTCCCGATTTAAGAATAGGGCCCAAATTAAAAAATAGGCATCCTTCGGCTTGAAAACGTGCCGCGAGTTGGTCAAAAATCTGAACAGCCCCCAAACGGCCCAGCAAGGGGTATGAACACCTTGCACGTGTCCAAAATAACGCTTAGAAGTTGGTCGTGAAACTCCCAGCTTGAGAATAGGACCAAAATTTGAAAATATACACTTAGACTTATAAACATGTCACGAGTGGGCCAAAACCCCTAACAACCCCTAAATGTCCCTATAAGGGGTATGAGCACCTCGCACCTGTCCATCGTAACTCATATCAACCGATCGCATAGTCGCGGGACTCCCGATTTGAGAATAGGACCCGATTTTGAAAATAGGCACACTTAGGCTTGAAAACGTACGACAAGTGGGCCTAAGCCCCTAACAACCCTCAAATGTCCCCACAAGGGGCATGAACACCTTGACGTACCCAACGTAAATCATAACAATTGATTGCGTATTCGCGGGACTCCCAGTTGCAGAATAGGGGACGAATTTTAAAATAGACACACTTAGGCTTGAAAATGTGTCGCGAGTGGGTCGAAATCCCGAATAGTCCCCAAATAGTCTTGCAAGGGGTATGAACACCTCGAACGCATCCAACGTAACTCGTAGCAACCGGTTGCATATTTGGGGGACTCTCAATTTGAGAATAGGACCCAAAGTTGAAAATAGGCACACTTAGGCTTGAAAATGTGCCATGAGTGGGCTTAAACCCCCCGAACAACCCCCAAACGTCCCTTAAAGGGGCACAAACATCTCTCACATGTCCAACGTAACTCGTAGCAATCGATCGCGCAATCACGGGACTCCCAATTTTAGAATAGGACCCGAATTTAAAAATAGTCACACTTAGGCTTGAAAATGTGCCGCGAGTTGGTCGAAACCCCCAACAACCCCCAAACGGGCCAGCAAGGGGCACAAACACCTCGCAATTAACCAACGTAACTCATAGCAATCGAATTCATAGTTGTGGGACTCCTGGTTTGAGAATGTAAGAGCATAATTTACTCATAGCTAAGGCTACCTTTGTTTTTGGCATATCTCGCTACCGAATGATTCGAGCCGACACGAAGTTCAAAGATCAATCATCTCCAACTTTCTAGCTTCTCCACTCTATGAAGGTATAATGATATTATGTGTTTGAATTTATTCCTTGAATTTATTTTTGGATGTTTATTTTTATTAAAATTGGAAATAATATTTTTTATTTAAAAATCAAGGCAATTTTTCTTTATTTTAATTTTTTTAAAGTTCTTGTACCTCGTTTAAACGCGATAGGATTATCATTCAAACGAGTTTCCATTTTATTTAGAAGTGTCGCTTGAAGTTTAGTTCGATCAAAGATCAAACGAGGGCGTACTATTTTAGGTCGTTTGAAGGTCATTTGAACATCGTTCAAATAAGATAGCTTGGTCATTTAAATGAGATTCATTCTCTTTAGAACGAGCTGTTATTCTCGTTCAAACGAGCTTCAATAGTCGTTCGAACGAATTTGCCTCCTTAAAATTTATGTTCGTCTTATAAATACCTATTTCGTGTTTATTTTTGTCAAGACTTTTGCCAGAATTTTTTTTGCATATCCTTTGCAAAAGTTTTCAACCTTTTGAGTTTAGAGAACCTTTTGATTTACAAATCTCATTCCTAGAATATATTTGAGTGAATCAAGTTTAAACCCTATAGTTTGTATCCTTGCATACACAACCTTTGTGGAGAAGGCATCTACATGGATGACTTATGAAACTCGAGGGTTACACTACTGAAGACGTAGGACTGAGGTTCTTGTGATTCTTGCGCGGATCATTGCTGAAGGAAGGCTGCTATTTTTTGATTCTTGAAAGGATCATAATAGATTCATTTATAAAATTTGTAAGTTACGATTTGTAAATTTCATAAGGTGAATAAAAGGCTTTACCCGAAAGGCATTTTTACCTGAAACTTTATTCTCATTATACATACTTGGTTTTATTTACATTTTAAATCACATAGTTGCATGTTCTAGGGCTAATAGAATTAAAATTTTGTGTGGATTGTTATATGAATTTAATAAGTTAACGCTACTAGATAGTTGCGTACTCTCAAATTGGAATCAGAGCAGGTTTCACAAAATTATCGTAAGATCCTAATTTTAGCAAAAAAATTCTATGATATCAATTTTTTTTGAAAAATCATAAATTGTTTGATGGAGAACTTATATAATAAGATGCCAATTTTTTATGGATTGAATTATGCCTACTAGAATGCCAAAATGAGATCCGTGTTAAAGGCCATAGAAGAAAGACTATGGCTTGTTTGTGAAAGAGGGTGAAATCCTCCCACTATTACTGTTGATAATGTCACAAATTCGAAATCCATCTCTTCCGGGACTAATGATGAGTTTAAATGGAGCACTTACAACTCCCGCGACCTTAATGCGATTTCTAGAGTTATCACCCCTAACGAGTTCTAACGCATCATGACGTGCACTACATCTAAGGAGGCATGCGATATCCTTCAGATGACACATTAGGTACCAATAATGTCAGGCATCTAAGCTTCAAAATTTGACCATCCAATTTGAGACCATCACCATGTTAGAGTCCGAGAGTTTTGATGTATTTTATGCTAAGTTTTCAGACATCGTAAACATTAATTTTAATTTGGGTTAGAAAATTCTAGAGATTAGGTTCGTTAAAAAGATTTATTCCCAAGGTTACAGTTATTAATTATTTAGGGATTTTAGACACTCTTAGGTTTGAAGAACTTGTAAGAACCTTCAAACTTATGACATATATATGTTCACTAAAACCATTAAACCTAAGGATGTAAGGGTAGATTTAAAGAATCAAGATAAAAAGAAGAAAAATGAAAGAGTTCGTGAGTCTGACTCTGAGGAAGATTTTGATGTTGATGACTTCGCCTTGTTTGCAATTTTTTTTAAAGTTTCTCAAATTTTCCAAAAATAATTCTTCCAATAAAAATATGTCGGAGAAAAACTAAAATAAAGATGTGCTCAAGGATAGCGGTGAGAAAGAGAAATAAATAAGGTGTTTCGAGTGCAAACGTAGAGGGAACAAGTCATATGAATTCCCCACTATGCGAAAGAGAAATGGCAAGGACATTACAAATAAAGCCACTCTTAGCGATAGTGACATTGAGTCGTTTGATTTAGGGGGAACATATGAATTGTGTGTTGCGTTCATATCTAGTCACATTAGCACGCCTAGTTTGTCCCACAATGATGTGGACACATGTAAATGTGATAGCCTCGATGATGTTTCAAGCCATTCAAGTGAGAGTGAGGATGAAATTGCAAGTGAGGGAGAATGGATCTCCAAAAATCATTTAGTGATTTGTACACCGATGCATTAAAAGATAAAAAGTTAAATAAGAATTTGTCTCTTATAGTGATAGATTTGGAGAGAGAGATGAAAGTTTTGAGGGTGTGTGATGCATCAACGTGTCAACTCAAGAAGTTAAAAGTTTCTTTGTGGGGGAAGTTGATTGTCTTAGGTTGGGAAAAGAGTGATTTGACCAACATTGTGGCCAGTCTTATGGGAGATCTTCAATCTTCATTGGAGACTCGTGAGAAACTTGAATCCTATATATCCCAACTCGAGAGAGATCTCGAACGTGTCTGGGAGGTCAAAGTCACTTTATAGGACATATCTAAGAAGGTTGGAAAGATGCTCCTCAGTCCCGCTTTGCGTAATGTTGAGGGTCTAGGAATAGGTTATGACGTTGCGTCCACTTCTTATGTTGCACCAAATCCAGTTCTTGAGTTTTTGTTAAATCCATATGGCTCTCGACCTAACCCACCTAGGCGTTCGAATCCACGTAGGAGAGATTTTCTAGAAATTTTAAGAGAGGTGTACCCAAGCCCGTGTATGTTTGTTCCCATTACAAAAAAAGAGGTCACCTTAGGGAATTTTATTTTAAGTTAGGGAGAGTGTCTCATAGGCTTCTTCCACGTTATGCCACTACACGTGTTCCCGCATGCACTCCCATACATGTTACTCCGCATGCCCCCGCACATCACATGAGATATTTTGAGAGTTTTCGAGAGTAAGTGGAGTATTTAGTCAAGACTTCACAAGATTTGATGGAGTTTTTTCATAGGATGTCATCTCCTATGGAAAACTCCCCTAGGCTTAATTATTGAGGTTGAGACTTTGTTTCTAGCACAGGTAGCTTTTCTCATTTATATCATATATGCATATTTGTATATTGTACTATTATCGTGCTTACATTATTCATTTTGATATATTTTTCAAAAAATCCAAAAATATCTTTGTTTTTATTGATAAAATTTGAAAAATACAAAAAGATTTTCGATTTCTTTTTAAAGAAAAAGTGGCAAAACCCAAAAGATTTTCTTTTTCATTAATATTTTTTAAAATTCCAAAAAGAGTTTTATATTTTTTACACCATGTGTGGTTGAACATTAAAGATGTTCGAATCATCCACTCATTCCATTTCCACGTGATTCTTTTGTAGTGTTTTGAGACATGACATCATTTCTTTTTTGTGCTTTATAATGTGTGGAGTTATTAAGATGGGGTATGATGACTACTAGCAACATGTTTGACTCCTTATCACCTTTAATGCGCACGAGATGAATTTATTTGAGTATTGCACTTACCTTTCACGTGTCGATTGTAATATTTTCATCTCAATCATGTTTTTAAAATGAACCAAATGTGAAAAATGAGATAATAAAATTAGTGTTTGTAAGAACCATTGTTGGGATTAAAAAAAAAACTAGAAAATAACTTATTTGATAAATTTTGGTATATTTTAAGCAATGGAATCGAGCTGCGAAAGATAGGTTGACTTTGCGTGAATAGCCACCATTTGCAAAACGAAAAGATCCTAAAAGATTAAAGGCACACGAAACAAAAAAGTGTGAGGCCAATTTCAAAGAACATTGATGCTTGGCTACATATGAGCATTGATTTATTCAAAAATATTTGAGAGAAAAATTCAATATGTGAGTTTGAGGGAGTTAAGTCGAAGATCAATAGGTTTGCACGTCCTAAAAAAATCTCATAGAGCATTACATAGTATTGGCCGTTAATGGTACGAAAATCACTCATGATCTTGATTAGCTGAATAAGTTAAGCTGATTTCACTTGAATTCACCATTTTTACACCTAAGGTAGACTTTGAGATCTTGCATTAGTGGTGTCTCATTCCTTCGTGCATATATGTTATGTTTGTCTACGCTGATTAACCTATAGAATGTGTTCACACCCTTACATTATGTTTTCATGATTCGATTATTTTTGTGCTTCTCTATGGTGTGATATATTTGTAAATTTTTTACTTGAAAAATAAATTTGGTATTTTTGAGATTACCAATGCATGACTGTTCATTTATATCTTATTGTGATGATATCTTTTTATGCTTGGTGATGTTCCCTATTTTTCATGATTATTGTCTATTCTCTGTTTATTTTGGACAAAATAAAAGGGGGAGAATAAATTACGGGGGAGTTTGATTTATGGGGAAGATTATATTATATGAATTTTATATTATATGTCAAACTCGATGCATCTCGGGGTATTTTGTTTATTTCAAGTGTGTAGTTACTTTTGGAAGATCATATTTAGAGTACACTCGATTAAGATAAAGTTCTCAAGAGAAGACATAGAAGTGGAGATTTGAAGACTTTATTTTCAAGAGAGCTCTGTCTTGTACCTATTCATTTTAGGGTTTGGGAGGGTATTAAGATATAATATTTATCTTCAGGAATTTGTATATAATTTTCATTTCGGTATTATATTTGTACTGGAATAGCCAAAAAGGGTTAGATTTGTAAGAGCATAATTTGCTCATAGCTCAGGCTAGCTTAGTTTTTGGCATATCCCTATTTCGATTGTTTCGAGCCGACACGAAGTTCGAAGATCCCACAACTCCAACTTTCAAGTATCACCACTCTATGAAGGTATAATGCTATTATGTATTTGAATTTATTCTTGAATTTATTTTGGGATGTTTATTTTTATTAAAACTGGAAACAAGATTTTGTATTTAAAAATCGAGGGAGCTTTTCTTTATTTAAAAATTTTCAAAATTCGTGTATCTCGTTCAAACGAGATAGGAATCTCATTCAAACAAGTTTCCATTTTCATTTCATTAGAAATGTCATTTGAAGTTTACTTCGATTGAACGTCGAATAAGGGCGTACTATTTCAGGTCGTTTGAGCTTCGTTCCAATGAGATATCTTGGTCGTTTAAACAAGATCCATTCACATTAGAATGAACTATCATTCTCATTCAAATGGGCTTCAAAAGTCATTCAAACGAAACTACCACCTCGAAATCTGTGTTCATCTTATAAATACTTGTTCCGTATTTGTTTTCATTAAGACTTTTTTCCAAAACTTTTTTTGCATATCCTTTGCAAAAGTTTTCAACCTTTTGAGTTTAGAAACCCTTTTGAGTTATAAAATTTATAAGTTGCAATTTGTAAATTTTTTGAACTTAATAAAAGGTTCTACCCAAAAAGGATTTTTTTCCTGAAACTTTTATTTCATTATACATGCTTGGCTTGATTTACTTTTTAAATCACATAGTTGCATGTTGAGGGATAATTGAATTAAAATTTGGTGTGGATTATGATCTGGATTTAATAAGTTAACGCCATTAGATAATTGCTCACTCTCAGACAAAGGACCCAACTTGAAAATAGGCACGCTTAGGCTTGAAAACGTGATGCGAGTGGGCCTAAACCCCAAACATCCCACAAACGTCTCCATAAGTGGCATGAACACCTTGCACATGATCAATGTAACTCATAGCAGCCGATCGCGTAGTCATGAGACTCTCGATTTACGAATAAAATATGAAACAACCAATATTTTTTCAATTTAAAGATGGTCGAACATGATTTATTTTTTTTCATGATAAATTTGTGGTCGCGGATTTGGTCCATGACCAAAGTGAAGCATGTGTAAAAGTTGGTCACGACATTAGTCCGTGACCGTGTTGGAGCATGTGTTATTTGGGTCTTGGCTTTAGTCTGTGACCATGATTGAAGGTTTGTCAGGTCCATGACCATGATTAAAGATTGGTCATTTTAGGGTCATGAATTTGGTCCATGACTGCCTAGCTATGGCCCTTATTTGCATCCGTCTTGTCCTATATTGCTACACACTATGGTATGTAACTATGCCCTTTGGTCAAGGATAAGGTCCATGATGAGTGGTTTTTATCATGCTATTTTTTGTCACGGGTCGGATTCGTGACCCGTGGGCCTATCACGGCCCGAATCCGTTACTATCCGCTTTTTTGGTATTGTGGATGTGCACTACTCTAGGTGAAACATCTTACGTGGAGGTGGAGCATAAAATGGTAAGTGAACTATTTTAAATTACAGTTTATTTAGTGGTAAGTAAATTACATTAATTTAGTCATATTTTTATTTATTATGGTCACAATTTTCTATAATTTGGTAACATTTTGTAGGAGTTTGGGAGTGGTAGGGGGAAAGACACATATGATTAACTCCAATATAAATATTCAGACGAAGAAGGTCGAGGTTGTTAATTCGCATCACTCCTAGACCATCGTAAGTTATAATTTAAATTATATTATCAATTTCATACTATTTATTAATATTCTTTTCCAAGTTAATAGTGTGTTCTTATATTGTTTCAGGAAAGGTGAAAGGTAGTGGACAACACCTAGAGTGATGCTAACAAGGCATCGCTGAGTACGGATGCACTGAACCAAATCCTGGGCCAAGATATAAAAATTTGTACTCGGTGTGTCAACTCCTGGATAGGAAATTCGAAGTTAATAGGTATTGCTTGCAGTAACAATGCGTTGTCCTCCAAGGTCAACATGTATAAAGTAGACACAAACTTAAAATTGGAAAATATCTTAGAAACGTTGAACCACATGTTTGAATGGGTCAAATGTATAATCGTGGATATAGGGAAGGTGAAGGAGAAGGGTAAATAAAAGGGAAAGGAGAATGTAGGTGAGGGGATCATTACTCCATCCCCTTCACTGATTTTGGTCTACTCATATTCCCCGTATGGAATGTACTCTACCCCCAACCTAACTATACCAACTGCATTTGAGCTAATTGGGGAGAGAGTACATATGTAACACATGTGGAGGCGACTGAATTACCAAGGGTGTGAACGACACGAGCATCACTTTGAGTACCATTGTGCACAACCATCCACTATAACATTTTGAGTCCCGGGTCCTGGTTACTGATATTTTTTCTGGGAAAGATGATGAGGTATTACGATTGGATGAGCAAAACTGGTGTTCAGAGTATTGATATCACATTGGGGCATACATCATTTGGCCGAATTTTCTTCTTGATCCTTATTAATCTGTTGTAGGATTTTACATTTGATAAAACTTGGTTAATGTAATTAAACTTATGATGCTTTTGTGTAATTAACTTGAAACATATTTAAATTGGTTTGATATATGGAATTGGTGTATTTGGGTTTTGATTTCATTGTTATGTCATATTATATTATTGATTATATTAATGTTGGTTTGAACCATAATATGACATTTATGAAACATGTTAACTGTTAGGCACTATCTACTGACCAATAAAAAAAATTCATGTTCAATAGTTTTGCCAAAATTAAGGACCGTTACAATTCAAAACTAATCGCGGTTCTTGACCATGACAAAATAGTGACAAAAATAAGGCCTATTCGCACAAGCTTAATTTGGATCGTGCGCACAGATGCCCATATATTTCACCACTGACTGAAATTGTGCGCACGATAAAAACTGACTTATACACTCGGTAAAAAGTAATTCATATGAACGAGTTTAAACTTGTCACAAACCTTGACCATGACAAGCCCGTGACATTGGAATTCTTGTCATGGTCAATAACCATGAAAAAATCGTTTCATAATCCTTGACCATGACAAGGATTGGTCACCCCACTTTTTGCCTGATAACTTAGTGTAAAAAGGACTGTGATGAAGGGGTGTTGTCATCGTCAAAGATCGTGACATAAGGAGTTATCACGCCCAAACGTGTCACGATCCATAATTATGATAAGTTCCTTTTTTCATGGTCGGGGACCATGAGAATACGACTCAAATGGTGTAGTGAATGGTCCCTGGTTTGATCTTGACAAACTAGTGCTTAACTGTTCCTCTCGATGTAGTAGGAATGGCTATTCATAAGACCTCATTCGGAGTGTTTTGTAGTAGCGTGAATGATCTATAAGTATCCATGTGTTTAATAAGATTTATACCCATTAAATGGGTCAATAATAGGCATCTTCCACTTTGAGGGATAGCATAGTGTTGAACCACATTGGAGAAAGGAGATAGTGTCTTATGGAGAACTAATACGATGGTATTAGGATTTTTCATCTTGTACGGGTCAAGAAAATTCCCTAACTGATCTTATATCTTCTTGATCTCATTGTATTAGGGCCTAACCATCTTAAAAATACCTTAGGATTGATATCCTAGGAGTGATAACCTATCCCTAATGGGGATATGGGTCTCCGATCATTGTAGGGCCCTGGGTTAGATCATATTCTCCTTCCAACTAGGGCACCCAATTCTCTCTGGCTCCGCTATGCACTGAATCAATTAGTTCCTCTACCATAAATGGTGAAGGAACTATTTTTACAATATTAGTTAGTTTCTCATGAAGCTCATTTTGTCAATCTTCCATGTCTTTGACAGAATAGGCCAACTTGGCATTGGTCGACGTCTTAAAAAGAGTAAGGTTTGTATAAGAAAGAAACAATTTTTTTCCCAATGACGACACTAAACTAGTGGGAATTGAAATCATGAAAGACCTAAGACCCAACATGTGCTCCCCTCAGGACCTCAAACAGGTTAAGTGGAGATGTCCCAAAGTGATAGACAAGTATATAAAGTGGTTTGGACCTCAACTGATGATCCTAGATACATTGTAAAAAATAGTATTTAATTGATTATTAGATCATAAAATAGTTATTACAATCTAGACAACCTCTTGGTCTTTGGTTAAGAAAGTATGAGATCCCTACAACATTTGTCACTAATTCAGAGGACCTTAGGAAGTAACTGATGGATTTCTCTCAGGGTTCCAAAGTACTAATATAAGGCTGAACGGGGTATACAAGAAGTAATATAGCTAGATATAATCCAAACTAAGATTTATTTCTCACAATAACGGGTTGAGAGTGTATTAAATAATGAAAAAGCTCTTATATGAGACAAATCCCTTCGTTCTGCTAGTGTGTGATGAATTTGACCCATTCTCAACTATTTTCTAGATCCACACACACACACACACACACACATATATATATATATATATATATATATATTCTCTTAGAGAGAGAATAAGTGGACTATCACAACAAGGCTACGGTATATCTAAGGTCTGACGGTGTTAGCTAGGAGGTGGAGTATAGGTAAAAGGTTTTGTAGATGGTGTAAGGTAGTTGTTGAATGTAGTTAATTTGGATGGAAATCATCAATGCAAGTGGATATAAGTGGTGGAAGTAGGTGGAACAGTGCTATCCTTTTCACCTACCCACTAGACGAACTATATAGGTTTATACAGAACTCTAGGAGGTCTAAAATAATCATTGTCTTTACATATAATGGTTTGTAGGTATGGTGCAATGATACCCTTTTGGGATGAGGATTATAATACCTTTATAGGATATTTTTATAATGCCATGGATCGAATTTATGGGTTACCCGTAGTCAACCCGTTCTGACCGGAGCATTAGGTGTGAAGGTGTAATGAAACAACCTATATAATGTTGCTATTCCAATTTTATTTTAATTAACATTTCACTTGTTTAGCATTCGATTCAAGTTTCAAAATAAACTACGTGAAGGACCCATGGGGAACACCCTGAAGTCCAAGAATATAGAGCTACTAATGTAAAATAAAGAAAATACTTACCTGTATAACGCTCTCGAAATACGAAATCGCTCCCAACCTGCCATAACAAAGAGAGGGTGTGAGCCGATGCTCAGTGGAAAATATACAAATTCAGTATAGAATCGAGCGGTAGAATGGAGACTCAAACACTTTATGCCTACGTGCACATGCAACTACATTGTGTGTGTGTGTGTGTACTCAATGCATGGAACAGTTTTTACTTTTGAAAACCTTATTTACCCAAATTAATTTACCTTAATCTTACAAAAGAATCCCTTTTTAATAGTTTTATCATTTCACATTTTATTTAACATATTTGAGACCACTATATTTGATTCACCCAAAAATATTCCTTTACTGAAATCACCCTTTTTATTTTCCAATAACATACTTTAGTATTTTCGTTAAAACTCACCCTTCCAACACACACGACACCGTGTTAGAAAATACTTATTTAATATCTGAAAACCTTTTATAACACATTCTTGTGTTAGTTATGGGTTGAACCACTTAGGTTGCTTAATCACCCACTTACCCACATATTTTAATTTTTTCCTTACTTTATGGACATTAACCAATTACCCATTTACTTGTCGATTTTATCCTTCACCGGAACATTCATTAATTCATTCAAGTTAGGTTGTATTAACACATTTCATCACACAATCAGTTTCTTCACATGTTCCTTATCTTCTACTTTTTTCTTGGAATCCTCCAATATCACATACTTTTACGGGCTCCACACCGTAGGCTATGCACACCATATGCTATGGCCAGTGATTTTAGGCTTTTCACCAAAGGGCTTCGAGCCCTTCTTGCTTATCCCGGTCTCATCCGAGTTCAATTAAATGTGTTTTAACATTTTACAAATGTCCATATTACCCAACTTTTCCTTTTTACCCAGTCGAAGCCAAAATCCGAGGTTACACCTGTTACACTTGAAATTTTACCATTTTACGTCCTTTACACTTTAACATTGATTTTATTCCCAAAATCATATTCATTTAGGACCACTTTATGCAACACCTTTTCCAATAATTTTATTTCATAAATATGTTCCACTTTAAGTAAAATTATCATTTTACCCATTTGATTCCAAAATCACCTTTTATTCCATTTCCATAAGTGTTAATTTCTTACAAAATACTATTAAGTTACTATCCTAACTCTTTAAATGTTTTAACACCTTATCACCCTTTTTAACATTGGCGCAATATTCTTTTTAATTGGAAACACCTTTACCTCATTAATTCCTTTTAAATTTCATAAGTGTTAATCTTTTACAACGTCACTAAATTATACACACTAACCTTTCCATGCTTACCCATTAACACTTATTGAATACCATTATTAACAATTTCCCAAACCACACATATCTTTACTTTTTTTATTCAAGAAACCCATTTATACTTAATACTACTTTTATGAGAAAATAATATTTCCTTTATTTTATATATAGTTCTACAACTTTGTACTTATTATAGTTTTAACCCCTTTTCACACACTTTAAAGTCAAGAATTTCTAGTTTTCTTATTTCATGTTTAAACCCAACATAATCTTCTTCAAACTTGTTTATACACTTAGTGCCAAAATACTACAAGTGTATATGCATTAGAAGATGGACTTTAAACCTTAAAATCCTATTAAACGGTTTAAACACATATCTCATTCTAGAAATTCATCATAATTGCAAAAATACTTCTAATAAATAAAAGACATATAATTTCTTCAAACTCACAAAAAATTCATTTTTCATAAAATCTTCATTTTTGCAAGAAACACTATTTCACCAATGTTTACCAAAATAAATCATTATTTACAAACATTTTATTTTCTAAAATGTTTGACACCAATCTTTCTAGAAAATACACAATTTTCATAAAATACCAAATTTTAATATTTCAAAACTTTTAAATATTTATTCATTCCCTAATTTTGACAAATTATCATTTTCCCAACATTTTTATTTCATAAAAATATTTATTATTTTCTACCCACTAATTATATCATTTAATGAAATTCACCCTACTCATATAGTATAACTACAAGACTACAAATATGCAAAATATAGTCTTATACTAAGAGTAAGGTTTTTCTACCTCTAATGTCTCTAATGGTGGTAGAAATGTTGGTTTAGGAGGAGAAACCCCCCACCTCCAATGATGGCCTCAAGGGGTAACCAAATGCATCCACTAAAATGCTTTATTTGTGCTCCACGCTAAGAACCCCTTCAAAACCCAATTCATACTCCATGAAAACCCATCATCATATTCTCCAAAAAGCCCCAAACACCTCTCCAAAATTTGTAGATTGAGAAATGGTTGTATATGGCTCAAGTATGGTGGAATATACCATGAAATAGGTGTTTTATGGTTGTGGCATGGTGGAGGAGTGGTGGTTTTTTGTGGGGAAGAAGTGGAAGACCACCCACCTCTATCTCTCTCTCCTCTTCCATTTTTCCTACACAATAAACCCCAAATAAAACCTTGAAAAAAATCCCAAATTCCCATTTTTCCCCTTCTAGACTGATCTAAGCTCGACAGCTCAAATAAACAACGACCAAAATCGTGATAGCGCACAAGGGAAAATTGGAATAAATAATTTTGATTTACGTCGTTCAAAGAACAGGCCTAAGTCATTCGAACGACTTCTCCATCTCGTTCGTTGTTATGATCGTGCGACCCTTCATGTGACCTGTTAGTGTAAAGAAATGGCATGCCATTTTGAAGCCCTGCATCTCACGAGATCCATCTCGCTTCTAACGACACTGGGATGTCATTAGAATAACCACTTACAGTCGTTTGAATGGGCCTTAATATTTTCCATTCTTTTGTTTTCTTCAATTTTTGATCCACAATTTCCTTATTATTATTATTATTATTATTATTATCATCATCATCAATCCTCATTCCATCATAATTTATAAAAAAATTATTGAATTACTGGGGAAAGGTATTACAGACTTTCCTCGTTGGGGAATTTCCTCCACGAAATTCTCAATCCATGAATCCTCTATCTTATGGGGTCCACTAATTCTATTCTAAGTCCTAGAAATCCTCCAAGACAAATCATCCAAGTCCTCAACACTAAGATCACCAAATACTCAATATGAGAAATGCTCAAATGCTCACCATTTTTCTAACCATGACATTACTCAATCAACTATGAGTCTCCACATGCCTTATGATAAAGTCCAAACCATTTATAGCATCACCTATTCTAGTACTTAAGGCGGACCGACGCCTCTATGGGAAAACCCTTTTCTAATGGTCGACACTCACCCCATGTGAATCATAATACAACCAACCATCGCACTCATTATCAAAATTAATTTTAGTTTAGGACTGTACATCCGGTGTTCAACAAATTCTCAGGCTATCATAACTACACAACTCGTATGAGCTTGTCGATAACCATCCTATGCTATTCTCTCACTCCAAGGAGGAATATTATAATCAAGTCCTCACTGTACGCCCGTTTTACACCTTCCTCTATGTTACTGTGATGGACCTAATTCCACCCTAGGTGTCTCATCTTTGAGTACTCGTTAGAGTCTAACTCTAATCCACTCACAATGGCAAAGAAACATTTTGTGCTAAGTTTTCCTCGATGTCCAACACTATACCGTATCCTCAAGTCATCATCCCGCTCTTAGAAACCCGAGCCACTGATTTTGAAGTCGGCTAATTGAAAGTCCACTAATCCTAAAAAAGACTAACACCACGAGCAAATTGTGTGGCTGAAAACACAGCCACCCATACACGAAACTTTATGCAATAACAAGAATACCTCACATAGGCGCACCCAGTTACCGAGATACATTGACCAAACCCTTTCCATCGTGCTCTTCCGGGACCAACTGCATAGTACCATGATATGCCACAAATCTGAGTCACCTCATAGGTGAGAATATTGATTCTCGATTCCTGAAACCGAAAGGAACACACTAGAGTCAGAAGGAATATGCAACGGTACTGAGAAATTTTGCCCATAGACATTTGACTATGATTTATGAAAGCGAACCTACATCACAAACTTGAAGTCATGCCACTCATTCCTAGAGTTATCACCGAGCACAAATCCTAGCCACACACCTTGACTTGGATCACTAGCCGTGGAGAATTGGATCACAACCATTCATTCATGAAATACAAAAGAAGTTTATGAATCGGTAGTTCTTTAGGAAGTG
The DNA here is from genome assembly GCA_949130495.1 of Sambucus nigra. Classification (NCBI taxonomy): domain Eukaryota; kingdom Viridiplantae; phylum Streptophyta; class Magnoliopsida; order Dipsacales; family Adoxaceae; genus Sambucus; species Sambucus nigra. The sequence continues at coordinate 529,104,842 of OX422217.1, read as the reverse complement.
AACGCCAACTTCCCTCCGTGGGAGCAAGCCCTACCTTTCACATCCTTGGCGTACATTAATCATTCCAATTTATGAATAATTCATTCCCTTATCTACATTGACCTTGTGCAATTACCAGTGATAACATCACCAACCTACTACGCCTAGGTTATTATTTGCCTTAACGTATCGTGACCGAAATTCCAAAATTTCCATAGTCATTACTTAGTTCAAGAAATACACTTACCTTACCTTGTCTTTTGACCACAAGGGATTACCACCAAACTTACCTTCGATTTCTACCCACACAGAATTTATGTGGCGACCACACCCGCCGCCATTGGCATCCTAAGGGTAGTAAGTGCCACAATGGACTACATTTCTTAACCCGAACCAACTTGGAAAGACATTACAAGAGCTAATCCTTACATTGCTAAGGCTGCATTAGCATATAATGTCGACACATCGATATAATAATCATGTTTCAATGTTACCCCACCTCGGTTTCCATTTTCAAGTCTCCACATGGCGTCAACACTCAAAGTCTCGAAAACATCTCCTAGTGCATCCCGAAACCGAGTATCACCAAATAATGCTTGTCATCCCATGACATCCGAGCATGACTCCTATAATGTCACAACCCATCTTCCTATCTCAAGGATTACACCACCATCCATGCCGATTTGGGATACAATACTCGGGATGTATACTATACGACTAGCGATCTGGGATCATTACTTGACACCTAACACAATCATTACTAGAATGTTAAAGCTCATTCGTACCAGACTAACTAGCCTCCTAAGGACTCTAAACACATTTTATGTAACCGTCCTCAAGACCCGATAAGATTTCACCATCCATACCTTATCATTGTAGGTGCTCCCTACAAACTTTCAAGACCCACCTCACAGTTACTCGGTTCTCGCAAAGACATCAGTCTACGAGCTTCTACTTATGGTGCACCTCAATGTGCCTATAAACTACTCTCACACTAGGATTACCTTACACCTCGCCATTAGCTCGGTGGCTACAACGAGTCTCAACACTTAGATGTTAATATTATATTTCTCCCAAAAGGCAATGACCATAAGCAACGTACAAACCACAACTAATGCTACTAAGGGTTTTAGAAGGATACATGACGTCACCCATAACCTATAAACCCCAAGGTCTGCCTCACCCAATCCTCAATGAATGTTCAACTACGGCAACTAAATTGCCTCACTATGTACATATCGCATCATGTACTAATCTACATGTTAACATAACTATATATATATTGGTAGGATATAGGACGTCGAGTGTTGCCTATAAATACTAAGGCCTACACTGCAGACACCACGTAGGATCCCATTCCTCAATACCACATTATAATCAAGGTACAGGAAACTATGACACATCGCTTAATAAAATACCAGGTGATCAGTCCTATATCAAATTCAAATAGGAATCTCATTTGGTTCATTCTTAGCATCACTGTCGAAAACTTCTTTAGACTTACTAACCACCTAGTATTCCAAAAAAGCAATTTTTTTTTCAAACAACAACAACATGTGAATAAATATAATTTAAACCATTCACACAATCACTGAGTCAATCAATACTGAAAGTGAATAAAACAAATCCTTGTCGAATAAACTATCGGCTACAAATCCCAAGTTAGAAATAATAAACCAAGCGAATAATAAACTGAGTACATCATCTGACTTAAATAAATGAAATAACTAGGGCGACATGCCCAGATGAGATACTGATTGCATCCTACTCTAGGAATGAAATAACTGAAGCGACTAAGTCTAAATCCTACAAGCATCCACACCTGTTGCAGCTACGCATCCCTGTAATAAAAATATTAAGATTAGCGTCCCTGTGGCTGGACAGCTAAAAGGTTTTGAAAGTATTTTATAGCAAGGGTTAGAACCCAAAACATTTTGAAAATATTTAGCAAGTGATTAAAATTCATCAATTTAAAATGAATGAATGCTATTCATATTTAAGCTAGTATCGCACTCCCTTGAGGATGAAGTCGCCTCAGTTTTTAATTCTTATAGAAATATATATATTTCCTTTACGATGAGGAAGCGATGTGATGGTTCAACTTAAGACAAACAACAAATTTTAATTTCTTAACAAAATTAAAACTAAACCAAGTGAAATTAACTCATAACACACACACACAATTCAAATTTCACTTAAACCAAGTTAATGAATCCAAGTCCTAGAATTTGCCTAAGTCATATTTATTAATATTTCTAAAATAGGCCAAACCAGTTTTAACAATAGACTTGAATTAAATAAAAAATTACCCAAATTTATTTAGCACCCAATTAAATTAAGTGTGACAATTAAAACCATTTTTATCTTGAATTATCCTAAGCATGAGTTCTAAGTCATTATGCAAGATAAAAATAAATCAATCACAGTACGCCGCGATGTACGAGGAAAAACCCAAAACGGAAAACAACCTCGGACGGCCCTAGCCTCAAATCCACTAAGTACGGAATTAAATTTACAAGACAGATGACTTACTTGCTCAACTCGAACCCTCTCAAGCCTTGATGCGTCTTCTTGTAACCACCTCTTCCTAGCGGATAACCACGGAGCTCCACCGCGATCTTGGACTCACCAATCGGACAATAGGTACACCGTCAACCACACGTGGTGTCTTTTACCACATGAGTATGCCGCAGAAAAATGAACTCTTCTTCTTCGAGGGATATAAAAGAAAACCCAAACTTCTCTTTAAACAAATGTAGAGATAAACCGGTGCCAAAATGCTCCAAGCAAAGTATATGTATATATGAACTTGGAAGAAACAAATATGGGTGTAACTAAGTGTTTAACGGATTTTTCTTTATAAAATAAACACTCAAACTCATGAACTTTTTCTTGGAAGATGTAACTCACAAAACTCTCTTTAGGAGTTAATATGTTATGAAAAAGTTAAACCTTCAATAATGATTCCTGCACTTAGATATGCTGTGAAAAGATAGTGGGGAACATGGGTTAAAAACTGTCAAAAACTACCAAAAATTGTTCCCGTCTGACATCTCGTTCGAACAACATTTCGTTATAACGAAATCTCGTTCGAACGAGACTTCTAACGAAGTTCCATATTGAACTCGTTAGAAATATTGTTTGATATCTCGTTCGAACATAAGGTTCGTTCGAACGACATATCGAACGACATTTCAAAGGCCTATACTGGGAACTCGTTGGCAAACTCGTTCGAACGACTTGTGGTTCGAACGACACTTCGAACGAACTCACAGAATGTTCAAAATTTCTTTTTAAGCCCAGAAACTTTATATACTATTTATAAAAGTTTTAATAGAAAACATCTGAAAATAAAATACAGTTTTAAAACCTAACACCCAATATAAACATGTTCCAAGCTCGTATATATATGTAATGCATTCATACCTTGGGAGCATGGAACCACTGTTGATGACGTTGAAACAAGTCACATAAACCATGGCTTTTGATGAAGCTTTATACTATTTGCCGCTACGTCTTCAACAAACACGTCATAGGCTTGAAAGATGATCAATGTACTCTATCCTATGACTCAAACGTTTTTGTCCTGAATTGAGCCAAAACTATAAAGGACTCAATTGGAAATTTGCGTCCTTACAAATCTCCCTCTTTGGCTATTCCGGGACAAAAACCAACAAAAATCCTAAAGGGCCGTCAAGCTCTACTAGACTAATAAAAAGTCCCACCCAAAAATAATAAAAAATACAATTCTTGACTCAAACAACCCAAAGGATCAAAAACTTTGCCGTTGAAAGTTGCCACTTTATAAAATAATTCCTGCATACTTAAACAAACACATTACACGCATAGGGAATATCAAAATATGTAATGCAAGTAAAGTAAGTACTCCCCATAAACTAATTCTCTCCCTTTATCAACTATGATCAAATTAGAAAGACGTCCCCCCCTAAGATAAATCTCCCTTAAACTAAGATTCGATAATAATAGGATTAGATACCATTTCTCTCCCCCTAAGATAAATCTCCCTTAAACTAAGATTCGATAATAATAGGATTATATACCATTTCTCTCCCTATCATTCTCCCCCTTTTTGTTCACGAATAGACAAAGGATTAAAGAATCAATAATAGACTTATCTCCCCCAAATAAAGCATATACACCCTCTAAAATAAGCAAGGGAAAAATCGAATGGGATAACAAGAGAAAACATGTAATTGTGCATATAGTGATGAGAGCGTTAAAGCATATGGGCAACAACAATTCAACTAATCCAATAAATAACATCGGATACCAACTAGGATGCACTAAAATGATACAAATATGATATATAAATTATTAAGTATGGGATATCAACAAAGAGTGCAACAAGATAGATACCAATTATGAATTAATGTATATATGGACTAGAAGGCAAGGCAAAGACTAAACAAAAATATCAAATATATGTATACATAATATATACCAAAGAGACTCAAGTACACATATATAGGTATAAACACACAAATGACACACACAAAATATAATAGGAGTCTTTCACACTCGTATGGCAAAAATGTGTCATATGGAAACAGAAGTGTTGGGGTGTGAACTAGTAACAATTAAATTTAGACCCAATCACTTAAAACATGTTCAAGGAGTTCTCAATTGATTGCAAACTTCATCACATTTGAATATAACCTCATATGACAATATAGATTGAACTCAATGAACAAACATAAACAATGCATACAAGCCTAGCATATTGATGATTCTACAAACCAATAGAGTCATGACATGAAATATGCAACTAGGATAAACGGACATTGTGCAAACCATTGATATACCATCCAATCTCCCTCAATATGCATTTATATTAATTTTGAATGAATATATCAATCAAACATAGGCCTTGGCAATTATTTTTCTTTTTAATGCCATATTTTCTGTTTTTAGGCCTTTGGACCACGTATTTCTTTTAGGTCCATTTCAAACGGTGGCTTACAATCGCGAAGGATTATTATTCCTTTCTGCGCCCTTCCCCGCGCACATTTATATTTATCATGTTTTCATTTTTCACACAAATCTCACGTGCAACGGATTTCGACATTCACTAGTCCTCCTAAGTCACAAATATATAGATGACAAGATTGGTAGGAGAACACCTCACAAAGCTCAAATATACATATGAAGTTAAAATTTCAAAAGAGCTCGTGCATGTGTGAATAGAGGCATATAAAAATAGAATCCATTTAATCAACACAAAATCCAACTACTCCATGTAATCATGGTAAAGAACATAATAAGGATTGACAATCTAAACCAAAAGTTCTAGCCACATGGGAGCGGAAAAGATGGGATTCTAACACAAGTGTATGCCACATAAAGTGTGTCAGACTAAAATACACACAAAATAAAATCTTTTTGAGTTAAATTTATACTCAAAAGACAAACAAAAATCATTTGAATTTTTTTCATTAAGCTTAAATTACACAGGGATAAAAAACTAAATGAATTTTTTTTTGTATTTTTCATTTATTGCAAACAAAAATGAAGGAAAAATAATACAAAATATAAACAGAAATCATAATTCTATCATGTGATAAGCATGGAGTATAGACTAGAAAATGATTAAACAAGCATACATCTAGCATGAAGCACAAAATCTAAAGTATGCAAATAAAACTAACACATTCAACCTTTAGATTTTGCAATAGAGGAAGCATGTGAAAGTAAATAAGAATCAACAACCCTATTTTGCAAGGCAACCAAGTCGGATTTCCTAACCCAAATTAATGAAGAATGACTATCTTGGGGTGTAGGAATTTTAAATACCATGGTCGCTTTACGTTGGGATTTTCTAGGAATTCGTTTAAGATCAAAACAAAATTTCCTAAGATGAACTTTTCGACCACAATGTGTACAAGTAAAAACATGTCGAAAAGATTTACTTATGGAATGATCTCTAAAAGCTTTCCTAGTAGATTCTCCTAAAACGTTGGTTTTGGCTTTATGAGTAGTTTCATTACAAGTATTGAAGCCTAAACCACACATGTCATTTTTAATTTGGACCGTTCCTAATATTTTATCTATTTTTTCCGAACGACACTCCAAATCAAATTTGATATTACTAGAGTCTTTTAATTTATTTTGTAATTCTAAAATGTTAGACTCTAATAAAACATTTCGCTCTTCGAAAGCAAGAAGCTCCTTTCTCAAGGGTTCCATTAGACCCCTAAGGCTATCTCTCTCGCCTTCTATATATTAGAGCTTCTCTAGAAGAGCTTTCTCTCGTGTCCTAAGGTCTTCAACCAACACACTATATCAACAACCTTGACACATTCTTTCAAACTAGCTTCTAACTTCAAATTAACTCTTTTCAATTTAATAGATTCTTTATAAAGTTCTTGAAAAGCATTTTAACGTTCACTCACATCAACCTCATCATTATCATTCTCTCTCTCTTCTTCACTCTCACTATCATCAAAGACAAGGGAATAAAAAACTTTGGCCTCGGAAGTGTCATGTGTTGAATATCTTCATGAGAAGATTCACTATCGCTGCTCACATGACTAGTCATAAAAGCCACAAAATTTGGCTTAGTGGAGGAATCGGGTCCCTCTTCCTTATCACTATCACTAAGGGTCGCATTATATGAAATGGGTCGTTTACCCTCTTTCCTTAGTTTAGTGGGGCACTTAGAACCCCTATGGCCATAACCCTCACAACCAAAACACCTATTTGACTCGTCCCTATTTAATTGTTCATTAATAGGTTTAGGGATCTTCTCAGCTTTGTCATACTTAGAAGTTTCAAATTTCTTAAAATCATTTTTAAATTTATGTTTGTTAAATTTAAGAAATTTTCTAAATTTTCGAGCAAACAAAGCCATGTCTTCTGAGTCACTATCACTCTCGCTCTCTACTACTTGTTTGACCTCTTTTCGGGCTTTTAAAGCATCGCCCTTTTCAATTTTCTTTTCAGCTTTAGAGGGAAACATGTCCAGTTCATAGGTTTGTAAGTCACCTACGAGCTCTTCTAATTTCATAGAGGCTTAAGTTGGTAAAGAATTCAAAACGTTCACTTTTGGAATAAATCTATCGGGTAGAGACCTTAAAATTTTCTTTACAACTCGGTTGTCGGGTATTTTCTCTCCCAAGTTAAAAGATGAATTAACAATAACAGAAAGTCGAGCATAAAATTCATCAAAAGTTTCTTTTTCATTCATTTTGATAGTTTCAAATTGAGTGGTGAGGTTTTGGAGTTTCGAAGCTTTAACGACACTAGTACCTTCGTGAGTGAGTTGTAAAATATCCCAAGCTTCTTTAGCGGTCTCACACGTCATAATGCGTCGGAATTCATCCAGTGTGACAGCGCTAAAGAAGGCATTTAAACCTCAGGAATTAAAGTTAGAAAGTTTAAATTCACCCTCACTCCATCTATCGGCGGGTTTGGGAACACGCTCATTATCTACTAAATGAGTAGGTGGGGACCACCCGTTAACAACAGACATCCAAACTCTCTTGTCGATAGATTTGAGTGTCGATTTCATTCGCGCTTTCCAATACGCGTAGTTTGAACCATCGAAAATAGGAAATTTTGAAAATGGGGAAAATTCCATTTTAGCCGAAAATTATTTAAAAGATCTTTAACGAAATAGTTTATCGCTTTGGCTCTGATACCAAATTGAATTCTCCCCAGTTTTAATTCTTATATAAATAAATATATTTCCTTTACGATGCGGAAGCGATGTGATGGTTCAACTTAAAACAAACAACAAATTTTAATTTCTTAACAAATTAAAATTAAACCAAGTGAAATTAACTCATAACACACACAATTCAAATTTCGCTTAAACTAAGTTAATTAATCCAAGTCCTAGAATTTGCCTAAGTCATATTTATTAATATTTCCAAATTAGGCCAAACGAGTTTTAACAATAGACTTGAATTAAATAATCAATTACCCAAATTTATTCAGCACCCAATTAAATTAAGTGTGACAATTAAAATCATTTTTATCTTGAATTATCCTAAGCATGAGTTCTAAGTCATTATGCAAGATAAAAATAAATCAATCACACTACGCCGCGATGTACGGGGAAAAACCCAAAACGGGAAACAACCTCGGACGACCCTAGCCTCAAATCCACTAAGTACAAAATTACATTTACAAGACATATGACTTACTTCCTCAACTCGAACCCTCTCAAGCCTTGATGCATCTTCTTGTAACCACCTCTTCCTAGCGGATAACCACGGAGCTCCACCACGATCTTGAACTCACCAATCGGACAATAGGTACACTGTCAACCACACGTGGTGTCTTTTACCACATGAGAATGCCGCAGCAAAATGAACTCTTCTTCTTTGAGGGATATAGAAGAAAACCAAAACTTCTCTTTAAACAAATGTAGAGATAAATCGGTGCCAAAATGCTCCAAGAAAAGTATATGTATATATGAACTTGGAAGAAACAAATATGGGTGTAACTAACTGTTTAATGGATTTTTCTTTATAAAATAAATACTCAAACTCATGAACTTTTTCTTGGAAGAATCAACTCACAAAACTCTCTCTAGGAGTTAGTATGTTATGAAAAAGTTAAACCTTCAATAATGATTCCCGCACTTAGATATGCTGTGAAAAGATAGTGGGGAACATGGGTTAAAAACTGTCAAAAACTACCAAAAACTGTTCCCGTCTGACATCTCGTTCGAACGAGACTTCTTACGAAGTTCCAGATTGAACTCGTTAGAAATATCGTTTGATATCTCGTTCGAACATAAGGTTCGTTCGAACGACATATCGAACGACATTTCAAAGGCCTATACTGGTTACTCGTTGGCAAACTCGTTCGAACGACTTGTGGTTCAAACGACAATCTCGTTCGAACGGCACTTCGAACGAACTCACAGAATGCTCAAAATTTTCTTTTTAAGCCCAGAAACTTTATATACTATTTATAAAAGTTTTAATAGAAAACATCGGAAAACAAAATACAGTTTTAAAACCTAACACCCAATATAAACATGTTCCAAGCTCCTATATATATATGTAATGCATTCATACTTTGGGAGCATGGAACCACTGTTGATGACGTTGAAACAAGGCACATAAACCATGGATTTTGATGAAGCTTTATACTCTTTGCATCTACGTCTTCAACAAACACGTCATAGGTTTGAAAGATGATCAATATACTCTATCCTATGACTCAAACATTTTTGTCCGGAATTGAGCCAAAACTACAAAGGACTCAATTGGAAATTTGCGTCCTTACAGAGGACCTGCTCACCCCTCAACTATTGTGCACACCTAACGCTTTTCTTTATAACCCACCTAGTCATCTATCCCGTAACTAGTCCTTGGTATAACACCTCCCTCTCACACTACTCTAGCCCAAGTACGTCTTAGTATGTGATTTATAAGTTATTCAGCACATTAACTTAACTAACCATTTTTCACTTAGGACCATATAACATTCTCACTAGTTATATATAACTAATATAATTCACTTAACGCATTTTACATGTATATACTTATTTGCACCATATATACGTATAATCAGCTTACAACAGCCACACACATATTATAGATAAATAACCATACTCCCGAGTAGACAATCATCAGATGTTCTCTACAATACTATCACCCCAGGTATACTCATCCACCCGGACACCCCGACTCGGTTAGATCCCCGAATCAGGGGAAAACAAAATAAACATAGCGGAGGTGACCATAGTTCCTTCACCAGAAGTGAAACCGAATCATACCCCAAAGCGATTCACCCTTGAAAATAAATCACACAATAAAATCTTGGACGACTATAACCTAGGGATTATACTCGCCCTGCTCCTCAAGCCAAGGGATTCACCCATATCGCGCAACCTCCTATGATAGCACTAGAGGTGTGTATATTCCTATAAATATTATTCAAACTTGTAATCTAAACTGGTTTTGGGTTGATGAATTTATTATGATGTAAATATTCTGGCCGTAATCTCAAGCCATTGATATTTTGGCCGTAAATAGTATAACGTAAGAAATTATTACTATTCACTTAGTAATATAAATGCCATTAATATTAACCATTCACTCTCCAGATTAATATTTAAGTACATACTAATAATAATTAATTCAATAAAATTACAACACAAAAGTAATTTAAAATTAGCTGAATTAATTAAATATTAAATGTACAGAAATAATGGTTGTTACAGCAACCTAAGTCCTCAACCAAAGGATCTAATACGCTCTCACCACAGAATCAATACTTCAGAATGCCACTCAGGCATCTAACCTCCACAAGTGAAACATACAACCTTTTCAGTTTGGTCATAATGAACACTACTCATTGTTTCCACTACCAAGGCTACTCTCATCACCAAAGTCATCGCATAATATATCTCACACGATAAATAACGGTTTTGCTGCTATTAGCCTACACAACTTCATATGCTCACCGAATTACCATTAATTGCGATATCACCCCAAGAATCAAATTTTCCTAATTACCTCACTGGCGTTAGCTACCCATAAGCGCCATACCTAAGGGTTTTATACCTTTCAATCATCAATCATTAGTCCCTATTTGAGACACCCTAACAATCAACCTCTACCGTTGAATATATATGACTCGTGCCTCTTGCCTAATGGGCGTCATTTCACTCTATTGATACTTTAAATGATAATATGTCACCAAGAATTTAACACAATCACCTCACACTAACAACCACGGTGTCATCACTTTTAGCTTGCATGAACACCTGTAAATTACTAGCAATTTTAATCAAAAGCGTACAAGCGATTATCAACTATCAACTTGATCGCACGACACTTGGCACTAAACTTACTTGTAGTGCTAACCTAATTGGCTTTACTGTCTAGGAAATGAACTAAACCATCACCAAACTATCATGACTGACCCAATCTATACCGACGTCGAAAGATCCGATACCGACCTAACTACGTCACTCCCGAAAGAAACCTTGAACCTAGAGCTCTGATACCATTTGTAACGCCCTGGATCGAATTTATGGGTTACCCGTAGTCAACCTTTTCCGGCCCGAGTGTTAGGTGTGGAGTGCAATGAAACATCCCATATAATGTTGCTAGTCTAATTTTATTTTAATTAACATTTCACTTGTTTATCATGCGATTCCAGTTTCGAAATAAACTACATGATGGACCCATGGGGAACACCCCGAAGTCCAAGCATACAGAGCTAATAATGTAAAATAAAGAAAATACTTACCTGTATAACACTCTCGAAATACGAAACAGCTCCCAACCTGCTGTAACAATGCGAGGGTGTGAGTTGATGCTCAGTAGAAAATATACAGATGCAATATAGAATCGAACGATAGAAAGGAGACTCAAACATGTTATGCCTACGTGCACATGCAACTACATTGCGTTTATATATATACGTATACTCAATGCATGATGATTTTTACTTTCGAAAACCTTATTTACCCAAATTAATTTACCTTAATCTTAGAAAAGACTCCCTTTTTACTCATTTTATCATTTCTCTCTTTATTTAACACACACGGTTCAACATTTGAGACCACTAGATTTGATTCACCCGAAAATATTCCTTTACCAAAATCACCCTTTTTATTTTCTAACAACACAATTTAGTATTTCTGTTGAAACTCACCCTTCCAACACACGCGACACCGTGTTAGAAAATACTTACTTTATCTTTGAAAACCTTTTTCAACACATTCGTGTGTTAATTATGGGTTTAATCACTTAGGTTGCTTTATCGCCCATTTACCCACTTACTTTACTTTTTTCCTTACTTTATAGACATTAACCAATTACTCATTTACTTATCCATTTTAACCTTTGCCAGAACATTTATCAATTCATTCAAGTTATGTTCTATTAATACATTTCACCAAACAACCCATTTCTTGACATTTTCCTTATATCTTTTATCTTTTCTTGAAATCTTTCAATACTGCATACTTTAGCGAGCTCCACACTGCCGGGTATGCACACCATATGTTTTGACCAATGGTTTTGGACTTTTCACCCTATGGCTTCGAAACCTTTTTCCTTATCTCGGTGTCATTCGAGTTTACTTTAATGTATTTTAACATTTTATAAATGTCCACATTACCCAACTTTTCCTTTTTACCCGGTCGAAGCCAAAATTCGAGGTTACACCCAACTTGTGTTACAGTTTGAAATTTTACCATTTCACGTTCTTTACACTTTAACCTTGATTTTATTTCAAAAATCATATTCATTTAAGACCACTTTGTGTAACATATTTTTCAACATTTTTATTTCATAAAAATGTTCCACTTTATGTAAAATTATCACTTTACCCATTTGATTCAAAAATCAACTTTTCCTCCATTTCCACAAGTGTTAATTTCTTACAAAACACTATTAAGTTACCATACTGACTCCTTAAGTGTTTTAAAACCTTAACATACTTTTTAACCTTGAGGCAATATTCTTCTTAATTGGAAACACATTTACCTCATTAATTCCTTTTCAATTTCATAAGTGTTAATCTTTTATAACATTACTAAGTTATACACACTAACATTTCCATGTTTACCCATTAACACTTATTGAATATCTTTATTAACAATTTCTCAAATCACACATGTCTTTACTTTATTTATTCAAGAAACCCATTCATACTTAAGACTATTTTTAGGAGAAAATACCATTTCCTTTATTTTACATGTAGTCTTAAAACTTTGTAGTTATCATATCTTTAACCCCTTTTCACACTCTTTAAAGACAAGAATTTCTACTTTTCATATTTCATGTTTAAACCAAACAAAATCTTCTTCAAACTTGTTTATACACTTAGTGACAAAATACTACAATTTTATATGCATGAGAAGATGGACTTTAAACCTTAAAATCCAATTAAATAGTTTGAACATATATCTCATTCTAGAAATTCATCATACTTGCAAAAATACATTTCTAAAGCATAAAAGACATTTAATTTCTTAAAACTCACAAAATGTCCATTTTTCATAAGATCTTCATGTTTGCAAGAAACATTATTTCACCAATGTTTACCAAAATAAGTCATTATTTCCAAACATTTTATTTCATAAGATGTTTAACACCAATCTTCCTAGAAAATACACCATTTCATAAAATACCAACTTTTAATATTTCAAAACTTTGAAATATTTATTCATTTCCTTATTTTAACGAATTATCATTTTTCTGAATATTTTTATTTCATAAAAATATTTATTGTTTTCTAGACATTAACTACATCATTTAATCAAAGGCACCCTACTCATATAGTCTAACTACAAAACTACAAATATGCAAAATAGAGTCTCATACTAAGAGTAAGGTTTTCTCACATCTAATGGCTCTAATGGTGGTAGAAATGTCGGTGTAGGAGGAGCGATCCCCATCTCCAAAGGTGGCCTTAAGGTGTTACCAAATCAATCCTCCAAAATGCTCCATTTGTGCTCCAAGCTAAAAACCCCTTCCAAACCCACTTCATACTCCATGAAAATCCATCTTCATCTTCTCCGAAAATCCCTCAACACCTCTCCAAAATTCGTATCTCTCCTTTTACCAAGGGGGAATGGTTGTATATGGTTCAAATATGGTGGAATATACTATGAAAATGGTGTTTCGTAGTTGTATCATGGTGGAGGAGTGGTGGTTTTGGTGGGGAAGAGGTGGAAGACCACCCACATCTCTTTCTCTCTCTCTTCTTCCATTTTTTATACACCATAAACCCAAACACCCCCTTATAAAACCTCTAAAAACCCTAAATTCCCATTTTCCCCTCCCGGGATGATTTGAGCTCAACAACTCAAAGATCCAACGACCAAAATCATGACAACGTACAAGGGCAAACTGGAATAAACAATTTTGATTTTAGTCGTTCGAACGATAAGCCTAAGTTATTCGGGCGACTTCTCCATCTCGTTTCACAGCCACTGTAAAGAAGTGGCATGTCGTTTGAAGCACTGCATCTCATAAGATCTATCTCGCTTCTAACGACACTAGGATATCGTTAAAATGACCACTTACAGTCATTCGAACGACCCTTAATATTTTTCATTATTTTGTTTTCTTCAATTTTCAATCCACAATTTCCTTATAATTATCATCAATCCTCACTCCATCATAATTTATACAATATTTTATTGAATTACTGGGGCACGGTATTACAATTTCTCTTCATACCGAGATCCACTATGCACGTCAGACATGGTGGGATGTTAGTGCCGAGGTCTATAGTCTTAGTTATAACGATATGTTGGAACAACTGAGAATTCTTGGAGATTGATGAGGTGATTGAGGTATATGATACTACTTTGGTCCTTCCCATGCGAGCTGTTCATGCCTCTTACGGGACCGTTTAGCGTCTGGTTTGGGTTTTCACCCTCAAACGACTTATTTTTAAGACTAATCTAGATATTTCCAAATTATCGTCATATTCTAAAATCGGGAGACCCGCGACTACGCGGTCAGTTCCTACAAGTTACATTAGTCCTGTGCGAGGTGTTCGCGCCTCTTACGGGACCGTTTGGGGGATGGTTTGGGTTTTCACCCTCAAACGGCTTGTTTTTAAGCCTAATCTTGATATTTCCAAATTATCGTCATATTCTCAAACCGAGAGACCTACGACTACGCGGTCAGTTGCTACAAGTTACATTAGTCCTGTGCGAGGTGTTCATGCCTCTTACGAGATCGTTTAGGGGATGGTTTGGATTTTCACCCTGAAATATGAGAATTTCTATGCTCCTATGATTGATCTGTGTATATAGCAGACCGTTGAACTCCCAAGTGTAATTGATACGAGTGAGATGATCTAGAGCGAACTAATGAGTTTGAGTTCATGAGATTTAGAAGCTAAATTGCACGAGCGTTAGAGTAGTTAGGATTTGATATGAGTGAGATGAAGACTCGATGGTTCTTACAGACCAATCTTGACAAATTATATAAATTGGACATTAACGAATACGAATTCATTCAATTCAAATTTTTTTGTCCTTCGACTGATAAGGTTTTTATTCCATTGTTGAAAATTGAAGTTGTGTAATGCATATAGTTATCGACTGATAAGTGACTTAGTTTCCAAGCTTTTCCGTAAGTAAATCCAGTAGGTAAAGCTCGTTTTTATTCCCTTATTCCATTTATGAGAATAACAGTCGCAGCAAGCAGCTTAACTGTTATATATAGCAATAATATATAACTGTTATATATAACAGTATATATAACTGTTATGTATAACAGCTATATACAATTGTTATATATAACAGTTATATTATTGTTAATAACAGGACACCCATTGTAACCTTGAGTTGAACAACCTGTAACATCCCATATGCTGGAAAATCATGTATACCTCACATCAACATAGCTTTTAACTAAAATTTCTCATTTTTGTACGCATCCCAAGCCTCGACTCCAGACCATAAGATCTTTAACTCATCGACCAATGGTTAGAGGAAGACATCAATACTACTTGATGGTGACTTTGGTCCGGGAATCAATACAGACAACATTGAAAACTCACTTTTCGTACACATTGATGGAGGAGGGTTGAGAGGTTGAATTATCTTTGGCCAACAACTACACTTGCGGCCAAACATGTTATTCAATATGAAACCATCAGTTTCTATTGCAAGTCAAATATTTTCCGGATCTTTTGCAAAATCTCTCCACATAATGTTTAAATTTACCCATTCTGCTGAATCTCGGGGATGATGCAAGAATTCCATAAAAGAGCTTACACGAACGTGCCAAGTCATTTTCTCTTCTATCCATTTTATGGTATACAACCGTTTTACCCTAGGGATTAGGGGGAAATGTCGCATTACCTTCTTAGGAACCCTAGAGTACTTTGGTTGTGGAGGTTCTAACCCTAACTTACCTAACACATAATATTATTTACACTAATAAAATTCATAGGTCTTTGTTCCCCCGAATTTTAAAAGATCGAAGTACCCCTCTGGAGTGACGGTTTAGCCTAAAAGTTCCTCAGGACCCAAACTAAGTCCCAAGGTAGACTTTTCTAACTATTTTTACCCTTCACGATACCCTGACCCACTCAGAGTGATGATATGTAATACCAAAAGTAAAATTACATTTTATTTCTCAAATTAAGTCCCAACACGGCTGACACGCATGTTCCAACTACATTTATCGTAACTTTCGCATTTCTCACTCACGAAAATCTTAATATTTCCTCGTCATTATTATTACTCATTTACTGAGTAATATTCAATATAAACAAATATTAACCCTTATCTCGCTAATTAATATTATTTTAACCCGGATCAATCTCTAATTAATTTTCCCATTTTAATTAAATTAATCCCACATTTAAGATTATTAAAATTACAGGGTATTACATACTTCCCCCTAATAACGAAATTTCATCCCGAAATTCGAAAAAGAAATGTATACCTGGTAAGAATAACTCTGGATATCTTTCGTGCACCTCCTCCTCACTCTCCTAGGTAGACTCCTCGACATTATGATGCTTCCACTGGATATGCACGAGTGAAATTACCTTCGACCTCAATATCCTCTCGCTATGGTCTAAGATAGCCACCGGTCTCTCTTCGTATGAACTATGAGGCTGTATGTCAATCTCCTCCAACGCAATGTGAGTGTGAGCCAACTCATGCCAAAGATACTGCCTCAGTGAAAAAATACAAAACACATTATGAATACGGTGCAAGTGCTCCGGCAGCCCAAGTCTACATGCCACCGGTCGAATCCTTTTGATGATAGGAAATGGCCCCACATACCTCGGTGTCAACTTCCCCTTCTTCCCAAATATCATTATCCTCTTCGTAGGAGATACTCGCAACAACACCTGGTCCCCTACATTAAACTCCCTAAAGAACCGCTTAGCATCGGTGTAGATTTTTTGTCTGTCCTGGGCTACCCGTATGCGACTCCGAATCATCTCGATCCTGACCAAAGTGTCCTGAATCAACTCTGGCCCAAGTAGCTTATTGTCCCCCCACCTCTAGCTAACAAGAAGGAGAACGAAAAGACCTATCGTATAATGCCTCAAATGGGGCCATGCTAATAGTAAACTGATTGGATCTATTGTACGTAAACTCCACCATTGTAAGTACTACTCCTAACCTCCCCTAAAATCAAGGACACACATACGTAACATATCCTCCAACATCTAATTCATCCGCTCAGTCTGTTCGTCCATCGGCGGTGATATGTCGTACTCAATCTAAACCCCGTACCCATGCCCTCCTGAAATCTCTCTTAAAATTGAGACACAAAAATTTGTCCGTTTCGGACAAAATATCAAGGGGCACCCCATGTAATCTCACTATCTCAGCAATGAATAACTAGTTGTACTATGCCGTGGTGTAGTCCATCTAGACTGGAAGAAAGTGGGTTGACTTGGTCAAAAGATCCACTATCACCCATATAGAATCGTGACCCCTCTAAGAAGTAGGCAACCCGATAATAAAATCCATGGAAATTCTCTCCCGTTACCACATATAAATCTCTAACGACTGTCGAAACCCCGCTGTATTTTGGTGGTCCACCTTTACTAGGTGATAGGTGATGCACTTGGAGAAAAATTGAGCAATGTCTCTTTTCATCCCACTCCAATAATATTGTCTCCTCATATACTGGTACATCTTATCCTCATCGGGATGTATCGCAAACCGAGAACCATGCAACTATGTCATCACCGCGTGTCTCAAATCCTCCCCCTCAGGAACAATCAGTCTCCCATTGAAGCATAAGCCTCCCTAGAAACTATCTGAGTAAGACTCTTCTCCCCCAGCTAAAAGCTATCGAATCTTTTGTTGATAAAATAGATCCGCTGCCTGGGCCTATACCACCCTCGTTACAATCTGGGGTGTAACGGTTATAACTAACATGAACGATCTGTCAATCGCATCCTGATGTCCCAACTCCTTCCATTTTGGCTTCCACACCTAGGCCACCTCTCCCACTTGTCTACGGCTCAACACGTCTACCACTACATTATCCTTCCTCAGGTGACACTGGATATCAAACTGGTAATGTTTCACAAATTCTAGCGACCTGCGCTGGCGCATATTTAGCTCTCTCTGAGTAAACAAGTATTGCAGTGACTTATGATCTATGTACAGGAAAAACTTTTCCCCCAACAGATAATGTCTCCATATCCGAAGCGAAACACAACTGCTGCCAAATCCAAGTCGTGGGTGGGGTAATTCCTCTCATGAAGTTTAATCTTACGAGAAGCATAAGCTATAGCCTAGTCCATCTGCTGAAGTACGCCCCCGAGTCCCTGTAGGGATGCATTAGTAAAGACTAGATGCTCCACCCCAGCCTGGGCGGTGTGAGCACAGGTGCTGAAGTCAACTTGTCCTTCAGGTCATCAAAGGCTAACTAACAAGCATCGTCCCATATGAATGGTACCCTTTGCGGGTCAAGTTAGTCAACAGACTTGTAATCTTTGAGAATCCCTGAATAAATTTCCTGTAGTATCCATCTAACACCAAGAAATTGCGCACCTTAGTCGGTGTTGTGGGTTGTCCCCACTCCCTCACCGCTGACACCTAACTTACGTCCACGGATATCCCCTTGTCGCATACAATGTGCTGTAAAAATTTCACTTCTTATAGGTAGAATCCACATTCCTCATATTTAACATATAATTAATGTTCACGCAGTGTCTACTAAACCCTTTCTCAGATTCTCAACATGTTCCTCCCCAGTCTGGGAATAAATTAGGATGTCATCTATGAAAATAATGACAAACTGATCTAAGAACTCTCTGAATACTCTATTCATCAAGTCCATTAACACAGCTGGACCGTTGGTCAGTCTAAATGGAATAACTCGAAACTCGTAGGATCCATATCTCGTCAGAAAGGTAGTCTTAGACACATCATGCTCCCTGATATGAAACTAATGGTACCCCGACCTCAAGTCTATCTTAGAGAAGTACGTTGCTCCTCTCTACTGATCGAACAAGTCATCGATTCGAGGAAAAGGATACTTATTCCGTATCGCGAATTTATTTAGTTACTAATAATCAACACATAATCGCAATGACCCATCTCTCTTCTTCATAAAAAGCACTGGGGCACCCCAAAGAGAGGTACTCTTACGGATGAAACCCTACCCTAAAAGCTGCTCAATCTGATCCCTTAGCTCTGTCATCTTTGCAGGACCCTTACGGTAGGCCGCATGAGCTATCGACCGAGTTTCCGGTGATAAATCTATCACAAACTCAATCTCCCTACTGGGTGGTAATCTCGGTATCTCCTAAAACACATGAGCGAACATGCAAACGACCGAAATCGAATCTAGGGAAATAACCACCCCCTTAGAGGTTTCCTCCTCTATGTTATATAAGTTGGTAGACGACCCTCCTTTAGGACGAGGCATCGCCACCAAAAATATCTCCTGGCCTGGTATAGCAAACATAATACTCCTACTATAGCAGTCAATCATAGCCCTTTAAGTATCTAGCCAATTCATCCCTATAATAGCGTCATACTCCGTTATCTCTAACACAAGCATGTCTCCAGGCAAAAATAGTTTCCCAATCTCTACACTCACAGTCGTGGTCCGTGAAAATGTAGTGGCTACGAATGAGTGTGAGGCCTCAATATCAAATAAAATTTTCCCCAAAGTACCATGGATAGAGAACATACTCTCAACTACAGGTGGGGCCTGAGGAGCTGCTGCCTGAAAGATGTTATACACAAGCCTATAGTGTAATTTTCCCTGCTGAGGTGGGGCCGCTGGAACGACTAGAATGGCAGGTAAGGTTGGCATAGTTTCTGGTGCTGGAAGGACAGTTAGAAAAATTGGTCTTTGTGGCTCCTAACTAGCACCATATTGCTGATGCGGGGTCCTGCCCCTCTCAGGGCAATCCCATTTCCTATGGCCACTCCTCCCCACAAACCCTGTTGTCCTCGGCCCTGTTGGACATTTCCACCACTCTATTAGCTCTGGTGTCCCTGCTATATACAGTGCTGGCCCTGTTGGCCTGACTGACTCAGTTGGCCCTGATAGCCCTGTCGAAAACCTCCATGTCCCTGTCTAGAATCACTAAATCTGAATCGCTTAGCAGGCTCCCCTTGGTGGGAACTCTGCTCACCCTGCATAGGCTGACTCTAAGCTGATGGTGCTCCACTAGAACTGCCACCCCCGATCGTGCCCTAGTGGATAGACTCTCCTCCTCACTTGCTCCCCTTAAGATGGAAGCGGTGGTCTTGGCAATATAACAAGGCAACATTTAACACCTCTGTGTATGTCTGCAAAGAAAGGTTACCTAATAAGTGTTGACAGATACTCCAAGTCAGTCCATCCATAAACATCTTAATCCTCTTTTATTCAGTAGGAACTTCCCTTAGCACAAGATTTATCAACCTCGTAAATTCCTCCTTTTACTCGGAAACTATCCTACCTTCCTGAGTCAGGTCCAGCAATTTCGGCCTCATTTCAGTCTAAACGGCAGATGAGAAGTACTTACTGTCAAATTGCTCCCAAAAAACTTTTATCCGCATTGTGTCTCTCTCCTCAGCGGTGGTAATAGACTCCCACCATTGTAGTGCCACCCCAACTAGCTTGAACGTAGCTAAAATCTGTCTATGAACATCAATGTACTCATACATCCTCAGGTGTCGTTAGATTTCTTTCTTCCATTAGTTGGCTGCAACAACATCAGAACACCCTAGGAGCTCTGGAGGATGTGACTTCTGGAAGGCATCCCTAACTCACTCCCACGTAGAAGGGAAAGTCTGTGCCTGAACTGGTGCCATAACTTGTGCTTGGGGTGGGGCCTGCTGCGTAACTATATCCAATACTGCATTTATCGCCTGAACAACTATGGCATCAACCTATGTAGTATTCATGGTACCTTGGGCTGGGGCTGACTAAGGCTCTGGTTGTGCCTCAGGGGTGGCTTGTGTGGCACGTCGAGGAGGCATATGAAAGGAGAAAGTATTTTCCATCAGTCCAAAATTCAATATATCTTAAATAGCTGAATACGTAAATGCACAAATAAGAATACAAAGGTCCTAAAAATAGGGCTCTACATCAAATAACGCTACGCTAGAAATATAATAAGCTGCACAGATCCTAAAGACTCTAGAGCCTGATGCCCTGATGCCATCTGTGATACCCCGCTTAATTAAATACCGGGTGATTGGGCTATTATTAAATTAAAACAGAATATCCAGTTTGTCTATTCTTAGCATCACCGTAAAAAACTTTTTAATATTTACTAACCACCTAGTATTTGAAAAGATGGTGTCAAATTTTATCTTTTTAGTTAACATGAAACCAATTTTACAGTAATAATAATAATCCATTCACTATACAATAATCAACCATACGATAAAAAAGACAATAGAATAAATAAGAGTGTCTGGAGTAAATCATCTAGTCTGAAATAAAAATACATTCATTTATAATAAAATTAGTCTATGATCTTCCAAGTAAATAAAATCCAACATCTCTGAAAATGTCTACAGGGAAATGGACAACATATCTGACTGAAATCAAAATACTGCTCAAAATGAAGAAATGAGGAATACTGAGGCGTCTAATATCAAGGCCCTGCAACTTTCACATCAACTGTAGCACACCAAAGGATAAAACCTGCTAAGCCTGTTGTCCCTATGACTGGATGGGCACCTAAAATGTTTTACAAAAAAATAGACATTGGGAGGTAACGGGTCAAAGCCCGAGTAAAATAGTTTAAAATTTTTGCAAGTGTTTAAATGCAAAATTAGCAAATATTATATACATGTTAGGCTTACATTCTCTCACTTTAAATGCCCACCTCCCATCTAATGTTCATACTTAACGTGAAGATTTAACACGTCCTAGTCATGCCACCCCGCCTAACTAGTCCAAACCAAATCTACTACTACACAATTGACTAGTAATATTCGTTCGTGTCGCCCATACAGTACGTTATTGCATTCTTCCCATCCCCGCGACAATTATAAATTTCTCATTTTATAGTTAATTACTCATATCCTAGAGTCATCTTAAATATCATTATCTTTATTTTCTACTAGGAACACACATTGGGATAAGTCATCAATATATACATCTTTAACACTATATATATACCAACACTACACCCTTAGGCTGAGACCTCCTGGCGCATGCATACTCTGCTACCATGTCCCAGTACCTCTCGTACTAAATAAAGGACCATTGGTTCAGTATCTCTCTCGAACCATAAATGAAAATCACACATATTGGAGGAAAACATAGTCCCAGCCTATTGGGTCACACACATACCTACGCTCCCATTCAATCATCGAAACTATCATAATCTTAGATATCACATATCCAATGTTCTATGTTCTGGGTACAAGTCTAAATTCCCCCCAATGGGCTCATCAGGATAAGACCGTCCACTATGAAAAACCTCCCTCCGACAGCAAGCACCGTAGGTATTTCATACAAATAATAAATCATACAATAGGTTTTCACATAATTTACCTATTTATATCATTAGTATTGGTATACACGTAACCTTTCATACGTGTCCCATAAGTAGTATATCTATATCCCCCGAATATTCTAGGTATTAATCAATTTCAATTATACTTCTCACCGTACACCCCGAGTATCCCTCTTTACTCGAAATATTCTAACTAATCATCAAACTATTTCAGTAGGTAAATTGTCCCTCTACCACATGCTTGATCTTAGGTTCACTCGTAACCTCCGTGTTCATTTAAATATCCGTAATATAATTTAACATTATATAATTCTAATGGTTAACTCACATTCTATGTAATCCACTTAAATTCTTGTGAGGTCAAATTACATCCAAATCTACCCTAAAGTTCAAAACTCAATTCTCCCTAATTGGGAACAAATTATCAACTCAAATCCCTAAGAAAATTTAAGAAAAAAGACGAGACAAAAAGTGACAGATCCAGGGGTTATAGCGAACTAGTTCGTCGTACCTCAGATCACCTCCTTCCGTTATTAAGCTACGAATATCAACCATTTTCTTAACCAATTTCTCATGGATCTTTACTAAATTAAAAACCAAGGTTTCCAAACATCATGTAGACATATAGGGGTTATTTCCAACGTAAAAATATTATTAAAACATCGAGAATTCTACACAAGAACCGATTAATTCATAATTATCATAAAGAACCCTAATTTTATGTTCTTCTATGTTCATATGCCTACAAGTCCAGATTTTTCCCATCCATTAACGTCTGATTTTGTCCTCAAATTATTTTACAATTCCATATACATGCAATTCCTAACCAAGACTTAATTTAATTCTCTAATGTTAACATCAAATTCATATATACATGGGTATTTCTTCAAGTATACTCTAACATGGATAACATATGCACATAATTTAGCAATATAAACACTTGCCTCTTTTAGTAGGTCTGATCCATTGAAGAAGAAGGGTATGGTCGTGGTCCTCTCTCCTCGATCTATGTGACTACGATGATTTTAGTGCTAGAACTTGTGAATTGGCCTTGGAATTATACTCTCCTCTTCCTCCTATGGTCTCCCTTTGGTTGTGCAGGTTCTAACCCTAACTTCCCCAACACATAATCTGATTTACACTAATAAAATTTGTAGACCTTTATTCCCCCCAATTTTAAAAGGTCGAAATACCCCTCACGAGTGCCGATTTGGCCTAAAGGTGCCCCGAGGCCCAAACTAAACCCTCGAGTAGACTTTACTGACTATTTTGACCCTTTCGGACACACTGATGCACTCGGAATAACCATATGAAGTACTAAAAGTGAAATTACATTTTATTTATCAAATTAAGTCCTGACACGACTGACACGTGCGTCTCGACTACATTTATCGTAGTTGTCGTATTTTTCACTCAGGACAATCTTAATATTTTCTCGTCATTATTATTACTCATTCACTAAGTAATATTCAATATAAATAAATATTAACCCTTATCTCGCTAATTGATTGATGATGCTGGAAACAGTACCACTGGTATGAGGTGTTGATAAGCTTAAACTAACAATAACAATGGCAGCACATGAGTAAATATCTAGTAGAAGGAGGTGACAAGAAGAGGATGAACACTAGTATATAAGTGGCTCAGCCAATCTGGCCTACGTTCACTGTGAGTATGTGAGTAATATAACTAGATGAAGGCACTAATGTCCATAGATACAATCTCTCAGGCTTTCTCTCTCTACTGTGAAAACCAACAGAGTTTTAGCTGGGGTTACAATTATCCATCCTTTTAAAAGGTAGAGGAAGACCTCTATATATAGTGCTTGGGAGGTGTAATGTACCCCCTCAAGCATGCAATGATCATGTGTATGGGGATCGAACCAGTATGAAGATGACACCTGGCTAATCTTATATAGATAATGATGATCGCAATATTCCCTCACGTGAGGGGAATGACTCGGTTATAACTGATTTTCCCATGTGTTCCAAACCTTGTGTGTGCTTGCATATGCTCGGACCTGTGTCCTTGACTAATGTAACCTCAGCCTGGACAAGTACGAGGTTGATGAATTCTGATGGTGTTGCTTTGTCTTGCCAATGGCCATGATGACCTCGATCTGGAAAACTGACCGAGGTTAGTGTAATGTCACCTCATGCAAAGTAGGATGTTGACACTAACTTGTCCCCATAAGGCACTGCTGACCTCGACTACTGCAGAGCTAAGGTTAGTAGTAGAGAGCCGACCTTACAGAATACCACCTTTCTAATGGAAGTTTGTGAGCTTTTTATCATCTTGGCTGAGAAACAAGCCGAGGTTAGTGACTCAGAGTACGAGGGTTCACTTTGGGCATATCAATAACCACTATCCCTTAGTCTTCTCTGGGAGTAGATGATTGAGGGGTATATAGGTTTGGCCAAGGCTGAGTTTCCTTTGGTGCCTTGGTGAATGAGGTGATTCCCTGACACATGTCATTCATTGAAGTGGGTAACGTGCCCCCCAAGGTGTGATAATTATGACTGCGGCCTTTAGATTCTCTAGGGAAATGATTGGTGTGTTAAAACGTGGGACCCATCATTGAGAAGGTTTAAAACCTTCCTCTTTCCTCATTTTTTCTCTCTTCTTCTAATTTTCTCCCGCTTAAGCTTTTTGTAAGTGCCACTCTTGAGCCCTCCACCGTTATGTAGTGATCCAAGGTTTCCTTTTCTTCTTAACACTTTCCTCCCTCACTTGCGACTAGCTATGTACTGCTTTCGACCTTTATTTTCCATTTTTGGTCTTTACTTTCTATTTTTGACTTTTCGGTGAGGTTTTCCTTTTCTGGTGAAGCTTTCTGTCATTATTAGGTAGCTATAGGGTTAAGTTTTTAGCACCTGTGTGACCTCATTTCCATATTAGGTTGACTTGGGGTTGTTTCTACTAATAACATTAGCTTTTAGACTTCTCGATGACCCTCCGATCATCTTCTCCGACGACTTTGTTCTTGAAGGTTCTTGAAGTTCTTGGTGAAAACCTTCAAGATTCCTAGTTTGATTTTTAGTTTAGATTGAACAAGTTGTTTGCCTATTTGGCATTTTGAGCCAAGTGTAGTGTCATCTTCCTTATGCTCAGACCCTTGTACCAACTTATAGAAGAGTTCCCATCTCTTCGTGAGAAGACCTTTGAGAAGATTAGGCAAATAGAGCTAGCCCCAGAGGTAGATCGTAGGGTTGAGGCCTTCCCCCCTAGAGCAATCTTTCCTCCACCCCTGAAGGTTATATACCCTGAGCCAGCCGATCTTACTAATCCTGTAGAGGTTCTTGAGGATCCTGTACTAATGTCTGAGTCTGAGTCATTTTCATCAGACCCCATGTCAACATCTGAATCAGTAGAATCTGTAGCCTCTTTTCAAGAGGCTATGGACTATTCTCCTAGATAAGGTGAGGTTCCTGAGGAAGCCAAGGTTTCAAGTCGTGCTTCATACCACCAAGGTGCTAGCACTTCCCGTAGGTCTTTCAATGTTGAAATCATAGGGCCAACTGTGGCAATTCCCACTCCTATTAATGTTATTCCCTTATCGACTTCCACCGGGGTTAAATTTGCTCAGAAGTTTCCTGGTGGTGCCTCTATAACTGCCTAGGTTGATGTTACTAGGGATGGTGATGGTGATGAAGGGAGAGATATTGACACCTATGAGGTCTACGAGTATGAGAGTACCATCAATGAATATATCCTTTTTATTTTCAGGCACCTCTACTCCATAGATTCTTCAATCATTATCAGAAAACCTTTGAAGAACGAGAGTGACTTCGATGGACAAGATGGAGAAATCTGTGTTTATGAGCAGATGTTTAAGTTGGGCTTTCGTCTTCCTATTCAACCATCCATCAGAGCTATACTCTCTCATATAAATCTAGCCCCTTTCCAACTGTCCGCAAATGCCTTGAGGGTTATGATTGGGGCCATCATCCTTTGGAGGTCTTTTCACCATTCAGACCTTCCAATTAGAGTTTTTATAGGTTGTTATGTTCGCTCGTCTGCCAAAAACTACCCTAGCTACTACCACTTCCTAGCTATGAAATCAAAGAAGAAAATGCTCTTGGTTACCCGAACTTCAAACCATAATTGGAAACCTCGGTACTTTTTTATTTTCGAGGCATGGGAATTTGGTTCAGACGAGGCTTCTAGAACTTCGGTTCTGAGGACCCCTCTGAGATGGGGGAAGGTCTCTCTTACTGCCAAAGCTGACCCTGGAGTTAACCAGGACAATCTCAAGAACGTTGAGGACCTTCGCAATCAAGGCGAGAATGGTCATCTCATTAAATATGAGCATCTGATGACCCCCTACTACTATCTTAAACAGGTTTAGGGGGTGGTCCCATAGAAGAGCTTCGTAAGTTTTCAACCTCTTACCCAATTCATACCTCTTATATTTCTAATCTCTAACTGACTAACTCATGGACTTTTCTTGCAGAGCGTCCAACAGGTATTCCATACGAGCTTTGGGAGATGTCTGCTCCTAGTCTTGTGAAGCTCATGGGAAAAAGAGGTGGTAAGAGTGCACCACCACCGGAGTCAAAAAATAATGTTGGCACATCCAAGGCCGATGCTAACAAAAAGAGGAAGTTCACAGTTGAACTGACACATACGAGGCCGAGCAAGACCCAGGCCAGGGATCGTGCCATCCCCATCTCTACAGATGATGCCTTGGCTACTCGTCTATCTCAGCTAAAAATCTCAGATAGCTTAATCGGCCACAGTCTGAAAGCTACCGATGCTATAGGTTCAATAATGACTGAGGAAGACAAGCATTTCTTCCACTCATTGGATGTCCCTTTACTAGTCGAGTTTGATCTCCATAAGTCAATCCAGGTATCAGTTTTTTGCTAATTACTCACAAGTGTAACATCGACTTTTAAGAAATTATAACTCTTATGTTCATAGATTTGATCTTCTTCTGTAGTGTATCTTGTCCTTTTATCGTCTTATTTATTGGACTTTGAAGAAGATGCCCTTTATAAAAAAGGGTCAGGAGGATGAGAAGGTTGAGGCCTATTTGAATGCAGAGGTTGCAAGGCTGAACAGAGTAATCAAGGAGAGGGACGACCAGTTGTCTCAGCTCAAGAAGGATTATAGCAAGGCTCTGAAGGCCAAGGACGATGTTCTTCAGTCTAAGGTTGATGCTGCAGTAAAGGCTGCTTTGGAAGATGTTGCTGAAAAGACCATCGAGGACTACAAGGTCTCTGATGAATTTATCAGCTTTGGTTTTGAATACCTAGAGAGGGGTATCATAGCGACTAGTAAATGGTCAGCCATGAAGGAGGGTGAGTCTGGGGCCTTGTCTGCCTCAGACTTTATTGGTCTTGGTTTTGGAGACCCTCAATTCCCTCAGGCCTTGCAGGAAGTTGAAGAGGCTGATGCTTCTCCAGTCGAGACTGCTCCCCTCGAGGTCACTGAGACAGAAGACGCTACTCATCATGATGATGGAGTTGAAGTCACGAACGTTGTCCTTGGTAAAACGACTGCAGATGTTGGTGGGTCGGCTCATGCCGATACCTAGGCTCTTTTCTTGTGAAGCTTTTCAATAGTTGTAATTTTGATGAACTTGTCTATAACTCTTATTTTTATGAACTCCGATGAAGGCTCTTGATTCTCTATTTTGTAACTCTGAATCCTTTTAATGATAATCATTAGTTTAACCTCTTCAGATTTTATTGCTTCATACGATGTTTTATTTAAAATTCCTTTGCTGGTGTTGCCTTATAATTGCGATGTTTTACATCTTATTTTCACCAATCTAATGTTGCTTGAGGTTTGAGGTCACCAAACTATCATGTTTCACTCTCACCTTTTTACTAAATAATGATGTTTAAGGTCTGAGGTCATCAAATTATGATGTTTCACCCTCCTATTTTTCACCAACTTAATGATGTTTTAAGGTCTGATGTCACCAAATTATGATGTTTCACCTCATATTTTTCACCAACTTAATGATGTTTAAGGTCCGAGGTCACCAAACTACGATGTTTCACCTCTTATTTTTCACCAAGTAATTATGTTTGATAATTTGAGGTCAGCAAATAAATGATGTTTTACCTTGTATTTTTAACCAAGTAATGATGTTTGATAATTTGAGGTCACCAAACTATGATCTTTCACCTCATATTTTCACTAACTTAATGATGTTATAAGGCCTGAGGTCACCAAATTATGATGTTTCACCCCATATTTTTCACCAACTTAATGATGTTTTAAGGTCTGAGGTCACCAAATTATGATGTTTCATCTCATATTTTTCACCAAGTAATGATGTTTGATAATTTTAGGTCACCAAATAAATGATGTTTCACCTCATATTTTCACCAACTTAATGCTGTTCTAAGGTCCGAGGTCACCAAAATATGATGTTTCACCCCATATTTTCACCAACTTAATGACGTTTTAAGGTCTGAGGTCACCAAATTATGATGTTTCACCTCATATTTTTCACCAACTTAATGATGTTTAAAGGTTTGAGGTTACCAAATTATGACGTTTCACCTCATATTTTTCACCAACTTAATGATGTTTAAAGGTCCGAGGTCACCAAATTATGATGTTTCACCTCATATTTTTCACCAACTTAATGATGTTTAAGGTCTGAGTTCACCTAATTATGATGTTTCACCTCATATTTTTCACCAACTTAATGATGTTTAAGGTCTAAGGTCACCAAACTATGATGTTTCACCTCTTATTTTTCACTAAGTAATGATATTTGATAATTTGAGGTCACCAAATAAATGATCTTTCACCTCATATTTTCACCAACTTAATGATGTTCTAAGGTCTGAGGTCACCAAACTATGATGTTTCACCCCATATTTTTCACCAACTTTATGACCTTTTAAGGTCTGAGGTCACCAAACTATGATGTTTCACCTCATATTTTTCACCAATCTAATGATGTTTTAAGGTCTGAGGTCCCAAATTATGATATTTTACCTCATATTTTTCACCAACTTAATGATGTTTAAGGCTTGAGGTCACCAAACTATGATGTTAAAAACATAATAAAAATATCAGCACAACATTGTTGTCTTTTCATTAACATCGTTTGTATAAACTGGTACATGTATTACAAAAAGATAATAACTGCAACATCATATGTAAAACTTCTTTAAGTGATCGACATTCCAAGGGTTGGAAAAAGGTTCTCCTTCAAGATTTTCTAGCCAGTAGGTACCATGCATAACCTCATCAACTATCCTGTAAGGACCATGCTAATTAGGATGGAGCTTATTTGATTTTTGCCACATCTTCTTTAGGACTAGGTCTCCCACAACTATAGGTATTGACTTCACCCTTTGATTGTTGAATCTCGTAGTCATTTGCTGATAGGCTACCTGTCTTATCTCTACATCCTCTCTTTTTTCTTCAATTAAATCAAGATCAAGTCTTCTCTCTTCTCCATTCCTCTGAGGGTCATAGGTCTGAACTCTATGAGTGGGATGTCCTACCTCTGTTGGGATGACAGCCTCTGAGCCACGTGCTAACATAAATGGAGTTTCTCCCGTTGGTGTCCTCATTGTCATCCTGTAGGCCCAGACCACAACATATACCTCTTCTATCCATATTCCTTTGGCCTCTTCCAACCTCTTTTTTATCCCATCAAGGATTATTCGATTTGTCACTTTTGTCTGGCCATTTTCCTGGGGTCGGCCAGGAGAAGAGAAGAACTTCTTGATCCCCACTCGTTCGCAGTATTTTTCCAAGGATATATTCTTAAATTGGGTTCCATTATCTGATATGAGGATGTTTGGAAGACCATACATGCATATTATGTTCTTCCATAAATGCATGGAAGGTCTTTTGCTCATGATTGTGACCATTGGCTCAGTTTCTACCCATTTAGAGAAATAATCAATTGCCACTATTAAGAATCGATAGTTGTTTACATCTCTTGGCAGGGGTCCTACGAAATCAATTCCCCATATTACAAATAGCCAAGGGTAGCTGATTGAAGTAAGAGGTTTGTGTGGCTGATGGGGGATGGTGTAGAACCTCTAGCATTTATCTCACTTCTTCACATACACGACTTCATCTTTGGCCAAGGTCGGCCACCAGTATCCCTGAGTGATTATTATTTTGCCCAACGGCCTTCCTCCTATGTGACTGGAATAAGATCGCTCATGAACATCATGCAAGATGTGTGGAACCTCTGATGGGTGGACACATCTGAGGAGGGGGAGCAGGAATCCCTTTTTATACAGGACATTTCGTACAATTCAAAATTTAGCAGCTCTGAATCTCAGCTTTCTCCTTTCTAACTTCGACTCTGGAAGCTCTCCCTCTTTGATGTATCTGATAAGATGGTCCATCCATGAGGCTCCCATACTTAAGTTTAGGCAAGGTCTAATAACCTCTTCCTCTTCGATGGTCGGCTAGAGCATAATCTCAACTGGTACTGTTCTTCTTATGTCTGTCCTTGTTACTGAGGACAAACCTTATGAGTGCATCATCTCGGATATTTTTTAGCCTAGGTGTCCTCTTTATCTTAACTTCCTTGAATATCTCTAGCATCGTTCTCACCCTCTTCAGGTATCGGGCCATCCTTTGATCTTTGGCCTCATATACCCCCGGGATTTGGTTCACGACTAACCGTGAGTCACTATAGAATAAGAGCTGGCTGACATTGAGGGATTTTGCCAATAAGAGACCTGCTATCAATGCCTCATACTATGACTCATTGTTGAAAGCTTTGAAGTTGAACCTCAGTGCATATTCAATATCGGTACCATCCGGTGTTGACACTATCAGCCCTGCTCCACTTCCACTTTCACAAGACGATCCATCAACGAAAAGGTTCCAAATGGTTGGATTTGAAGAGAAGTTACCCTCTTCTATGGTCCTTAGTCTGAAGAGGTATCTCTCTTCTTTATTCTCAACTTCTCTTTGTCTTACTTTTCTTGACTAAATCTCGTCCGAATCTCGGAAGATGTTTTTGTCTCGTTCATTTAAGGCTGGGTGATTCTCCTCAACATCAGCCTCTTTCCAGGTAAACTTGTATAAAATCTGCAAGTTCCTGTACCTTGATGGAAACCCTGGGTTGATAAACAATATCGTATTCCCCTAACTCAATTTCCTAGGTCATTAACCTTCCTGACTTCTCAGGCTTATAGAGGACCTGTCTGAGTGGGGAATCAGTGAGGACAACCATAGAATGGGCTTAAAAGTATGGCTTTATTTTCCTAGAAGTGTGTATCAAGGAATATGATAACTTTTCTATCCGAGGGTACTTCTGCTCAAACCCTCGTAGTGCCTTGCTATTGAAGTAGATTGGTCTCTCCACTCCATCCTCTTCTCTTACTATCACAACACTGATGGATGACTCTGAGATAGCTAAGTATACGTAGAGCCTCTCCCCCTGAATTGTCCAGGATAGCAGTAGGACTTCAGCTAAGTATACATTCTAAGTCCTTTCTAAGAACTTTAAAAAAACGAATACACTTATCTGTAGCTTTTGAGACGAACCTGTTAAGTGCAACAACTCTCCCGGTTAGCCTCTGAATGTCTTTAACAGTTTTGGGTGTCTTCATTTCCATCAAATCCTTGATCTTCTCAGGGTTAGCCTCTATTCCCCTTTGGTTGACGATGAATCCCATAAACTTTCCTTCTCCTACCCCGAAGACACATTTGGTGTGGTTGAGCTTCATTCTGAATTTCTTCATGGTGTCAAACGTTCATTCAAGGTCGGCCACTTGAGTGTCGGCCTTCAGATTCTTCGTCAGCATGTCATCCACATAAACTTCCATGGATTTGCCTATCTGATCTTTAAACATCTTATTTACAAGACATTTTTAAGTAGCCCCTAAGTTCTTCAGGACAAAGGGCATGACCTCATAGCAATAGGTCCCTTTGTCTGTAATGAAGGATGTCTTCTCTGAGTCTGCCGAGTCCATGAAGATCTGATTATACTCGGAATATGAATCCATGAAGCTCATGAGCTCATGTCCTGTTGTGGCATCAACCATATGATCTATACGAGGCAGGGGAAAACTGTCTTTTGGACAAGACTTGTTTAAATCAGTGAAATCTACACACATCTTCCATTTCCCATTATCTTTGGGCACAATGACAGTGTTAGACAACCATTCAAGGTATATGACCTCTTTAATGAACTTGGCCTCTTTAAGATTTCTAACCTCGTACATCATACTTTTCCCTTGAGTATACTTTTCTTCTCTGCTTGATGGTCTTGGCATCTTCTACAATATTGAGTTTATGGCACATAATCTTAGGATCAATACCTGGCATGTTTGCATAGCTCCAAGCAAAGATACTGTGTCTCTTCCTTAAAATATTTATTAGTTCCTCCTTGATCTCAGGTCTTTGGGATTTGCCAACTTGGATGGTTTTTTTCGACTCGTTCTCATTGAGGACGATGGATTCAACCTCCTCCATAGCCTCTCCCTTTTTGAGCTTTGTTTCATCTCTAGGATCAAGTGTGTCAATGTTGTACATGGTTGTTGCCTTTTTATGAGCCTCTCTCTCTTCTACAGAGTTTAAGTAGAATTATCTTACCGACGTCTGGTCACCTTTCACTTCCCCTACTCCACAGGGAGTCGATAATTTTAGCATTTATTGGACCATTGAAGGCATAGCCTCAAATTACTTGAGGGATATTCGTCCTATGATGAGGTTGTAAGCTGAGAAGATATTTTCATCCATCATCAAGAAATTAATTTTGTGGTCAAGCTCTTAGGCCATTCATCTCCCATTCCCCATTTCTTACATACCTAATGGATGAACCTTTTCATCATTGAAACTAATCAAGGGATGATGATAAGGGATAAGCCTAGCTCTACTGAGGCCAAGGCTATTAAAACAGGTCCAAAACATAACATCTACAGAGCTACCCCCATTAACGAGGATGCTTTGAACTTCACACCCATGAACCCTTGTGGTGATGACTAAAGGGTCATCATGGGGGCTAAGATACCTTTGAATTCAAGTCGTGAGAAGACGACGACGAGGGTATCCATGTCTACCTTCTTTCTCTTCTCACGTTTAACTTATGTAGATGCTAAGTTCACAACCTTGGCTTTAGTCACTGCCTTAGTCTCTTCCACATGAGCCTTACAATCAGCTACCTCTGAGCCACCCCTTTCTAGACCCCCAAAGATAGTGTTCATACCGAAAGAGATCATACCGACCCACTTCACTAGGGCATTATCGTCTTTTAGTGGGAGGTCAGGGTCATCATCATCATTATTTGAGTCATCAGCTTTTCTGGTGGGGACATCTTCCCGACATTTATCATTTCTTTTCTTTTTAGGGTCTTCTCTTACCTCTTAGAAGCTCTACCATCCACATACTTTCTAAGCTTTCCAGACTTCATCATCTTCTCAATCTTGTCCTTCAGGGCAAAACACTTGTCAGTTAGATGGTTGTGATCTTGATGGAACTCTCACTATATATTCTTATTTCTCTTATGTGGAGGAGCCTTCAGCTTCTCTGGCCATATTAGGGATCTATCATTCTTTATTTCATTGAGGATATGTTCTAAGCTCACAGTTAGAGGAGTGTAGTGTGCAAACTTATCGTCTCCAATCCTCTTCTTTCCATCCTTTTTCCTTTGAAACTTCCTACTACTGCTTCCATTCTCATCCTCATACTTCGTAGCCATTGCTTCTTCTACGTTCATGACCTTTCCATCTATTGATAGCAGCTTGGCCATAGACTTGGGAGGGTCTTCTATAAGCTTCCAAAGTAGCTTTCCCTTCTGAAGTCCTCTAATAAGGGCTGTCATGGCTATACTCTCTTCATATTCTTCTACCTCTAATTTTTCCTTATTGAACCTCGCGATGTAGTCTCTGTTTCGTTCTTCCCTTTCTCTACATAAAGCAAGTGATTTGTATTCTTTTGACATCTTACCCCAAAATAGAAGTTATGAATAAACCGCTCAGCCAAACCTCTGAAATTTTTAATTGAATTTTTGGAAAGAGATGTGAACCAAATATGTGTAGTCCCAGTCAAAGTGCTTGAGAAAGCTCGGCACCTCATCTCATCAAAGATTGAAGAAATGTCTATTGCCGATTGATACATTTCAATATGATGGACAGGGTTAGTACTACCATCGTACTTGGGAGACACCACCGGAGGTTTAAATTTGGCAAGGGTTGGGAAGTTAATAATCTTTGCTAGGAATGGTGAGCCCTCTGAGTACCCCTCTGTAATGGGTCTCTCTTTTTATGAGGTTCCCTATCTTCTCTTCCAACCTCTGAATAGAGTCATTTCCTTGGTTTTGCAATGTCGGCTTGGCCGAGGTTATCCCCAGCCACTTCTAAAGGGTGAACTGAGGGTTCCCCAACTGTTGCGAAACGTCGGCTCTTGACCTCCGCCTGACCACAATCTCGGCCATGTAGGGGTCGGCCAAGATGAGTCCAATGATCACCACCTTCCCTTTGCGAGCCAGCTAAGCTTCTTAACCTGCATAACCTTTGCCTCAGATCATTAACTAGGCCAAGCCTTTCAAAGGTCGACCCTTTACTTAAGCGATCAAAATCCGACCCTCTCGGTCGTTCATCACCATCTCGTCTTTCATACTGACTTCGGCTCTACTGTATAGGACGTACAGTGTTGCTTAAGACCTTATATGGCTCCCAATAATCTATCGGGCCATCTTCTGCCTCAATTTCATCATACCTATCCTCATGGCAAGGGTTTCCTTGTCTCCCTAGGAATAAGCACCTAGGGGCAACAACATCCCTCCTCTATTGAGGAGTAGGTTGGTCCCTTCATGGTACCTAGTGTGGTCCCCTGGCCTCATGTTGTGGTTGAGAAGCCGTCGGAATAATCATCTATGGTGAGACCCCCAGTGGTCTCATTATGTTTTGTCTTATCTAGGCAAATTGTTCTTGCATCACTTGCTGAGTTGCAGCCAAGAAATTTGAGGCTGCTGCCACCTCAGCCATCTCGAACTGGGTTGGTGCTTGGCTGGAACTAGGTCCTCAAACAGATGGTGGAGGAGGTGGTGGTAACTCTGGTTCCATATGCTAAGACTAGAGAGCTTGAAATGTAAATATTAGAGAGCTTGATACCTTAAAGGACCTCTTTCAATGGTGACATAGCTTCACGCGAGGGGTGAGGCCTGGTTCACCACCAGAGTCTCCAGTAAGGTTAAGCAGCAAAAGAGGAAGAGAATAATCTTCTTGTTACCACAGATGGCGCCAAAATGATGATGCTGGAAACAGCACCACCGTTATGAGGTATTGATAAGCTCAAACTAGCAATAACAATGGCAGCACAAGAGTAAATATCTAGTAGAAGGAGGTGAGGAGAAGAGGATGAACACTAGTTTATAAGTGGTTCAGCCAATCTGGCCCACATCCACTGTGAGTATGTGACTAATGTCACTAGATGAAGGCACTAATGGCCATAGATATAATCTCTCAAGCTTTCTCTCTCTACTGTGTAAACCAACAGAGTTTTAGCTGGGGTTGCAATTATCCATCCTTTTACAAGGTAGAAGAAGACCTCTATATATAGTGATTGGGAGGTGTAATGTACCCCCAAGCATGCAATGAGCATGTGTATGAGGATCGAAACAGTATGATGATGACACCTGGCTGATCTTATATAGATAATGATGACCACAATATTCCCTCACGTGAGGGAAATGACTCGGTTATAACTGATTTGCCCACGTGTTCCAAACCTTGTGTGTGCTTGCATATGCTCGAACTTGTTTCCTTGGCTGATGTAACCTCGGCCTGGACAAGTAAGAGGTTGGTGAAGTCCGATGGTGCTTCTTTGTATTGCCAATGGCCATGATGACCTCGACCAAGAAAACTCGCCTAGGTTGGTGTAATATCGCCTCATGCAGAGTATGATGTTGACACTAACTTGTCCCCATAAGGCGTTGCTGACCTCGGTTACTGTAGAGCCTAGGTTGATAGTAGAGAGACGACCTTGCAGAATACAACCTTTCTGATGGCAGGTTGTGAGCTTCTTATCATCTCGGCTGAGAGACAAGCCGAGGTTAGTGACTCAGAGTATGAGGGTGCACTTTGGGCATATCATTAATATTATTTTAACCCGGATCAATCTCTAATTAATTTTTCCATTTTAATTAAATCAATCCCACATTTAAGATTATTAAATTTACTGGGTATTACAATAACATCATTACTAGAGGTGGAAGTTGAATAGAAATTTCCTTCCTTGACATTTTTGTAAATTGGTGCTTCCAGAAACTTCTCCACATCAAACTTCCCACCTTCATTATACGACATGTTGACCTACCTGAAAAGAAATCACGCGTGTCTTCTTTTTAAAATGGAACTCACAAATATTTTTAAAGCCAAGGATCTCCCACTCTCCCGTGCACATAACCCCTTAACCGTAACCTTTTTGAACGCTTTCTCAAACTCTCGAGAATCTAAAAACCCCATGACAAATGTCACATTCACGGATATGTGTAGAATGTTGAACAAGAAGAAATATTAGAAGATGAAACTGATGTGTTTGATAAATATAGAAACATCAATGAAGATGATGTTCCCTCACAAGATCGAAATTCCACACACCCGCTCATTATGAATTTAACTCGTGAATTACCTTCCCTCAACACTTGGATTAATAAGGAAAAA
Organism: Sambucus nigra; assembly: GCA_949130495.1. Lineage (NCBI taxonomy): Eukaryota > Viridiplantae > Streptophyta > Magnoliopsida > Dipsacales > Adoxaceae > Sambucus > Sambucus nigra. The sequence continues at coordinate 529,067,841 of OX422217.1, read as the reverse complement.
CCCACGTTACAAACCTGACATGACTGGCTTACAGGGAAAGTGGACTCCCTTGGAAATACCATCTCCTCTCTTGCACATACTCATTAATAACGTTGGGAGGAAGCTTATTAATGAACGGATGAACATGCCAATAATATTTAACTGATCCAAAATCTTGGTAACCTCTACACTAAACAATGGGCCTCATGGACAACCCAATATACCAATAAACTCTGCATATTGGAACATCCAAGAACTCCTTCATCGCACGGATCCATTTTCCTATCCTAACATGCCCATGAAATACGTGCAGTTCTCTTACCCGTAATCTCATGACAGAGAACACCCTCCCTAAGGAACTGGGTAAGTAATCAAGCGAGTGGTTTAACTTAACGTAACCATCCTTATCACTCGTAGATCTTTGATGTTTATATTTTCTTTTTTATGAATGTAAGTTTGTGATGTCTTGTATTTCGGCTCACATTATATATCCATGTCTCATGAATGTATGAAAATTATGCATCAAACTTATCACAATCATACATTCAAGCCAAAACGTTTTAAAACGAAAACTTTAAAATCAAAATTTATGACAACTTTATGCCACATTCTTAACAAATAATATGTCTCATATATCCCATTATATTTCAACTTCATTAACATCCACCCACATAACACAACACTTTTATAAACTTACACCCACAAATTACATTTAAAGGATTCTTTAACATTATAAATTTTGGATTAACATTATTCTTAACCCATACATTCTTATGTACTAACCCATCTTTGCAGTCCTTAATCAATAGAGTAAAGAAGTATACAATTCACTTGGTATCAAGAGAACCATTTCCACATATTGAGCATAAAAATACACTTTCCAATAGTACCCCCACCCTTTTCGATAATGACAAAGGGGGAGAAATAATAAAATCAGGATAAGGTGCTACAAAAAAAGGGAAAATAATTATTTTTAAAAATCTAATTTCAAAGCGAGGGGGATACTTTCAAACATTTTCTCAAACTATATTAACTGTATTGTCATCAACAAAAATGGGGAGATAGTGATATTTCAAAAAAAAAGGATTTTGTATGATGACAAGATAATTAATATATGATCACACTTCTATCCAATGTAATTGAGATTAAAGTAAGCACGCAATACATTACGAGATATGTTATAAGGAACATACCACCCATGTAACCATGCAAACATGCCTAGCTATACAATAAAGATCCTAAGAAATAAAATGAAGATCCCAAGCTATACAATGAATATTCAAAGAATTATGGAAAATCTAGAAAGTTCATCCCTTGGGCATCAAGAAAAGTTCATGATCGACCATTCTACAAGAAAGCTCAACATCACATCATGCAAAGAAATCAACCAATAAAGATTATGTTCATCTCAACATCACATGACCTATGAAGATAAATTTCAATTAAACATGATCTCAAAACATATCACAAAGAAACATATCATGTATTAAGCAAATCAGAAGAATGTTCAAGAGACCAAAAGACCATTGCTCAGTTTTTTTAATGTAATTTAGGAACTACTGTACAAAAGTAAAGAGACTTATTTGACCTTGTTAATACAGAAAACCAACTTCTCTAGACTTATATAAAACCATCCCAAACCTAACCAAATGATAAACCCCAAAACTCAACTTCATGGTGATTTAAACATGGAAATTTTAGACGACTAAAAGTAGTTTTAGTCGATTAAACTAAATCTTTTCCCAGACCCTAGTAAAATAAGCCATCTCAATTTTTTTTAGGGCGAAGGTTTTCATCGACTAAACAATTTTTTTAGGCTACTAAAAGTATTTGAAAACACAAAATCCAATAATAGCTAGTTTGGAAATTTGATGTCCAAGTGAACCCTTATTTACCTTACTACCCTTTAATGACTAGTTGCTCATTTGAAGCCTATAAAAGGATACCTTGGGTTCCTTCATTATAGACACACGCATACAATAATAATCCCATTGTGTAAAGTTTCAATCCAAGATTGTGTCAATATCCCAAAGTCTCTTAGATAACGAAATAAAGTCCAAAACCCATTTGAACTAAGCAACTCCATTAGAGCCAATCCTTTACTCAAAATCCATTTGATTTTCAATCAACATCATCAATCACTTTTTAGCAAAGTTATAAACCCAAAACTCACTTGTGCTAAAGCTTTAGCGTAAAAACAATTTGAGAACTATACTTGTGATTCTTGTGTATTTACTTTTCTAGAGAGAGAAAGTAAACTCAATTCACTTATATTATGATTTACATTTTGGTTAAGTTCTCATTATCCTGATTTACGGTAAAGTTCATTGTATCTTCCCAGGCGGTAGTTTCATTATTGCGAGGATTCAAGATGCTGAAAGAGGTTAAGATCTTACCTGGGTACCACCTATGCAAGGAAGTGTTTAGAGCCTTGTTGATTACGATTTGTAAGGTGTTGTTCCTTGTAAGGATTTTGGCTCTGCCTTAAGTGAACCCGAGATAATAAAGTTTATCGAGTGTCGTTTCGAGCATGGATAAAGGCACTGTCCGAACCACGTTAACACCTTGGTTTTCAACGTTTACATTGTCTTTCTATATTAAATACTTATTCATATTGTTGGTTAATTATTTATACTTGATTTGATCACATTGCAATTAATTTATTCACAAAGTTAAGAAAGTTAGAAATTTAATGTTAAACCCATATACCAAATTCACCCCCTCGATATAGTTTTGGTCCAATAACAACAATCTCCTAATAAATAAAGGTCCTAAATTTAAATGGATTAAAGGTAAATAAATTATTTAATGGATCAAAAAAATTCTTCTTCCTCTTTATTATTTATCAATCAATAAAAGATTGCTCATGTTAAAATAGAATAAAGAAAGAAAAATATAATCAATGGTTTACCATAACTTTGTTTTCTTAAATATTTTTGAGTTATGAAAAAGGATGAAAAAAAAACTTAGATTGTCTATTAGATATTTTTCTTTCTTATAATATTTGAAACACTTTTTAAAATGAAGAGAAAAAAGGGGTTTATGTGGAATTGGAGAAAATAAAATAAATGATGACAAAACCCCAAACCAAGATAAGCCACATAAATAAACCATTCTTAGGATGTAAGAGTACTTTTTTGAGTCCCACCAGCTAAAAAGGTCATTTGAGAGAATATCTTCAAAGATCTCTAGATTTTCAAAAAGTAGATCTTTTAATCTAGACGTCACTGAAGTGTTGTGAATGTAAAGCATGGTGACATAAGGTTATGGATGGAGCCAAAGTTTTACTCTGAGATAAAGGGATATGACACAATTAATGACATGGAACTTGCAAAAGTGAAGTCATGCTTTATGACCTCAAGCACTTCGCAAAAGAAGTCACATTTATCACCTAAATTTTTTTAGAAAGATTTTGAGGATTGCCGACTATCAAGGAGAAGGCATCGCAACCATGACTTCTCCTAGAACTTTTATATCTATGTATTTTTTCAAAGATAGATTATAATAGAAAAAGTACAAATACATTTGGTAAGAAAAAAGGTCAGAAAAGTAGTTTAAAAATATGGTTTCTTAACCATTTAAAACACTAAGTCCTCTAGGTAAATTTACCTTCATTCTAAAATGAGATCTTGTGGATCAGGAGATGAAAAGGTAATAGCACAAGATCTTGAGTTTTGAAGACGATTTCTAGTAGAACAAGGACCTCAAGGATGGAATCATAAAATGTGTTTTGAAAACTAGAATAAGACAATATAATAAACGAGTGCACATGAGCATACAATAATTTTATACTCTTTTCTTATTGGATCTTTTAAAATTTGTAACACAATGACTTAGTTTGACCTTCTTTGTGAGTTTGAAACATGTTGATCATTTCTTTTCTGTGAAACATTTTGTTTCCCTTTTTCTTTCTTGCCACCTCTCTTTAAAGATAATTAATCAAACACATCCAATTCATATGATGAAATTGACCCACAAAAGGTATATTTCCTTAAGAAGAAGAAGATGACTTGTTATTTAAGGTCTTAGACAAATCAAATTTAAGTTTGAAAGATGTCATTTTCATCTCAAGTTCATGTTTGGAAACTTCACATGAAAGAAGTTTATTTCTCAACTTGTCGAGTTGAAAAGTCAAGTCAATTTTTTTCTTGTGCAATAACTTTGAACTTCTTAAAATATTTTCATTTGAACTCTGAATGTTTTTCAAATTTCAAATTTAATTTTTCAAGGCGTTGTTACCCAAAAGTTAATTTTTCATATGAGGAACCATTATAAGCACTAGGAATTAGAAGAACATATCATTAAAAGTTATTAAAGGGTCCGAAAAGACACTAATATTTCTAGTAATCAAAGAAATCACACTAAAAATAAATGTGTAACACACAATCTAATAAAGGCGCTTTGGTTCACAAAACTCACACAAATGTGATATATACTATAGCATGTGTGTAATGACAAGAGTAAGCCGTTCTAATAACAATATGAGATAGGTGTGTGTGTAGGAATAAAGAAACCCTTGGTGGTCTTGGTTGGGGTGAATATGACCTAATTAATTCAATACAAACTTTACCAAAATTGTGCTCAAACTAGCCATATTTTAATTTTATCTAGAAAAAAATTTCAATTTTTTAGATCTGACTATTAAAAACATGTGAGACATTTTTAATTCATGAAAATGCTATTTAAATTAACCCTCCCTCTATCTCTCTATCTCTCTCACATACACAAAAGAGACAACCTTAGTCAATTTTGGTAATTAACTAGCTGATAATCCGTTATAGGATTCAATTACTTAATCCATCAACCATCCAACCGTTGATCTTGGGCGAGTCAGTGCGTGAAGTGTTAGATGATAAAAAAAATAACACAATTAAACTCATAAGATCAGATTTACAAGGAAAACCCCACACATGATAAAGAAACCTAGGTATGTATGCACTCTCTCACTAGATTTGAAATGTCAGTTTACAAGGTTCTAGTGCACAAATCAATAATGTGAGATCCTTTATATGTAGTTGGTTTCAACACCTCAATCCTCCTCTATCTAGCATGATAATTAGCTCACGCAGCTCCACTATAATAGATAAGACCTTTAATCTCACAAGCATTGCAAACCGATTGCAAAGTTCCTTCAATAAGAAATCCAATGTTTAATATGATATTAACGAGATATCAAAAGAATAATATGATTGTTGATGTAAAAAACTAGATTGCTCTAATTCTTCAATCACAGATAAATAAATAAGACAAAGATTTTTAAAGTGGTTCGGCTAGGAATAAAGCCTACGTCCACTGTTATGTTATTGCTGAGTGTTTGTGGAATTCTTGATTACAAGTTCTCTCAAGAAATTCCGGTCCCCTTGAATGGGTTTGATACAAGGTATTTATAGCCTTGAGGCTGTACATGAAAGGTTCAATACATTAAATGATATACATATGAAAGGGTAATACATTTAATGCAGCGTGTGCGTCAAGAATATAAGTATTCAATGAATATCTGAACTGTTGATTATCTGGCAATTAACGGTTCGACCGAGGTGCAGCTCGGACCGCCATAGCTGCTAGCTGATCAGGAGTACCTCGAAGAATTAGAGTACCTCGGTGCGCTGGAGTATCTCGGTGCGCTGGAGTTCCTCGGTGTGCTATAATTCCTCGGTGTATCCTCGTTGCTTGGAAAGAAGCATGGTTGGTCGGGAAATGAATTTCCTCGCTGCTATCGTGCCACGTAGATTGACACGTGTCTTCGTATTATTCATCCACATCAGCATATTAATTTTGGTATCAACAAAAGCCCCCAATGTTTCATATTTCGAACTTAGAGGAGTATGGAACATTCTTTCTCGGTATATGGCGATATTAAATAATCTTCCTGGGTTTCAGGAACATTGTATTCAAATTTCCTTCTTATTTCGCAGTTTCCGCCTTTTTTATAAGCGCTTCGATCTTTGTGCAATTTTTGTCCTTTTAGCCGCCGGAAGTAGTTTCTTTTTGGTAATCATTTCTTTCGCCGCTTCCCAATGCAAAGTATTTAAACTTCTTTGATAACCATACCGTCATCTACGTTTTCCATTTTCTGCATTCAAGCTTTCTATTCTCTTCTTCTCTTGTGCGTTCATCCTTGTTTCCGTTCGTTGTCAACACACCTCCTTTCTTTCTGTAAGATCTTCTTCCTTTCTTCTGTATCTCTTTTATTCAATATGGTTTATATTGTGGAGTCTGTTGATAAATTCCGTTCTGATTTTTCCATTCCTTCGTGGGTAACTCTAGAGGTTCTTTCTGAGCCTTTAGATTACTTTCGATTGGCTGAGGGACATTGGTTCCCCAGTCTTTTTGTTGCTGAATGTGGTTTTTCCTTTCCACCAAACCCATTATGTCTTGAGTTTTGTCAATATTTTGATCTTGTTCCTGCAAAAATAGCCCCCAATTCATGGAGAATAATTAACGGGGTGCACAAATTAAATCTAACTCATGGGACTCGTATTGGGATCCCTGAAATTATGTTTTGTTATAAATGGGCCACTCTAGATAATATTTATTATTTAAAAACTAGGTTTCTGAATAGGGCTCTTGTAGTTAATCTCCCTGACTCAAATAGGGATTATTTTGAGCATGGGTTGGTCATAAAAAATTGGCAACATGCGCCTTTAGCTGGGAATGAAGTATACAACGGTCCCAGATGCCCCCCATATGGCAATGGGATAGGTTTATTTTTCATTTTATTTTTCTTATAAACTTATGCTTTCATCATGTTTGATAAAATGTATGACCGATATTTCATTATGTATTTATTTGCAGTTGATAGCAAAAGAAAAACTCCAAAGGAATCAGAAGTGAATATTAAACATCTGAAACTTATCTGGGGTTTGCATAAGAATATTGCAGACGAACACATCAGATCTGCTTCATATTTGCTACAGTATAAGAGTTACACAACCTCTTATACTGCTCGCCCTGTTGAACCAGCTTCAACACCGGAAGGTTCATCTTCAGATTCTCATATCCCCTTATCTCAGAGAATGGGCAAGAAAAGAGCTCCTCCTGCTCTATTTGATGAAATTTCCTCTGCTGTTGGAGCCAAGAAAGGCAAAACTGATGTCCCAGAAGGGACTAAAAAAGTAGATGCTGGGTCCTCCAAAGCTGCCGAGAAGCCCCCAGTGGCCCCGAGCAAGAAAAATGCTCCTGCAGATGTAATTACAATCTCCCCGACCAAGACCTCTCTGGTTGAAGGTTCTGACCGCCCGTTGAAAAGATTGAGGAAATCATCCTTGGTTACTCCGACTGAAACTGTCTCTTCTTTACCTGCTGGTGGTACTGATGTTCCAAACATCATTCTTCCAAGCTCTGCAATGAGCTCAGTCGTACCTGAGGTCCATGGTCTTGATGAAAGAATTCCTAGGGATACGCTGACATCCCTAGCTTCTCGTCACCTTGCTTCAGTAAGTCTCTCATACTTATGATTTCTCTTTCTCTGAAAGCTTGCATTTTATATTGACTTCGCTATTTTTCTCATCTTTCAGCTGGTGAATTGTTTCAATAATATTGTGAAGAAGGATGAAGCTATTAAAGCTTCAAGCTCCTCGTCAGGTGTAGAGGATGCTCTGTTGGGTTTGACCCAATCTTTAAAGGAATCTCGTCAACAATATATTGACGAAAAAGCTGTTTGGGAGAAGAAATTAGCTGCGGCTGAGGCTGAGAAAGTAAAAATGGCCGAGACCTCCAAGAATTTGGAGGAGAAAGTAAAGGGTTTAGAGGTTAAACATCAAGAATATGATGGCCAGCTGAAAAAGGCAAATGAAGAGTTATCTACCTTGCAAGATATCAAGGTCAAAAAAGAGGAATTGGAGGTGAAACTCTCCTCGGAGAGATTGAGGAGAAAGGTCGCAATCAAGAAACATTTCAGTGCTGGTTGGGAGAAAGGATGGGAGAGAGGGATAGCTGCAATGACATCCCAAGTCCAATATGGGAAGTCGAAATACTTCCATGATGGCTGGGTATCTGCTCTGCAAGAGCTAAAGGTCCAAGATGATTCTGAGCTATTCCAACAACATCTCCCTGGTCCTCCTCCACCAATTGTGGAAGAAGAAGAAGATGAGCCTGCCTCAGATGAGTCTTCTATGGCTATGGGTGATCAAATTTCTGCCTCTCAACCCTCTGCCACCGAGGACGTTTCTTCCATGCCTCCTCCTCCCGAGAAGATTCCTGCCGATCAAGCGGTTGTTACCACCGAGCAACCGAGCTCCTCGTCCCAGCCTCCCGAGAAAGTCTAGGGGGACAAGGAAAAGGTGTGAAGTTGTTCGGTATCATTTCTATATTTCCTTGTAATCGAACAATGTAACTTTTTGATGATCTAATAAAATACATCTTTGCTCATCTCTGTTGTTGATGATTTATATTTGTTGATTGTTGTCTTTTTCTCGTCCTTAGTTTGTTGCTAGAATGGAATTGATCTCTTCACATGATACCGAGCTGATGCAGCAATGTCACCAATACTATAAGGCTGGTCATACATCCCTTAGTACATCAGAAATTACTGATATCCTTGGCCATGGTGCCTCAGAGCAGGCAATTGAAGCTTATCAGTACTTGAAAGCTTTACTCGACCGAGCAGTGGCCAACAATGTCGCTTACTATGAGTTGATTGAAGAGCTTCATGGTTCCATAGAGGATCTTCAAAATCAACACAACGAATCAATGGCTTCGTTGCATAAGGATTATGAAAATAGATACCAGCAGCTCTCTTCAGAAACAGGCCATAAGAAGATCATTGCTGGGTACGACGTTAGGGAGAGAACCCTAAAAGGTGAAGTTGAAGCTTGTAGGCAGATTGCCGAGATCTTGGAACAAGAAAATAATAATTTGCAGAAAAAGTTGGCTCAATATGAATCTGCTACCTCATCTTCCACTGCATTAGTACCAGTTACTGATGAAGGTTTCTCGTTCTTAGAAGTCGAAAACGCCAAGTTAAGGCAAGAACTGGATGACTTAAGAAGATCTGCTGTTTCTGGAACTGCTAGGTGACGAGGAAGAGGTTCTCGGGGGCGAGGAAGAACTGTCGAGGAGCAAAATTCTCCAGTTGCTTCTCGGAGCCGATCAAGAGTTCTCAGTCGCAATGTTGAAGAGGCTCGTACTCAATCTTCTTTGGAAACTCAGGCATTCCAGTTAAACGTCAAAGATCGGGCCCTATCAGAAATGTCCAAGAAGAATCTATCCTTGGAAGATCAACTTACAGCGATGAAATCTGCTCTGCATAATAAGGATCTTTTTGCCAAAAGCCTTCATGAACAATTGGATAGATTAACCTTCCAATTCCATAAACAGCCAAGGGAATTCTGGATGGCAGGATACAATGAAGCCCTTGTTCACTTGGATGCTCGTATCGAACATGCCAACAATGAAGGTTACAAGCAAGGATGGTTGAATGCACTGGGTGTGTTAAAGTTGGAGCAAGGGCATTTTTTATGGGATTATCATGCTCCATCATTATTAGACCTGCCTGTACCACCTTTCAAATTGGACATGGCATGGATCCCAGCTCGTTCCATTCCTCACAGCCTAATTTCAAAATACCTGGGTGATTATAGCCTTCATTCCCAAGTTGAATTATCTCGTCCTGAGCATCTTTTGGATACACCTTCTGTTATGAACGTCAGAATGCTCAGAGATGTTAATTTCATCAATTCTCCCCTTTGCCTAGAAGACCCTCCTGCCGGCGAGGAACCTGTTTCTAAAGCACAGGGCAAGAAACCAATAAAATAGTAATATCAATGTAACAATTAGTACATTCTTGTATCCTATATTCTTATTTTAAATTTAATGAAAGAATTTCATTTTTTGTTTGCCAATTTTGCTATTGTCTTGTGTTTATCAAACACCTTTATATTTGTGCATATGTATCTATGTATTTAAAAGGATGGCAATATCGTGCTATTTATCAACCAACTTAAAAATTTACAAGTATCAAGGTTGATCAATAAAGTAATGAATGTAAATTGTTCAAACTGTTTCCAACCAACCAAGGTGGGTAAATAATGTTTATCGACCAACTACAGTTGATGGGTTTTTATTCCCGACCAGCTATACTTGGTTCAATTATAAAAAATGCGTCCGACCAACTAAGATCAATAATTTATCCTCGCCGACCAACTACAGTTATTGGGTTTTTATCCCCGACCAACTATACTTGGTGTATTTTTTGAATATTTTGTTCTTCAAAGAACTCTTTGTAATAATATTACCTCCCGACCAATCATAAGTTGTAATATGAGAGTATATTTTTATCTTACCAATCGAAATTGATCATGCTGGTGTACACCTTTTAACCAAAGGAATATTTTTTGGCTCCTTGGAGCTTTTGGCTACTTATAGCTGTCCTCCTAACCAAAGGAGGTTGGCTCCTTAGAGCACTTTTTGGCTCCTTAGAGCTGTCCTCCTAACCAAAGGAGGTTGGCTCCTTAGAGCACTTTTGGCTACTTATAGCACTTTTTGGCTCCTTAGAGCTGTCCTCCTAACCAAAGGAGGTTGGCTCCTTAGAGCACTTTTGGCTACTTATAGCACTTTTGGCTCCTTAGAGCACTTTTGGCTACTTATAGCACTTTTGGCTCCTTAGAGCACTTTTGTAGTGTATTACACTAGTATTACACTAGTATTCCCCGAAAAACTTTCAACAGAAAGAAAATGGTGAAACATCCTCATTTTATTCATACTGAAGGAAAAGCTTTACATTTTACATTACTGATAATACTTGCGTAGGTGTTCAGCATTCCACGCATTCTTAAATTCTTCTCCTTCTAGAGTTGCTATTCTGTAAGTTCCTGGACGAACAACCTCTGTAACTCGGTAAGGTCCATGCCAGTTTGCTTCCAACTTATTTTACTTCTGAATGACTTTCTTTAGCACATAATCCCCTTCTTTTAGGTCACATTTCTTCACCCTTTTGTTGTAAAACAGAGCTGTGCGTTGTTGGTAAGCAGCATTTCTAATGGCTGCCTCTTCTCTAACCTCCTCGAGCATATTCAAATCCAATATCCTCATCAAATCACTGATCGGAGAGTTGAAATTCAACACCCTGTGTGTCGGTAGGCCTAACTCGGCAGGTATTACAGCCTCACTTCCAAATGCCAGCATGTATGGTGATTCTCCAGTTGCTGCTCGGGGAGTTGTTCGGTAAGCCCACAAAACTGATTGTAGCTCATTAATACAATTTGCTTTGGCCTCATTTAGCCTCTTCTTCAATCCATTTAATAATGTTCTGTTTGTCACCTCAGTCTGTCCATTGCTTTGGGGATGGCCTGGTGCTGAATGAAACTTCAAAATGTTCGACTGATGACAGTAGGCAGCAAATTCTTCATTATCGAATTGTGTTCCATGGTCTGTGATAAAAGCATGTGGGAGACCATATCGACAAATGATATTCTTCCAAATGAACTGATATACCTTCTCGTACGTCATATCAATTAGTGGTTCAGCCTCTACCCACTTAGTAAAATAATCCACTGCAACGACGAGGTACTTGAATCTTCCTCGGGTGGTCAGCAGCGGTCCAACCAAATCAATTCCCCACATGGCAAATGGCCAAGGGGAAGTTATTGGTGTTATCAATGCTTGTGGCGTTCGTCGGATGGAGGAAAAACGTTGTCACTTGTCGCACTTCTTAGCATATGCTATACAATCAGCGCTCATCGTCGGCCAGTAATATCCCTGTGTCATCACCCTTTGCAGAAGAGTCCGACCTGCTACATGAGCTCCACAAGATCCTTCATGGATTTCTTCAATCAATTCTTTGACTTCTGATGGATGCACACATCTCTGCAAACCTGCCATAATTCCTCGTCTATACAAAACGCCATTAGTTAACACATACCGAGCAACTTTATACTTCAATTTCTTGGCAGCTAGTTTGTCCTCCGGTAATTCTCCTTCTTCAATGTATGCTCTGATAGGATCCATCCAAGATGGTCCTAAATCCAGGGTAATAATCTTCACCGTCAGATCTTCTTCTATACTCCGACTTTCTAATACTTCAATTGGTATTGTTCTTCGCAGCTCGGTGCGCGTAGCTGACGCTAATCGGGCCAATGCGTCTGCTGTAGCATTTTCCATCCTCGGTATTCTTACCAATTGAATAGCATCAAATTCTGCCAATAACTCCATCACCTTTGCATGGTATTTCACCATTAATTCTCCCTTCACTGCATATATTCCTATCATTTGATTCACAATTAGTTGAGAATCACTGAAAACAATTACTTGTCGTGCCTCCATGACTTTCGCCAAACGAAAACCTGCTATCATAGCCTCATATTCAGCCTCATTATTGGAAGCTTTGAATTGGAATCTCAAGGCATACTCCATGTCAATATCATCTGGGGTGTTTAAAACAATCCCTGCTCCACAACCAGCTGTGCAAGATGATCCATCTATATATAATCTCCATGTAGGTACCTCGTCTTCAAATTTCTTATCTGTCAGAGTTCCTCGGCAAAATACTTGTAATTTTCTTTCATCATCCCCTGCTATCTTTCTCTCCTCCTCTGTCATTTGTCCGCACCCTTTTACCAACCTTAGTTAGTCTAGGTTTGAACATGATGATTCTTCTACATCCACAAGTCCTTTTACCAACCTTAGTTGGTTTGGACCCGTGTCTGCTGATCCTGTATCGTCCACAGGTAGGTCAGCAAGCACCTTTTGCTCCTCGGGGGTATCAGGGTATGTAAACTCTGCTATAAAATCTGCTACAGCTTGCCCCTTTAATGATGATCTGGGTTCATAAACAATATCATATTCACCGAGTTCTATTGCCCAGTACATCAATCTTCCTGATTTTTCTGGCTTGTGAAGGGCTTGTCTTAATGGCATGTCGGTATACACGATGATGGTATGGGCCTGGAAGTATGGCCCCATTATCCTACTTGCTTCAATTAATGCCAATGCCAATTTTTCCAGCTTTGGGTATCTGATCTCTGCACCTCGGAAAGCCTTACTTGTGTAATAAATTGGCCTTTGGATTCCATTCTCCAATCTGATCAATGCTGAGCTAACTGCATTCTCTGATACTGCCAAATACAAGTACAACTTCTCTCCAGTTATTGGCCTGGACAACAAGGGTGGTGCCCCCAAATACTTCTTCAAATCTTGAAAAGCCTTCTCACATTCATCAGTCCACTGAAAACTTTTTTGCAGTGTTTTGAAGAATGGGAGGCATTTATCAGTTGCTCGGGATACAAATCTGTTGAGCGCTGCAACTCGTCCTGTAAGACTTTTTACTTCTTTCCTCGTCGTCGGGGATCGCAGCCCTAAAATAGCTTTGATCTTCTCTGGATTTGCCTCAATACCTCGTTGGTTGACGATGTATCCGAGGAACATTCCTTCTCGTACTCCAAAGGTACACTTCGTCGGGTTGAGCTTTATTTGGTATTTATCCAGTTGGTCAAAAGTTTGACTCAAGTCAACTAAATGATCAGTAGTTCTCTTGCTTTTGGTGAGCATGTCGTCAACATAGACTTCCATATTGTAACTGATTTGTTCGGCAAAAACCTTGTTCATCAGTCGCTGATATGTTGCACCTGCATTTTTTAAACCAAAAGGCATAACATTATAACAATAAGTTCCCCTTGGGTAGTAAAAAAAGTACTTTCCCTGTCTTCAGGTTTCATTTTGATCTGGTTGTAGCCAGAATAAGCATCCATGAAGCTGAGCAGCTCGTGTCCTGAGGTAGCATCCACTAGTTGATCAATTATAGGCAATGGAAAATGATCTTTTGGACATGCTTTGTTGAGATCAGTGAAATCAACACACATTCTCCATTTGTTGTTCTTCTTCTTTACCATCACCACATTTGCCAACCAATCTGGATATTTCACATCTTCAATGAATTGGGCTTTCTGGAGTTTCTCGACCTCCTCTTGTATGGCCTGGTTCTTCTCGGGACTAAACACTCTTCTTCTTTGCTTCACAGGCTTGATCTCCTTATTCACATTGAGTTCGTGACATAAGAAGTTTGGATCTATTCCTGGCATGTCTTCATGACTCCAAGCAAAAGTATTCTTCCTGTTTCTCAAGAAAGTTATCAACTCCTGTTTTATTGAAACATCCAACGACGATCCTATCTGAGTTACTCGTTCAGGATACTCGTCGTCCAGGATAACAATTTCTGTAGATTCCACAACCTGCCCTTTTACGAGTTGAGATTCATCCCTAGGGTCAAGAGTTTTAATTTCTGTACCTTCCTCCACTTGGTAAGTAGTAGTCTTTTTCTTTGACTCTTCAAGTTCCTCTTGCTCGGCAGACGAATAATAGCATTCCCGAGCTACTTTTTGATCACCTTTCATAATTCCAACTCCAAAATTCGTTGGGAATTTCAAACACTGATGTACTGTAGATAGAACTGCCTCGAACTTCTTCAATCCAACTCTTCCCATGATGATGTTGTAGGCTGACTGCACATTCTTATCCATCACAAAGAAGCGTATTCTTTCGGTGCGATAAGCAGGCCAAGTTCCAATGAGTATATCCAACTTGATCGTCCCAAGTGGAAAAACTTTCTCGCCAGCAAAACCCAGAAGGGGTCTGTGATAAGGTTCCAATTGAGATAATTTTAAATTCAAGCTATCGAAGCATGAATAGTACATGATGTCTGCCGAACTACCATTGTCTACTAACACCCTTGAAATGACCACATCCTTCATCCTCATTTTGATCACCAAAGGATCATCATGAGGGTAAAGAACACCTGCCAGGTCGTTTTTTGAAAAACCAATCACTAACTTCTCTTTGTTCACCTTCCTCGGACGATCATCCTCGGCTAGATTTATTCGCTGAATATATGAACAAGCTTGAGCCTCTCCGAGGTAAGCTTTTCTTTCTGCAGTAAGGTCTCCTCCTCCTGCATCTCCTCCTGCAATAACATTACAATCAAATGACCCAAAACGTATGGAAAATACTTCTCGTTCAGGCTTCCTCGGCTTCTTGGGAAGATCAGGGTCATCATCTAGATCATCTTCATGGTCCCTCTTCTTTTTCTCCTCTGCACGACGAGGAGATCTAGATCTCTCTCTAGTTCTGTCATCATTCTTCCTTTCACCTCGGCGATCTACATACTTTGACAACTTTCCTCTTCGGATGAGTGTTTCAATCTCGTTCTGAAGGGCTATGCAATTTTTTGTCATATGGCCATGATCTTTGTGAAACTCGCAATATTTGGCCTTATTCCTCAGATCGGGATTTGTCTTCAGTTTCTCTGGCCACTTGATTTCCTCGCTATTCCTGATCTCTTCCAAAACATGATTAATACCCATTTTCAACGGAGTATAATTATCATACTTCTTTAGGACTTCCAAGGCCATCCTGTTATTCCTGGGATGCTTGTCACCACCATTACCTTTCTGATCTTTTTTCTTAGACTTGTCAACCTCCACCTTGATTTCTTTATCCATATTCTTCTTCGCAGCCATAGCCTCCTCGGCATTCATGATTTTGGCCGCTTTAGACATTAACTCCGACATAGTTTTAGGTGGATCTTTGGCCAAAGTATAGTACAGCTTATTAGGCAGCAAACCACTCATCAAAGCAGTGATCGCTGTCTTTTCTTCATAGTCTATGACTTCCAACTTCTCGTTATTAAAACGAGTTATGTAATCTCTAGTACTTTCACCTGATTTTTGTCTAACACTTAACAAGTGTGCTACTCGTTTTACCGGCTTCACGCCAAAGCAAAAATTGCCAATGAACAACTCGGCTAATTGAATAAAAGTTGAAATCTTACCCCGAGGAAGATTGTTATACCATATCTGTGCAGATCCGGTAAGAGTTCCCGAGAATGCCCTACACCTCATCTCGTCGGGTACGGCATAGATGTCAGCAGCAGCTTGGTATCGTTCTATATGAAGTACAGGATCTGTCTTTCCGTCGTACTTAGGGGTCACTACTGGTGCTTTGAATTTCGATGGTGTAGGAAAATCCACAATGTCTTGCACAAAAGGTGTCCCTTGAACAAAAGTTCTCTGTAAAGGGTTTCTTGCTTTAGCCATTTCGCCCAGTCTATCCTCCAACCGCTGAATGGAACCTTTCCATGCTTCATTTCCTTCCTCAGGCCGCTTAGTCCGAGCAACTGAGTGTTCTGACGTAGCTTCCTGAGATTTATCTCGACGAGTAGCTGGTCGTGATTGTGCTGATCCTTCTCTCAAACCTGATGGTGGCCGAAAACTTTTCGACGGAGCTCTAGGTGGATTCATATTCCTCCTTGGTCCTAATCGAATGAAAGGAGACGCCCTGCTTAATCTTTCCAAAGCGCTGGTTCTTTCCGGAGAGAGTGTGACACGTTGATCTGTATCCGTAGCCCGTATCGATGATGTTCGCCCAGGTTGATACGTAGAATCAGTAGACTCCCCATTGCGATATGACCCAGTATGTCTGGATTGTGATTGCCCACGATCACTCCTATACCCTGAATAGGTAGGTGCACCGCCTTGAAGAGTTTGAATGAGTTGCCTCACAGATTCTTGCATGGCGGTTTGTCCTTGAGCCAGATTTGTCATAATTCCAGCCAGATCTGGAGGTGCAGATGGATTTGGAAGATTTCCAGTATTTCCAACATTTTGATTACTGGATTTGGGATTATCTGCCATTGATAACAAATGATTTTTGCGAAAACGATAGTAAAAGTCGTTCCCACAGACGGCGCCAATCTGTTGATGTAAAAAACTAGATTGCTCTAATTCTTCAATCACAGATAAATAAATAAGACAAAGATTTTTAAAGTGGTTCGGCTAGGAATAAAGCCTACGTCCACTGTTATGTTATTGCTGAGTGTTTGTGGAATTCTTGATTACAAGTTCTCTCAAGAAATTCCGGTCCCCTTGAATGGGTTTGATACAAGGTATTTATAGCCTTGAGGCTGTACATGAAAGGTTCAATACATTAAATGATATACATATGAAAGGGTAATACATTTAATGCAGCGTGTGCGTCAAGAATATAAGTATTCAATGAATATCTGAACTGTTGATTATCTGGCAATTAACGGTTCGACCGAGGTGCAGCTCGGACCGCCATAGCTGCTAGCTGATCAGGAGTACCTCGGAGAATTAGAGTACCTCGGTGCGCTGGAGTTCCTCGGTGTGCTATAATTCCTCGGTGTATCCTCGTTGCTCGGAAAGAAGCATGGTTGGTCGGGAAATGAATTTCCTCGCTGCTATCGTGCCACGTAGATTGACACGTGTCTTCGTATTATTCATCCACATCAGCATATTAATTTTGGTATCAACAATGATATTAAATTATATTTAAAATCAACACTCAAGTAAAAACTCCAAAATTCTCTAATTGATCAAGAATATATTAATGGAATTTTCCAAAGTAACATAGGTTAGAGATATTGCAGTAGAGTCTCTAAAAAATCTCCCAGATTGAGTTTAATTTGTCTCTTAGATTTTAAAATTCAAGCCAAGATTATGTTAAATAGGTTGATTAGAAATGCACTAATGATAACGTCAAGAAGCTATGTGTCCAATTCTAACCACTCTTTTAAAACCATGTGAACGGTTGGGTTTTGGCGTTGTGCACACACTTGTGCTTGCAGTATGAATTCAACTTGTGTAAGGATTTAAAATGTAACCCTATGATACGAAAAACTGAAAAGAGTTCGCGTGCGTTCAAATAGAGATATTATTTAATTAAACTCAATTTTTATCAATTAAGTCCTAAACATGAATCTATATGTGATTGAATAAGATGATGAAACATGCAAGATCATTCAAACACACACATATGAGGAAAAATCCCCCAAAGGGACAAAAGCTTTTATTTTCACTATAATTTTGTAAGATACAATTTCACGGATTACAATGAAAATACTGTGACACGGAAATACCCGCAGGTGTCGGTTCTGTAGTCGGCGGATGGAAATTTCCCTTTCCAGGAGGGCAGCAATGAAGAAGAAGGACAGTCTTCTCAACAAGAGTATGAACAAACACAAGGTTGTGTTCTTGAGTTGCAAACGGATTCACAAAGGTTTGGCAAAATTGTGTGAATCAAAACATGAGTCTTGGGACTCAAAATTTTGAAGACTACGAGTATTTGGACTCTCAAAATCGTCTGTCAAAGTCTTAGAGAATACACCACCGAAATAGGTATATATATAGGAAACTTGGTGGAAAAAATCTTGGCAGATCTGATCGTGATTATCAAGACCGGATTGGTACAATTTTGATGTCGGATCGGTTCGGTATTGGATCGATTTGTTTTTCAAAATGACCTCATTGGTTCGGTTTTGATCCAGGGTTTACTGGTTTTGATACGCATCGAATCGGTCTGTTTTGATGCCGGATCGCTCCGAGGACGGATCGGTTCATTTTTAATAGGGCCGGATCTGTTCGGTTTACCAGACAAACTTTACCTATGTCTATGCCAGTACAAACATAAAAATATCCGAATTATCAAATATCAAATTGCCTATACAAATCTACCGTTCCATGAACCCAAAACTGGAAAGATACAAATGAATAAGTCTTCATCGTTTGCTCTTCAAATCTTCAAAAATTCTCAAAGATTTTCTCATCAGGGTGTGCAATGTATGATTATCAATCTTTGTACCTACACACATGAGATAAAGGCAAATACCACGTGACATATCGAGTTTGAAATAAGCTAAACATAGATACCAATTTAAAACAGATCCTCAAACTCAAAAATCCCCCATAATATGATAATTCTTTCTCCCCCTTTTTATGATGTCCCCAAATAGACAGATATGAGAAGCAGAAATAGAGGCACATGGAGACTGTCACGAGGTAATAAACCGCTATTTTTGAATTTTTAAAAAAATTTCACACAAAATATATAAAAAAAATCACACCATGAATGAACACAAAACAACTAAGTCGATGATAGTGTAAATGTAGGGGTGTGATAAAATTCGATAGAAAAATCAATGCATACAAACATGGCATATGTGCACGATGAATATTGGATACTCCTAACGTATGAACTCAAATGCTTCCTTTGGTGTAAAAAAATGGTATGAGACATTGACTTAATCAAATCAACAAATCAAAGCTCAAAGATATTTCCACACCAAGAAAAAGTTCAAAACGATTTCATGCTTTTTCAGGACTTTCAAGGAAATGCAAACCCGATTAAATTCTCCAACCGAACTCCCTCAGATTTATATTTTGAATAGAGGTAATCTAAATTCTCAAACTTTGGAGAATTGATGGTGAAACCTAATGGCCCATATTTGATATGAATTGCTTTTTATTGCCTATAAATTTTGTCGGGCTCTTTAAACCTCTTTGGATCTCCGATAATAAAATACCTCAATTTTTTAGGTCCTTTTTAACGATGGCTTAGGAATCGCAAAGGCTAAATGAACCTTTCGCAGGCCTTCCCCATTTTTTAAATAAACATACAATCTCGCCAAACAGTTGTTACATGCATTCTAATCTTGTCAAGTTTTATCTCATATGGTACGTTGTATAGACAGAATTGAGATGGAAACACTCAAGCCAATATGTGATAGACAAGTACAATAATAAAGTAAAGTCATGCATGTGTGCAATAAAGAAGATAGGAGTCAAACATGTAGAAAGATATCACTAATCACATCTCAAAGACTCCAAACAATGTAAAGCACATGGATGAAATGATGTAACGTCTCAAATATCTATCAAACAGTCACATGGATATATGGAATGGAGTTGTGAATTGGCTATCTTAAATGCTCATCCATAAAAGGTGCAAATAAAATACAAAAATCTTTTTGTGCTTTTCTAAAAAATTTTATAAAAAGAAAATATTTTTGGATTTTAAAAAGAAATGATAAAAATTAATGGTACATGCTAGCAATAGGCAAAAGAGACATCATGAAAACCACCCTATGCTAGCAGACATGTCAAGACCTCAACCGGGAATAGAGGTGGAGTTTTCCAAAGATGGTGACATCTTTTGGACCAACTCCATAAGATTATGTGTGGTCTTGATAAAAAACTTCACTTGCTCACGAATGTGTGCAAACTCTCTATCATTATGTGAAAGCAAGGTATCATGAGTGGATGCATGTGCATGAATGTGTGAAGTGAAATGATGTCACACAAAACCCAACTTAGAACAAAACTCCCTAAGATGTCCTCGTTTATTGCAGTGGGAGCAGACATAAACCGGTATAGGAACTAATTTATCAATAATTTGGGGATGAACTATCCTAGACGGACACCCATGAGAATCACTCACCAAAGTTGAGATAGGCTCTAGCACATTAGAAGTAGTGAATGCACCGTCATGACCTTTTCCAACATTCTCACCATTATTCAAATCAGGACAGGGAACCATCTTATCAACCTTCTCAGATGCATTCTCTAATGAGACTTGGACCTCCCGTATTTGTATGAGATCGTCCTCAAAATGATATACACGTGTCGTCAGACTAGACATCGTGTTGGTCAAGTCACATTTTTCCCTTTTTAGCTCAACATTCTCTTCCTTCAACTCACAAATCCGAAGACCTAGAATTCTATTTGACCTTTTTGTCTCCATGGTCTCGATAAACAACTTTCTAAAATCTTTTTGGATCACACTTTCATCACCCTTATCATCTTCACTATCACTTAGGGTAGCGGGCATGGCAACTTTCTTTCCCTCTCTCCTAAGTCTGGTGGGACACACAAATTTCTTGTGCCCTCTCCCATCACACTCAAAACATCTTAGTTTCTCAAGGTTTTCCTTTCTCTCTTTTTCTTTCTCACAAAAACTTTCCATCTCTCCAAACAATCTTAACTCTTTCTCTAAAGCGGTGATTCTAAGAACTAACGCTTTGTTACGTTTTTGGTCTCAAATGACTCAGAATATAACTCAACGTAGGCACGTTGAATATCACTCTCGCTCTCACTTGTGTCATCCTCCCCCTCGCTCACATCGCTCTCACTGTCGAGGTGTCCCTGTGATGCAGCATCCTCATCGTCGTGAGGATTACTAGAAGTGCTCACATGACTAGCCATGAATGCGGTGAGGTTACAATCATGCGGTGACTCGTCTTTGGAATCCACCAACTCGACCTCACTGTCGTCACTAAGGGTAGCATTAAGGACAACTTTGTCCTTTTCTCTGTTCAGCCTAGTAGCACACTCAAAAGCTCTATGACCCCTACCGTCACACTCAAAGCATCTCTCACTTTCTTTCTTAGGAGGATCTTTACAAACTTTTTCATTTTTCTTTTCAAAGTTATTTTTTTCAAACTTCTTTTTATCTTTAAAATTACCATTTTTCTTGAATTGGAGAATTCTCTTGAAATTTTTAGCAAAAAGGGACAAATCATCTAAGTCAAAATCACACTCAGAATATGACATATCTGTCTCTCTTTTTCTAGATGACTCTCCCTTCTTTCGTGCCGACCCCCCACTCTTTCTCTCTTGGGCATTAAGTACAATTCCCTTATCTTTAGACTTAGCAGTTTTAGAAAACATATCAATTTCATATGTTTGCAAGTCTCCTACAAGTTCCTCCAATTTTAGCGTATTTAAATTACCCATAGAATTTAGCACAGTGACTTTTGGGATAAAACGCTTAGAAAGATAACGAATAATCTTTTTAACAACTCTAGCATTAGGAATGTGTTCACCAAGATTAAGCCTAGTATTAACAGTATCAAATTTCCTAGCATAAAAATCATCAAAACATTCAGTTTCATGTATGGTGATGGTTCCAAATTGAGTTGTTAAATTTTGCAGTTTAGACTCTTTCACAGCATTAGTTCCTTTATGGGTGAGTTGTAAAACATCCCATGCCTCTTTTGACGTGGTGCACATCATTGTGCGTTTGAACTCATTAGGTGTGACAGATCTAGAAATATCACTTAAACCCTTAGAATTAAAAGATGACCATTTAAATTCTTCTTCAGTCCAAGTGGTAACAAGTTTTAAATTGGTCACATTTTCAATAGTGACTGAGGGAGAAGTCCACCCTCTTTCAACCAAAATCCAAACACGTTCATCAATGTCTTTTAATGTAGATCTCATGCGGGCTTTCCAGTATGCGTAGTGTAACAACCCGCCCTTTTGGAGATAATTAAATTCCATAATTAAGTATAAATTGGAATTTGGAGAATTTCTCGAAATAGTAATTTTTGAGATTTTCGAGGAATGAATGATTTTCGATGGATGTTGAGATTATTCTTGGGACTATATAGGTCAAAATATTTTAATTACATGTTGCCGGGGAGTATAGCGACAAAAGAGGTAAGATGTTGAGTAAAAAACCCGCATTTACTTTTATGGGTTAGAATAGTGATTTGCGGTCAACTACCTCGGATGGAAATTTTGACTGCACCATGAGTCTCGGAATGTCCGAGATAGTCGAAAAAGAGTGTCTGATTGTCGAAATTGAGTTTCGGGTAATTTTGGAGTTAAACGGGCTCGTAATTGAGTAAACGAGTCGTTTTTGGGTTTTCAGGGGTTAAACCCTTTTCTCTATATATAAAGAGGGAGAGAGGGAGAAAAAGAGAAAGAGAAAAGAGAAAAGAAGGAATAAAGATAGAGAGGAGGAGAGAAAAGAGGAGAAGTGGGGGAAACTCCGGTCAAACTCCGCGGGATTCAGCTCGAGGTCGTCGGATTTCATCCTCTAGGCAAGTGTTTACTTGCTTTATTTCATTTTGTGCATTCCTCTCATATCACAATTGGTATAAACATGATTTTAGGGTTAGAAACCTTAAAATAAATTTGGATATGAGTTTACAAATTGATGTAATGTAAACTCTTAATGATTTCTAGTATTAAATCCATGTTAACGGAGTATAAAATGAAATTGAAATGGGAGAAATGCCCAAACCTAGGTTTTATGGATTTTAGGGTTCAAATCCAAGAGATATGGGTTAATACCCAAAAATAATTGATGTGTTAGTGGTAAAACATGGATTATATGTTTATTGAGTTGTTTGATGAGCTTAGAAACAACAAAAATGGAGAATAATGGAGGTTTGGAATTTTTTTTGAAGATAATGAATAGTGACCTGCGTGTTAACCGAATCGATTCGGCTAGGGCGAATCGATTCGGCTCTTGGTCAAAAAATGAAATTTGTAGATCTCCTCGACGCGGTCGCGCGGGCGCTGACCGCATATTTTTATAATTTTTTTTGTATTTATAGTGATTTTTCTACGAAAAGCTATCCGAGATCAAAATAGTTAGTCAGAAATTAAGACTAGAATTATTTAGAGATAAATATTAGGGGTTCTCAAATAGAGTGTTAGGACCTCTAAAGGACTTGATGAAAGAGTAAAACTTTGGGTTTGTAGGAATAAATCCGACTTAAAGTTTAAATGGTGAGTGGATTAAATTTGGGGTTTTGGGTTATATATAAAACCCTAAGCAGATTTGGGATTTTCGGGCAAGTCGAATCGATTCGGACAGGCCGAATCGATTCGGTAAGAGATAGTTTGAAAGTAGAACCATTTCGAATCGATTCAGAGAGGGAGAATCGATTCGGTGGAGAACGAATCGATTCGGGCAGGCCGAATCGATTCGGTCCTAGCAAAATTTTAAGGTTTTCTCCTTTTAAAGTTTAGGGAGATTTAAAGTATGGTTTTGGAGATTATTATCGAGGATTCTAGATATCACATTAGGACTCCTAGATAATGGTATTGAGGGTGAATAAACCCCGGGATGAAATAAGGAACCTCAGATTAATTTAGTGTACGATCTGGGGTATGGATTTAATGAATGCTTGGGAATACTTTGGGTTTAGTATCATGCTAAAATGAAAGCATGATTATGATTCCTCGAGAGAATCTTTGGGATTATTGGTCATCGATAGATGGTTTCGTAATATGGCCATTTTTATATATCCAGGGAGGAATATATGGTATATATATATACTATGTGATTAAGTATATATGATATGATATAAATGATTTTGAAAATATATAGATGAATATTTTCAAAATGGGAAAAAGGTAAATGATTTTCATAATTAATAAATTATGGTTACACACCTCCCTAAATCGCTATCATAAGGGAAGTTGCGTGCGTTATGGTGATGCCCACTGGCTAATGAATGCAGGGTGGCTATAGTCCTATAGGCCATATGGGAGATTATTGTTTACTGCGCTGGTTAGGGGATTCTGGGTGTGGTCTTGACTTTCCCGCAGGCAATATGGCCGCTTCCCGACGTTGGTAGGTTCCCAGGTTGTCTTGTATAGATAGGCCCTGGAAGATGATAGCCATTTAGGGGCACGTCCAGTGGGGAAACCCAGAGGGGCGGTCTTAGTTGTATTAAAGCAATTTATGATAATAAATTGGCTTTAATTTACATTTCCTGAGTATAAAAAGGGAAATGGGATAAAGGTTTGGCTTCGGTAACACTCCCGGATGGAAGAAGGGATGTGGAAGCATATGATATGATCAAAGCATTTTCATGATAATGGAAATGGCTTTGGGTACAATTCCTGAGTGTAAAAAGGGAAATGGGAAGATATAAAACGGAAAAGCATTTTTATGATAATAAAATTGGCTTTTAAAAGTATATGATTTGTTAAAGCAATTCATGATAATGAATTGTCTTTTATATTTACATTTCCTGAGTATAAAAAGGGAAATGGGAAGTTTTGAGAAAATGAGAGTATTGATAAATACTTGATATATGAACCCTCATTCCGGGAGATAGATCCGGATGTTTATGGTAAAATGTCTATATATATGGATGAATCGAGTACCGAGGGTCTAATGGATCCCGACGATCAACCTTGCCGCATAGTAGTGTATCGGGGGGGTTCCTTGTTTGGATTTAGCTTTGTGAGACACCCCACGCACGAATATGGCAATGTGTTGAGACTGGGGAGAAGTTTAATCCTTAGTGCTCTAATATTATAAATGCTTATGGTATATATATATTTATATATAACTTTCTGTACTGAGGGACTGCCGGATCTCGACGATCGACCGTCCACGTAGTAGTGTATCGGGGTGTTCCTTGTTTGGATTTCACTTTGCGAGACACCCCACGCACGAACATGGCATAGCGTTGAGACTGGGGTGAAGTTTAGCCCTTAGTACTTGGACTATCTGGGGTAGATAGTGGTTGGGTGATAGACTAGTTTAGCAGGGTAGCTTGACTTGAAGGTTTTAGATAGTTGCGCTAGATGTGCACTTTTAGAATAGAGGTGAGGGGTATCTCATGGGAGTGCGATACCAATCTAAATATGAGAAAACCTTTTTCTAAACAAATAAAGCATTTATGCACTTGCAAAATATTTTCAAACTCGGGCTCTGACCCGTTTATCTACTTTTCCCTCTCTTGTTATATATTATATATATATAGGTGTCCAGACACAGGGACGCCTGGATGGAACTTCTTTCGAGTCAGACGTCAGCTGCAGCAGATGTGGATGCGTGTAGTTTTTGATAGCCGCTTCCATTCTTGAAATCTAGATAGGAGGTATTGTATAAACATTCGAGCCAACGGCTTAATTGCATTTAGTTATTCTTTCAATACAGCATTCGATATGGTTGTATATTTTGACCGAGTGTTCGGTTATTTTATTTCATTTCAGTTTTATTTAAGCATTAACTTGTGGATGTTTTATTTATTGTTGTTAAAAAGAGTAGTAAAGTGAAAATTTTGACACCGGCCTAATAGGTTATTAGTAATTAAATGGATTTTCGACAGTGATGCTAAGAATGATCCATATGAGACTCCTGTTATAATTTGATATAGGAGTGATCACCCGGTATTTTATTAGGCGGGGTGTTACAGATGGTATCAGAGCATCAGGTTCTAGTGTCCTAAGGAATCTGTGCGGACGTACTACGCTTTCAGCGTTGCTTTTGATTTGATATAGAGCCTCAGGACTAGGACTGTTGATTTCTCTTATGAGAATTTGTTCTCCTACCATATTATAAGATTGTAGAAATCTTTTTCGTGCTCGTTTGGGATTCGTGTGCGGAGCTTGGATGGTAGCAGGAGGTGAGGCTTAGCTGGGGAAGCTGGTAGAAGTTGGGGACGAGGGCCTTAGTAGAGGTCACTCCCCTTGTGGCAATTGTTAAGGATTTTGGCGGCAACTACTAAATAATGGTAGTTAGGAGTACCGCAGTACCACTGAAGTAGAGAGTGGTACTAAAGTCGAATTCCTCAATGAAATTGAGGTTTCGAAAGGGATCTTACGGATAGTCTTAACCGTGAGTCCCCATGATTTAGTCGGAATGAGAAGGATATTGTTATGAATTTAACCTCAATCGAAGAGGTATACGTGGCGTGGCTAGATAAAGTCGCGGTATTAGTTAGACCTAGACTCGTGTGTGTAATTTGAGTGGTGTCAGTATCGATAACATTATATCATGTATGTCTATGTGTTGTCCGCGGTAGCGGAGTTTTATTTTCCTTCATTCGCCACAGAGGCGGGTGTTGATATATATATATCTGGTTTGGGA
This sequence comes from Sambucus nigra, assembly GCA_949130495.1. Taxonomy (NCBI): domain Eukaryota; kingdom Viridiplantae; phylum Streptophyta; class Magnoliopsida; order Dipsacales; family Adoxaceae; genus Sambucus; species Sambucus nigra. The sequence continues at coordinate 529,041,456 of OX422217.1, read as the reverse complement.
TGCTCGTTTCATATGTCTATACGAGTATGGTGATATGATGCATATAACACGTTATGGTGTATTTTCGGAGCGATAGCAGGCTAAGAATGGCATGTCTATCGTGTCCATGGTTCCTGGAGGGAACAGGTTATTGTTGCGGTGTCTCACCTAGATATAGGTTGAGTTCACCTTATTTATTGTGGGATATGGAACTTCGATGAGTAGAGGTTTCCTTATCATGATTTTGAGTATATGGCAACCTTATATATATGATTTAAGGCCCACAGGATTATTGTTGAGCTGTAAGATTAAGCTCAGTGCTGGTTTGCGCGAGGACTGAATATTGGTACGAGCGCTTGGTGATGTGACTCTTAGTTAGAGATAGGAGTTCATATCACCTTTTGTTGATAAGGGATAGGATTATACCGGTTGCATGTCTGAAATAAAGGAACTCCGTGACCAACGAAGTCAAGTGTTAATGTGTGGAGGGGTTCCTTGTTTGGATTTCGCTTTGTGAGACGCTCCACACATGACTCTTAACGGCGCCGGGCGTGGAGAGCGGTTATAGGATGCGAGGATGTTGATTTTGTGGAAAAGTCTTATAGTGTGGATGAACCACTATAGGCTATGAGCCACACGATATTGATATACTTATGGAAATATTGTGCTATGGAAAAGCACTAAAGTCGGCCCCTCGCCACAAGTGGGTGGGTGAGGTTGGACTTAGAGAAATTGGTTTGAGGACCAGCCTTAATGAAAAGGAAAATTTTGAGAAGGTATGCTTTGGGCATTATGTACGTGACACTTTTTATAGAAAGTGGGTACTTTGATTGATTAGGTTTCCTTCCGTATGGGCAAAAGGATAAGATAGTAGTAATGTGTTCATAGGCTAGCCTAGTAGGATTTAGGACGTCCCGCTTGTGTGCCTTGGGTCTCTATATCTCGATGACCGACTACGCGAGGGAGTAGTGTAACGGGAGGGTTCCTTGTTTGGATTTCGCCTTGGCGAGACGTCCCACGCACGAAACTAAGCAAATGTCGGGAGTTGAGGGAGGCCTTGGGCAATAGGAATATATTTAGAATACTCGTTTCGCTTAGTTAGGGTAACGCATAGTTCGTAGCATTTGTAATAATGTAGGTTCGATAGAGTTAGTGGCGCCGAGGTTAGGAGGATTGAAAATTTCGCGGGTCGGGAGGACCCATAGATGAGTATTACACCGAGGAAAGGAGATCCTTATTGGGAGAGAGTGTTACGTGTCAGACGTTCACAATAGATGTGCAGATATGCACAGGTTAAAGAGGTGTATGGACACCTTGGTGAGATAGTATTATATACCACCCGAAATAGGATGGGCGTAGTATATAAGGTTGGAATTCATGTCGATAGGCATTACAGATGATGGGTATTATGTGACGTATTAGAGTCACTCTACGATCGTGGTAGTCGTGTAGCATATGGTTAGGAACCATTGGGTTACTATCTTTCCCTTGAGGTTTTAAGATTTCTAGTGATCCTAGTTAGATGGTGTAGGTTATATCCGAATTTCGAGGACAAAATTCCGTTGTAAGGGGGGGAGTATGTAACAACCCGCCCTTTTGGAGACAATTAAATTCCATAATTAAGTATAAATTTGAATTTGGAAAATTTCTCGAAATAGTAATTTTTGAGATTTTCGAGGAATGAATGATTTTTTATTGATGTTGAGATTATTCTTGGGACTATATAGGTCGAAATATTTTAATTACATGTTGTCGTGGAGTATAGCGACAAAAGAGGTAAGATGTTGAGTAGAAAACCCGCATTTACTTTTATGGGTTAGAATAGTGATTTGTGTTCAAGTACCTCGGATGAAAATTTCGACTGCACCATGAGTCTTAGAATGTCCGAGATAGTCGAAAAAGAGTGTCTGATTGTCGAAATTGAGTTTCGGGTAATTTTGGAGTTAAACGGGCTCGTAATTGAGTAAACGAGTCGTTTTTGGGTTTTCAGGGGTTAAACCCTTTTCTCTATATATAAAGAGGGAGAGAGGGAGAAAAAGAGAAAGAGAAAAGAGAAAAGAAGGAATAAAGAGAGAGAGGAGGAGAGAAAAGAGGAGAAGTGGGGGAAACTCCGGTCAAACTCCGCGGGATTCAGCTCAAGGTCGTCGGATTTCATCCTCTAGGCAAGTGTTTACTTGCTTTATTTCATTTTGTGCATTCCTCTCATATCACAATTGGTATAAACATGATTTTAGGGTTAGAACCCTTAAAATAAATTTTGTAAAATTTGGATATGAGTTTACAAATTGATGTAATGTAAACTCTTAATGATTTCTAGTATTAAATCCATGTTAACGGAGTATAAAATGAAATTGAAATGGGAGAAATGCCCAAACCTAGGTTTTATGGATTTTAGGGTTCAAATCCAAGAGATATGGGTTAATACCCAAAAATAATTGATGTGTTAGTTGTAAAACATGGATTAGATGTTTATTGAGTTGTTGGATGAGCTTAGAAACAACAAAAATGGAGAATAATGGAGGTTTGGATATTTTTGAAGATAATGAATAGTGACCTGCGTGTTAACCGAATCGATTCGGCTAGGGAGAATCGATTCGGCTCTCGGTCAAAAACTGAAATTTGTAGATCTCTTCGATGCGGTCGCGTGGGCGCCGACCGCGTATTTTTTCTGATTTTTTTTGGATTTATAGTGATTTTCCTACGAAAAGCTGTCCGAGATCAAAATAGTTAGTCAGAAATTAAGAATAGAATTATTTAGAGATAAATATTAGGGGTTCTCAAATAGAGTGTTAGGACCTCTAAAGGACTTGATGAGAGAGTAAAACTTTGGGTTTGTAGGAATAAATCCGACTTAAAGTTTAAATGGTGAGTGGATTAAATTTTGGGTTTTGGGTAATATATAAAACCCTAAGTAGATTTGGGATTTTCGGACAAGCCGAATCGATTCGGACAGGCCGAATCGATTCGGTAAGAGACAGTTTGAAAGTACAACCATTTCGAATCGATTCGGACAGGGCGAATCAATTCGGTGGCCAGCGAATCGATTCGGGCAGGCCGAATCGATTCGGTCCTGGCAAAATTTTAAGGTTTTCTCCTTTTAAAGTTTAGGGAGATTTAAACTATGGTTTTGGAGATTATTATCGAGGATTCTAGATATCACATTAGGACTCCTAGATAATGGTATTGAGGGTGAATAAACCCCGAGATGAAATAAGGAACCTCGGATTAATTTAGTGTACGATCTGGGGTATGGATTTAATGAATGCTTGGGAATACTTTGGGTTTAGTATCATGCTAAAATGAAAGCATGATTATGATTCCTCGAGAGAATCTTTGGGATTATTGGCCATCGATAGATGGTTTGATAAATATGGCCATTTTTATATATTCAGGGAGGAATATATGGTATATATATATATATATATATATATATATATATATATATATATATATATTATGTGATTAAGTATATATGATATGATATAAATGATTTTGAAAATATATAGATGAATATTTTCAAAATGGGAAAAAGGTAAATGATTTTGATAATTAATAAATTATGGTTACACACCTCCCTAAATCGCTATCATAAGGGAAGTTGCGTACGTTATGGTGATGCCCCCTGGCTAATGAATGCAAGGTGGCTATAGTCCTATAGGCCATATGGTGATTATTGTTTACTGCGCTGGTTAGGGGATTCTGGGTGTGGTCTTGACTTTCCCGCGGGCAATATGGCCGCTTCCCGACGTTGGTAGGTTCCCAGGTTGTCTTGTATATATAGGCCCTGTAAGATGATAGCCATTTAGGGGCGCGACCAGTGGGGAAACCCGGAGGGGCGGTCTTAGTTGTATTAAAGCAATTTATGATAATAAATTGGCTTTAATTTACATTTCCTGAGTATAAAAAGGGAAATGGGATAAAGGTTTGGCTTCGGTAACACTCCCGGATGGAAGAAGGGATATGGAAGCATATGATATGATCAAAGCATTTTCATGGTAATGGAAATGGCTTTGGGTACATTTCCTGAGTGTAAAAAGGAAAATGGGAAGATATAAAACGAAAAAGCATTTTTATGATAATAAAATTGGCTTTTAAAAGTATATGATTTGTTAAAGCAATTCATGATAATGAATTGGCTTTTATATTTACATTTCCTGAGTATAAAAAGGGAAATGGGAAGTTTTGAGAAAATGAAAGTATTGATAAATACTTGATATATGAACCCTCATTCCAGGAGATAGATCCTGATGTTTATGGTAAAATGTATATATATATGGATGAATCGAGTACCAAGGGTCTAATGGATCCCGACGATCGACCTTTCCACATAGTAGTGTATCGGGGGGGGGGGGGGGGGTTCCTTGTTTGGATTTAGCTTTGCGAGACACCCCACGCACGAATATGGCAATGTGTTGAGACTGGGGAGAAGTTTAATCCTTAGTTCTCTAATATTATAAATGCTTATGGTATATATATATTTATATATAGCTTTCTGTACTGAGGGACTGCCGGATCTCGAAGATCGACCGTCCACGTAGTAGTGTATCGGGGGGGTTCCTTGTTTGGATTTCTCTTTGCGAGACACCCCACGCACGAACATGGCATAGCGTTGAGACTGGGGTGAAGTTTATCCCTTAGTACTTGGACTATCTGGGGTAGATAGTGGTTGGGTGATAGACTAGTTTAGCAGGGTAGCTTGACTTGAAGGTTTTAGATAGTTGCGCTAGATGTGCACTTTTAGAAGAGAGGTGAGGGGTATCTCATGGGAGTGCGATACCAATCTAAATATGAGAAAACCTTTTTCTAAACAAATAAAGCATTTATGCACTTGCAAAATATTTTCAAACTCGGGCTCTGACTCGTTTATCTACTTTTCCCTCTCTTGTTATATATTATATATATATAGATGTCCAGACACAGGGACGCCTGGATGGCACTTCTTTCGAGTCAGACGTCAGCTGCAGCAGCTGTGGATGCGTGTAGTTTTTGATATCCGCTTCCATTCTTGAAATCTAGATAGGAGGTATTGTATAAACATTCGAGCCAACGGCTCAATTGCATTTAGTTATTCTTTCAGTACAGCATTCGATATGGTTGTATATTTTGACCGAGTGTTCGGTTATTTTATTTCATTTCAGTTTTATTTAAGGATTAACTTGTGGATGCTTTATTTATTGTTGTTAAAAAGAGTAGTAAAGTGAAAATTTTGACACCGGCCTAATAGGTTATTAGTAATTAAATGGAATTTCGACAGTGATGCTAAGAATTATCCATATGAGACTCCTGTTATAATTTGATATAGGAGTGATCGCCCGGTATTTTATTAGGCGGGGTGTTACACATAGTTTGTCCCGTCAAAAACTGGCATTTTATTATATAATTTCTCCATTATGAACACACTCGTTTTTAAAAATCAATTTTTCTGAAAATTGATATCTTAGAAAAATTTTGCGGAAAATTACACGGTAAAGTTGTGTAATTGGCTCTGATACCAATTTGAAAAGAGTGCGCATTCGTTTAAATAGAGATATTATTTTATTAAACTCAGTTTTTATCAATTAAGTCCTAAACATGCATCTATATGTGATTGAATAAGATGATGAAACATGCAAGAACATTCAAACACACATATGTGAGGAAAAATCCCTCAAAGGGGCAAAACCTTTTATTTTCACTATAATTTGGTAAGATACAATTACACGGATTACAATGAAAATACAGTGACACAGAAATACCCGCGGGTGTTGGTTCTGTAGTCGACGGCTGGAACTTTCCCTTTCCAGGAGGGCAGAAATGAAGAAGAAGGACGGTCTTCTCCACAAGAGTATGAGCAAACACAAGGTTGTGTTCTTGAGTTGCAAACGGATTCACAAAGGTTTGGAAAAGTTGTGTGAATCAAAACATGAGTCTTGGGACTCAAAATTATGAAGACTACGAGTATTTGGACTCTCAAAAATCGTCTGTCAAAGTCTTAGAGAATACACCACCGAAATAGGTATATATATAGGAAACTTGGTGGAAAAAATCTTGGTAGATCTGATCGTGATTATCAAGACCGGATCGGTCCGATTTTGATGCCGGATCGGTTCGGTATCGGATCGGTTCGTTTTTCAAAATGACCTCATCGGTTCGGCTTCGATCCGGGGTTTACTGGTTTTGATACACATCGGATCGGTCTGTTTTGATGTCAAATCGATCCGGGGATGGATCGATTAATTTTTAATAGGGCCGGATTGGCCCGATTTACCAAACAAACTTTACCAAGTTCATGACTCTTTGATATTTGGATCCGTTGATGTAGATTCGATGTTGAATTTCTTCAACGGTGTAACGGCGTATGACATACATATTGACAATGTCAAAAAATGACCTTACAAAAACTGTAAACAGTTAAAAAAATATTTCAATAAACTCTTAACACGTTAAAATATAAAAACTTTCAATTATGTAAAGCCATAGAGGCCAAATGAACATTTATCCAACTAAAGGGATATTATTCAAAGTTGCCCGTAGTGGGAATCCCATAATTGTTCTAAATCAACGATGCATTATGAGGTATAAAGGCAATTAACGTAGAATTCAGGCAATTCTCAAACATCTAATATCTTTATGAAATCAAACTATGTGCTTTATTGTTCCAAAACCCAAATATTTTATCACGAGTGTACCCAATATCATTAAATATTATACATCTATATTATCAAATGGATTTTCTATTTTAACTTGCTCATATCTTAATGTTGAGGACGTGATATATAAACTAATTTATCAATTTTACATGCTTCTTCAGCTATTTTATGTCACTGTCATTACACCAAATTGAAAGGAAATCATTAAAACCTCGATGGTTTAAATATAGTTATGTATGGCTGGTGCAAAAGGCACCCACTAGAAATGTTAGTGGGCACCGCAACACAATAGTTTACACATATGTGTTATAGAAAATAATGTTTTAATTACTTTACCAAATATATATATATATATATATATATAATAAATACAAAATTTATTTATTAAGGCAAGTGTTGGACACTCTGAGCATAATATAATATTTGCCTCACACTTATGATATATGGACTCGATGAAATATGTCACCCATGATACAATAATCACTATATGCAATAGTAGCACTCCAAATTAGAAGTTTTTTGGCGAACCAACAAAGGAATAAACTCTCATTTTATACATGAAAATGAGACAAACTCGGTTAAAAGTTGTATGAACTAACACCAAAAAACGACACCGAGCCACCTATTTATAATAAAAATTGACGGTTAAAAATAGTTAGAAAATATGCCAATAATCAGAATTGTTACAAAAGTTGAGATACGAAATATCTCAAGAGTCATAAAAGTTGAGATAACATATTTAAAAATGGAATAATAAATTGGGATAGAAAAAAAAAATTGGACTCAGAAATTAAATAAAAGGGCTAATAAAATTTTGCCCCAAAAGTTAATACTTTGGCCAAGTCAAAGCCCGAGAACGTACCGAGACGGACTAGGTCAGGTCACCGGTGGCACGTGAATGTGGGATTGAAAGTCAATCCAAGCCCATATAGGTCCTCCCTCCTATATTGATTATAATATACTACACTCATTTTTTTACATTCTTCCTATGTGGGACAAGGGCTTTAACATAATACTGCAAACCAAATTCCATGTTCCAAGTGACAACATTGAGCTATAATTTATCATTCATTAATTAATGGTTTTTCTACATGTGAGTATACCACGTTATACTCATCTCGGAGGATAATGCGTGTCATCTTCAAACCATCTTGAACGATATGTGTGTCCCACATTTAATTGACCATAAACTTGTTCAAAATCCAATTTTATCAACTTAAATAATTATTATAAATACCAACAATACATACAATCATTTAAAAGTGTGTGTGCCCACAAATAATTTCAGTTGGTGCCTTTATCTAGGGCCAGCTTTAGGCATAGGCCATCTAGGTCGTCGCCTAAGGGCCCCAAATAATCGGGCCCCAAAATTAAAAAAAAATAGTATATAAAAAAATTAGGTATAAAAAAATTGTTTAAAATAAATGTAGTTATGAAAAAAATAAACTCAATCTAATACTAAATGTTTTTCCCACATAAAAAGAGCTACCAAAAAAGTTCAAACCCAGTCTAATACTAAACTCACAAAATTTAACCTATTTTTAATACATTCACCCATCCACTTTTAACACACTCACTCACAATGGTGATTGATTTCTATTATTAATTCGGTGAAAAAATGCCAAAAATAATGTTTAGGTTGAATGAGATAAAAAAAGCTGTCATTTTATAAAGGGTTATAAGCTAACAATTTTTTGACCCATTTTTCTTAAATAGCAAAACAATTAATTTTGAGCTAAAAATAATTTGAGGTGTACCCTTTTTTTAAAATAAATAAGATATTTATTGATCTGTTAGAGAGAATAGCCCTCTCTGCATGGCTTACAAATGTAGGAACTTGATAACTAAAATAATAAAAACAATTAAATAGGAACTTTTGAGAATCTACTAAGATAGCTTCTCTAATAGCACTAGGAATTTCTAGGTGATAAAGGAAGATTGAAGTGTATTTTTGAGAAATCCCATGTTTGGAAAGCATCATAGCAGGTTTGTATCTTCTGAGGAACACAACTTGATGTATAAATGATTGATATGAAGGAAATCCTTGATATCTTTAATAAAGGATCTAATTTTCTATGGAGGGGATGATGAAAAGGATGAGATAAGATCAAATATGATTTTTGAATCAGTTTTAATCTCTACATGAGAAAAAAATTTCTCCTTGTAAAAATTATTGCCAACCATTATAGCTTGTGCTTGAGCTTCAAGAATTGAACCCCTGATAAAGATCTTTGAGGATGCCTAAATAAATTACCCTAAATCATTCATTAAAATAATCCTTGTTCCCATATTTGAATTGATATCTGATATGCATGTACTGTTGAGTTTGAGTCTTCCTCTAGGAGGACATCCTCAAGGCATTAGTGATTTGAAAGATATTAAGGGTTGCTTGAAGTTAAAAGAGAAATCATTTTTTGCTTCCTTACTTAAATCGGAGGTACCACATTTGATAGTGAGGTTTTGATTAAGCTTTGAAACTGTAAACATCACCTTAGAAATTATCAAATTAGCTCTCATAGGTTTATCTTAAAAATGCTTTATTTATCGCAAGACAAATTTCCCAAATGATTTTAAATAGAATAATATTAAGCATCCATTGAGAGACATTTGATTTACATAATTGTAACCACCACTGGATTATAGAATCGTGAATAGTAGAAAATCTTCGAGTGACTCCTATTAAACAACAAAAATAATCCCATATTTTGAGAGCTATGGGACCTGAAATGAGTAGGTGGTTTAGAGATTCAAGTTCCTTATAGCAGTACTGGAATCTTGAAGCCAATTTAACTCCTACCTCCTGGATTAGAGCTTCAATAGGAACACATTATGATAAAGCTTTCCACATAAAAGTAGAAATATTTTGAGGGATTTTTGAATCCCAAGAAAATTTAAAGGCCAAGGAAGATAATCTAGTACTTCTAATTAGCTCATAAGTATAAGAGAATGAGAAATTGCCACTAGTAGAAGGAGGGCATACTAGTTTATTATCCATCCAGAGAGAATTTGTTTCTATAGTAACCAAGCAGATTTGATTCTTCTAAAGGCCATTGAACCACTGCAAGAAGTAACATTATGATATTCTGAATTCATAAATTCAGCCCATAGACTTTTATTCTCCTTCATATTCCAAGCCAATTTGATATTAGTAGCAACCATAATATAGGATAAATTTCTTATGTCTAAACCACCTTCATGATTAGGAAAACAAATAGAGTCCCATTTGATTTAAAGATATTTCTTCCCGTATTCCTTCTACACTCCCCAAAAGAAATAACTAATCAATTGAATTAAGAACAAACTTACGAGGGTGTAAAGTAAATAGAGAATAAATAGGCATAGAGGTAAGAACATACTGGATCAAAGTGACTCTTCCAGCAAAAGAGAGAAATTTAGTCTTCCAACTATGAATCTTAAAAGTTATTGACTGGATGAGAGGAAAAAAATAAATAACTTTTCTTCTCCTTTTAGAGTTCAACCTAGATATGTGATAGGTCCATTAGCAACATTGAAACCTATAGCTTAAGATAATTTTAATCTGGCAGCAGAAGGAGCTTTAGAACTTAAAGAGAAATAACTTTTCTCTTTATTAATGAGTTGGCCTGACTCTTTATTATAGGAATCAATATCCATCATCAAATTTTGTAGGCTTATCTTCAATCCTCTAGATAAAATGATTAATTCTTGTGCATATCCAAGATGACTAGCCAAATGGAACCCTCTAGGATGAGAAAAATGAGAAATAGATCCACCACACATTTTGTCATTTAAACCTCTACTAAAAACCTCTGCCATGATGATGAATAAGCTTGGTTATATGGTGTACCCTTGCCTAATACCCCTTGAAGGTTTAAAGAAACCCATAGGCTTATTATTAATAATGACTAAAAACCAAGTAGACAATATGCATCTCCATATTAAATATATAAAAGTCTCTAAGAATCGAAAGGCTCTTAAAGATTTTATTAAGAAATGCCAAGAAGTTCTATTATAATCTTTATCTATATCTAATTTCAATATTACTTTACCTCCATCAACTATTTTGTCAATTAAGTGCATCATCTCTTGAGCTAAAAGGATGTTGTCCAGCATACTCCTCCCTTGCACAAAGTTAGGTTGATTATTTGAGATTAGAGAAGGAAGCATGGGGCTTAGTCTTGAATGAAGAATTTTAGTAATTATCTTATAGCTAAAGCTACATAGATTGATAAGTTTGTAATCCTTACAAAAAGAAGGTCTATTAACTTTAGGAATAAGTCAAATAAGAGTAAAACTCGAAGACTTGGGAATATCAACTCCTAAAAAGAAGGCTTGGATAGCATTCATAAGATTTTTTTAATAATATCCCAACAAAGCACATAAAAGTAACTATTGAAGCCGTCACATCCTGCCAAGCTATTATGGTTCATCTCCTTAATGACTTTGAATATCTCTTCTTCTTCTAGAATAGATATCAAATTACTATTCATCTTTTTGAGTCCTAAGCTTAGGTATAACTTCTAGCATGCCTTTATCTTCTAGAGGACCTGCAAAAAATAAACTTAAAAAATAATATATAAAGTGGTTAGATGTATCTTCTTTTTTCTCCCGGACTCTTCCTTCTTTATCTTTGATTGAATGGATCCATTGTCTCCTTCTATGCTGTTGAACTTGAACATGATAGAATTTAGTATTTATATCCCCATTTTTAGTCCATTCACATCTAGATTTTTGAAACCAAAAAATTTCCTCTTTTGCTTTTGATCTCCACTGTCATCATTCACTGACTTCAATTATTCTTGAAGAAGATTATCTTCCAACTAATTAATCTCCGTAAAAATATCTTTGAAAACATATTTGCTTCAAGATTTCAATGCAGATTTCAGTCTCTTAAGCTTAAAAGAAAAAACCTCCATATACCTCCATGTAGCAGCCTCCTCCCAATATCCTTTACTAAATTTTTAAAACCTTCATTAGATCCCCACATGTTCTGAATCTAAAAAGTTTAATCAATGATTCTAAAAAACTTTGAATAAAAACTAATAAGGGACTATGATCAGAGCAATTCCTATTTAGATGGTTAATAGATGAGTTTGGGAAAAAAATAATCCAAGATAAATTTATCAAACCTCTATCTAGCCTTTCAAAAAACATAGAGCCATTGACCTCTTTAGACCAAGTAAATCTAGACCCTTTGAACCCCATATCATGCAAAGAAAAACTAAATAAACATGAATTAAAGTCAGCTGCACCATTGAAGTCAATATCTCTACCTCCAGCTCTTTCATCACCATTGCAAACTATATTAAAGTACCCAACAAAAATTAGATGATAATTATTGCAAATTGTAGAAATATAAGCTAAGGAGTTCCAACACCTTTCTCTCCATTCTTATGCTAGCATAGACTAAATTAGCACCTATAAGAGATTTAATAAGAGGATGATCAATCCTTATTAGAAAATTTTTATCACCGTCCATTAAAACATCACTATGAATCCCATGTCTCCAAAAACACCATTTTTTATTCAATATATTAAAAGAGGAGCCATCAAATCTAATGATTCTCCTTATATAATTAATTTTTTAACTATCAATCATAGGTTTAAGTATATCGAAAAAGGACAAATTGTGATTCTTACAAAGATTTTTTAGTCTTCTTTTAGTAGGTATATTCACCACTCCACTAACATTCCATACTAAGCCTTGGTTCATTAAGATAGAAGTTGAGAAACTTGCTTGGATCCTTTACTAGCTGACCTGGTAATTCTTCTTTTGGTAATGAACAATTTTATGTTCCCTTTAGCTTTTATTTGTTGTCTTTTAATGGGCATAGAATGATAAAAACGATTTTTCTTCTTGTCTTCAATATACTTATGGTATGCTGCCATTTTTCAGACAATATTTTAGAGAAATAAATCGGTTCCTCCGATTTGGAATCTTTGTCAATATTAGGAGTCTCATTATTTGAGTAATATCCCCTCTTGCAAAAACTATTCTTATTCTCTTATTTGTCTCTTTTGGATCATGAGTTGTAATACTTTTCATCCTCTATGTTAATCCCCTTCTTTTGGAGCAACTCTTCAATGTTTATATCCTCTTCTAAATCTTCCTTCCATTAACCTTCCTCTTTTTTATCACTCTCACTGAAGTCTTTAAACGTTGCTACTATTTTATCCATATCATTTTATCTAGGAATCTTTTCTTAATCTCCCTTATTAATATCATAAACATGAACTTCTTGATCTTCAATTTCTTAGTTATACATATTTACTTTACTTATAGAAGCTTCCCTAGCATCTGACTTGTTCTTCAAAACTGGCAGCCTCTCTGGTTTCTTCTCCTTAATTCTATAAATCTTGGTTGGTTCTTGAAGGGTAGCAGGCTTCTTGATGTGGTTAACTACTTGTTCTACAACTTCTTTCCCCTTGTTATTTTATTTATATCTTAGCTCCATTTTGAACATACAATTCAATTCTTAGTGTCCATGTTTACTACAATAAGAGAAGTAATAAGGCAATTCTTCATATTCGATGGATTGCCAATACCCAAAATCACCACAGGCAATCCAGATCCTATAAGGTCTTGGTTTAAGGAGATCCAATTACATAAAAACTTGGGCAACACTAAGTTTGTTGATGTTTTATGTAGACTAATCAATCTTTAGGGGAATTCCAACTGCTTGACCAACAGAAAACAAAGGTTCCTTCGTAAAAAGATGAGCCGGTAAGCCTGGAAAATTGATCCATGTAGGAACAATAGGGATTTCTTGATCAGTTTCAAATTTTGGGGACCATTTAAAAGTCCTCATAGGGCTTTTACAAATATACCATTGGTCTTTGATCCAGAGCCTCATGAAATATTTTTGACAATTGACTCTTATAAGGATATGTTTATGATCTAGAAGACCAATATGATAAGTATCCTTCAGACCAAAGGATTCAAAGTTTTTTCGAAAAAACTCCTTTGAATGCCTACCATGTGAGAACTTTCCATCGATGGCATGTTTGTATGGGGCTGAAAGTAGATTAACTTCTTCCTTTGAAAAGATAATTGCATGTTCACCCTTATATTTTGAAAGAGGCTTGAACTTAATTGCATAGGAAGGTGGTTGTTCTATTAAAATGCTAGCAAATGATTTTTTCCAAGGGTTAGATGGATCATCAGGTTTTTAATTTATGGATGTTGAAGGTGAAGGTTGGTTGGTTGTCATGCAACCCTAGTTAAGGTTATGGCAGCTAGGGAGAGAAGGCTCGTGTGGGGTTCGGATAACATTTAACCAACTTATCTAACATTTTGAGGCATACCCTGGAATGTTAAGAACTCATAAAAAAATTAGAACATTTTTTTTACTATTTTAAAATAAATCATCCGTTAATCCATTTTAGCTAAAGACTAAATGATAAAAAAAAATGATCTTTCAGTGCTTGGGTAAGTACCACATCAGTTCGATGTGAGAATCTCCTTTCCAACTCCTTCTTATAAATAATCTTGCTTGCCTTCTTTAAACCTAAGTTGATTAAGATTTAAATTGTTGTCAAGACTTTGGGTTTAAAGTTTGACGTGTATTGTTATTTTAATAAAAAAAATTGACTGATAAAATGATGTTAATCCTAGTCTTTTGGGGGTTCGTTTTTTTTTTGGAAAAATAAAGTTATTTCTATCATCTGGTAAACTTCATTATTTTGGTAAAAAAAATGACTAAATAAAAAATGATATACTTTGATATATATATATATATATACGTTGAAGTCAAAAACTAGATTACCTCTAATTATTTAATCACAAATAAATAAGATAATAAATAAATAAATAAGACGAAGGATTTTTAAAGTGGTTCAGCCGTATGAGAATGGCCTACGTCCACTATTTTTGTATTGCTGACTGTTTGCTTGGAATTCTCGATAAGTGGTTTACCCAGAAATCCAGAGTCCCCTTCTAATGAGGAGGTTACAATGTATTTATTGCCTTGAGGCTGTACATGTGAAAGGACAATGCGCTGTTATCTAGTATACATATACATCTGTATAATAATAATGAACATTTAATGCACAGTCGTCTTTTTTATTCTCTTGATTCAGATGCTTTGCACGCAAAGTTGCTCGGACCGCCTGAGTTGCTCGGACCGCTTGAGTTTCTCGGGGGCTAGAGTAGCTCAGTACACTTAAGTTGCTCGGGGGCTAGAGTAGCTCGGTATGCTTAAGTTGCTCGGGGCGTATGAGTTCCTCGAGGATCCTGAGTTGCTCGGGACACTTGAGTTGCTCGTTTAAAATTTTTGTATTTGACAGGTAGATCTCCACGTGTCTTCAAATGATTAGTCCATGTCAGCAGACTAAATTTGGTATCAACAGAAACCCCCAATGTTTCACAGTTGAAGTTGAAGGAGAGTGCGTTTTGCTCAAAAGCTGCTTGGATTATTGATCTTCATGAATTTTAGGAAAATCTTCGTTATATATAAACTCCTTTTTGAGTGCATAGTATCAGGATTTTAAAGTATTTTGAATTTTCATGACCCCTTCGATATTTGTGCCCTTTTCTTCTTTTTATCGTCGAAAACGCAAACTTCTTCCCTTGTAATCATTGTCTTTCTCTATTCCCAAGGTAAAGTAGTTAAACGCGGTAGAAATCATGTCTTTTTTCACTTTTCAAATTTGTATCTTTGAACTTTTCATCTTTTCTCTGTCTTGTGCTTTCGTTCTTTCCATCGTTCATTGACAACTGATCTCTATTTTCTCTGTAAGATTTTCTTCCTTCCTCTATATTTTATTCTCAATGGTTTATCCTGTTGAATCGTTAGACAAATTTCGATTTGAGTTTTCAATCCTTTCGTGGGTTATTTTGGAAGAACTTTCTGAACCTTCTGATTATTTTTCTTTGGCCGAGGGACATTGGTTCCCCAGTCTTTTTGTAGTCGAATGTGGTTTTTCTTTCCCGCCAAATCCCTTGTGTTTGGAGTTTTGCCAATACTTTGATGTTGTACCTGCAAGAATAGCTCCAAACACATGGAGGATAATTAATTTTGTATATAGGTTGAATCAATTTCATGGAACTCGATTAGGGATTCCAGAGATTATGTACTATTATAGATGGGTTGTCAGTGATACCACCTTCTATTTAAAAACTAGATTTTTGAATAGAGATTTAGTTGTCAATCTTCCTGATGCCAAAAGGGATTATTTTGAACATGGTGTTATGATGAAAAATTGGCAACACCCTCCATTAAATGGAGATGATGTATACCAAGGTCCCAGGTGTCCACTTTATGGCAATGGGATAGGTTGTTTTTATTTTTGAAATCTTATTTTCTTTGTATTTGATAAAATGCATCACTCACAATTGATTCTGTTTGTTACAGTTGATAGTAAAAGGAAACCTCCAAAGGAAACTGAGGTTAATATAAATCATTTAAAACTTATCTGGAGCTTGCACCAGTCTGTTATCGAGGAGCATATTAGATCTGCTTCTTACTTGCTGCAATACAAGAGCTACACTTCATATTTCACTGCTCGTCCTCGTCCAGTGGTGGTTGATCTTGACCAAGTACCATCACCAGCCTCTGAGACTAGTGTGGAATGTTCTTCTTCTGAATCGAATATTCCTATCACTAATTTGATGAAGAAAAGAAGAGGTCCTGCCTTTTTTAACAAGTCTACCTTTGCCCCTGTAGAGGCAAAGAAAAGTAAAAAAGATGTCCCAGATGAGGGGACAGAGAAAATAGATGTACCCCCTCCTATTGTTGCCCAGAAAGCTAGCAAGAAACCCCCTGTGGGATCGAGCAAGACTATTACTGTCTCTCCTTCAAGTGATGTCATTGTCATTTCACCAAGTAAGACAGCGTCTTTAGTTGAGACTGCTCCTATTCCTCTGAGGAGATTAAAGAAAAGTTCTTCGGAGAGACCTGCTGAACCTGTCTCTCAACCTTCAAATGTTGAAGGTGGTTTTCCAACTTTTGTTCCTCCGAGCTCTTCTGTGGGCTTGGTTAGATCCTGGACTGTCCCAGAAGTCCAAGGTATTGAAGGTACTCTTTCTCATGATAGAATCACTACTTTGGCTGCTCAACACATTGCCTCAGTAAGTATTATTGGCCCGAGTCTTTTTCTTTCTAATATTATGCTTATGTATTGACTTAAAGTTATTTCTTTTTTCAGCTGGTGACGTGTTTCAATAGCATCTTGAAGAAGGATGAAGCTATTAGGGCTTCAATCTCCTCGGGTGGAGTGAAGGGAGCTTTTGTTGGGTTGACCCAATCCTTGAAAGATTCTCATCAAAAGTACGAGGAAGATAAAGTTGCTTGGGAGAAGCAATTCAAGTCCATCGAGCAAAAGAGAAATCAAGCTGTGAGTGCCTCCAAAGAATTAGAGAGAAAATTGAAGGAGTTTGAACAGAGCAACGAGAAGCTTGAGGCCAATCTCAAGTCTGCTCAAAATGAAGTTGTTAAACTTTAATATGTCGAGCGACAGAAAACAGAGGCGAAAGAGAAGTTGAAGGCTGCCGAGGAGCTCCTTTGGGAAAGGACCTCCTTGAAGAAGGCAAAAAGGAAAAATGCAGTTAAAAAATCTTTCAGTGCTAGTTGGGATAAAGGATGGAATAAGGGCTTGGCTGTCATGACTTCTCAAATGGAGTATGCCAGTGTCAAATACTTTAGGGATGGATGGGTGGCAGCCTTAAAGGAGATGAAAGTTGTCGAGAACTCTGAGTTATTCCAGCAGCACACCCATGGTCCTCCTCCCTCTCCTCGAGAAGAAGAAGAAGAAGATAAAGCTACTTTAGATGAATCTTCTATGATGACTGAAGATCAAGTCCCAGTTGTCCCTGTTGTTCAGACTTTTGAGCAACCCCAACCATCCAATACTTCTGCCGAGCAGCTTCCCTTATCTTCCGAGCAACCAACTCCTTCATCCAAACCTTCTGAGGAAGTCATAGGGAACAAAGAGAAGGTGTAGAGTTATTCAGGTTTTTTATTTTGCTGTTTTCTTAAATGTAACTTGGAACTATGTATACCTTCTTACGATGAATAAAATTTCGAACTTTGGTTGTTCGTCTTGAATTTCTTCTTTTACTTGCTCTGTCTGCATCATTATTGATTCTTTTTTATTTCTTCTCTTTGCTAGTTTATGGCCAAGATGGAGCTCTTATCGGCTCATGACACATAATTAATGAAGAAATGCAACGACTTTTTTTAAAGCTGGCCACGCAGATCTTAATGAGGCCCAGATAATTGACATCCTTGGTTCAGATGCTTCTAACCGAGCAGTTGAAGCTTATCAATACTTAAAGTGATTGCTCGATCGCGTTGTTGCCAATAATGTGGCCTACTATGAGATGATTGAAGACCTCCAAGGAACTATCTAGGAACTCCAGCAGCAGTATAAATAATCCTCCACACTTATGCATCAAGGGTACGAGAACAAATTTCAGTAATTAAGTGCTGACAAAGGATATGATAAATTCATCTCTGCTCATGAGAAGAAAGAGAGCGTTCTGAAGCTTGAAGTTGAAGAACACAAGAACATCGCTAAGTTGTTGGAGCAGGAAAACATTGCTTTACAAGAAGAGAAAAAATAACTCAATTCTTCTGCATCTTCCTCGGGAGCCTTGGTCCCCGTTAATGATGAAGGTTTCTCTTTCTTAGAGGTAAAAAATGCCAACTTACGAGATGAGTAGGAAACTTTAAAAAGAGCTGGACCCTCTACATCTACCCGTGGACGAGCAAGATCTTCTACTCGTGGATGAGCAAGAGCTAGTCGAATGTCTATTGAATAAGCAAGAACTCAATCGGCTTTGGAGAATCAGGCAGTTCAGCTGATGGCCAAGAATCAAGCTTTGGCAGAAATGTCCAAGAAGATTCTGAATCTTACTAACCAACTCTCTTCTCAGAGTTCTGCTTTGGAAAATAAGGAAATTCTGGTGAAGAATCTCCACGAGCAACTGGAGAGGCTAACTTATCAGTTCCATAAATAACCCAGAGAGTTTTGGATGGCTGGGTATAATGAATCCCTTTACCATCTTTATGCTCGGATCCAGCAGTTAAATAACAAGGGGTACAAGCAAGGGTGGTTGAATGCCCTATGTGTGCTAAAATTGGAGCAGGGCCATTACTTAAGGGATTATTATGACCCTGGAGTTCTTGATTTGCCCATGCCTCATTTTAAGCTTGACATTAGTTGGATTTTTGCTCGGGCAATTCCTCAGTGCTTGATCTCGAAGTATCTCGACGATCACAGTCTTCATGCCAACTTTGAGATATCTCGCGCAGAACATTTGCTTGATCGGCCCTCTGTAATGAATGTTAGAATGCTGCGAGATGTAAATTTTATAAATTCCCCTTATGCATTGGATGATCCTCTTGCTGGGGTAGAACCTGTTTTAAAGGCAAAAGGGAAAAAACCAATAGAATAGGGCTTTTTTTTTAATGAAGTATATTTTTCACATCATATGTAATTCTACTTGATTTGAATGAAGAAATTTTTCGCCATTTCATTGTCTTCTAAATAATTTGTAGAATGTTATTGCTTTATGATTGGTAAATATATGTGCATATATTATACTTATCCCATTTGTTGTTTAATTATAGTAATGATTCCCGACCAATCGGAGTTGATGGTAATGAGTCTCCGACCAACCGGAGTTGGTGGTAGTAAGTTTCCGACCAACCGGAGTTGGTGGTAGTAAGTTTTCGACCAACCGGAGTTGGTGGTAATAAGTTTCTAACCAACCAGAGTTGGTGGTAATTGCTTTCCGACCAACCGGAGTTGGTGGTAGTAAGTTTCCGACCAACCGGAGTTGGTGGTAGTAAGTTTTCGACCAACCGGAGTTGGTGGTAAATGCTTTCCGACCAATAGGAGTTGGTGGTAATAAGTTTCCGACCAACCGGAGTTGGTGTTAATTGCTTTTCGACCAACCGGAGTTAGTGGTAATAAGTCTGAATTTGGTGTGTAGTGTGTAGGACTAATATTCTCAAAAAATTTCAACAAATAAAGAAACTGGGTGAAAATATCACTTTATTCATGTTGAAGAAGTTGCATTACATAGGAATTTCAATTACTGATAATACTTGCGCAGATACTCTGCATTCCATGCATTCTTGAATTCTTCTCCTTCCAAGGTTTCAATCATGTATGTTCCTAGTCGAACAATTTCTGTTACTCTGTAGGGTCCATGCCAGTTGGCTTCCATTTTATTGCTCTTTTGGATCACTTTTTTCAGCACATAATTCCCTTCCTTCAAATCACATTTCTTCACTCTTTTGTTATAGAACAAAGCTGTTCGTTGTTGATATGCTGCATTCCTGATTGTTGCTTCTTCCCTGACTTCTTCGAGCATATCCAGGTCTAACCTTCTCATCAAATCCCTGACAGGAGAGTCGAAATTAAGCACCCTATGCGTGGGTAGACCCAATTCAGCAGGTATCACAGCCTCACTTCCAAATGCCAGCATGTATGGAGACTCTCCTGTTGTTGTTCGTGGTGTGGTACGATAAGCCCATAACACAGAATGTAGCTCGTTAATCCAATTTCCCTTTGCATCATCCAGTTATTTTTTCAAACCATTTAGTAGCGTTCTGTTTGTCACCTCAGTTTGTCAATTGCTCTGGGGATGGTCTGGTGCAGAGTGGATTTTTAGTACATTGGATTGATGACAATATGCAACAAACTCCTCGTAATCAAACTGGGTTCCATGGTCAGTAATGAATGCATGTGGGAGACCATATCTGTAGATAATATTCTTCTAAATAAATTGATAGACTTTATCATATGCCATATCAATAAGAGGTTCAGCTTCCACCCATTTGGTAAAGTAATCCACATCAACCACAAGGTATTTGAATCTTCCCCTGGTCGTTGGAAGTGGCCCAATCAAATCTATCCCCCACATAGAGAATGGCCAAGGGGACGTGATGGGTGTTAATAATGCTTGTGTAGTTCTTCGGATAGAGGAAAAACGTTGGCATTTATCGCATTTCTTAGCATAATCTACGCAATCAGCTCTCATCGTTGGCCAGTAATATCCCTGTGTTGTTATTCTTTACAAAAGAGTCCGACCTGCTACATGGGCTCCACAAGACCCTTCGTGAACCTCCTCGATCAAATCTTTCACTTCGGAGGGATGGACACATCTTTGTAGCCCTGCTATAACTCCTCGCCTATACAAGATGCCGTTGGTCAATACATAATGAGTAGTTTTAAACTTTAGTTTTTTTTCTGCAAGTTTATCAGTTGGCAAAGCCCCCTCTTCAATATAGGCCCTGATGGGGTCTATCCAAGATGGTCCCAAATCGAGGGCAATGAAGTTTATCATCAGATTTTCGTCTATGCTCCGATCAGCTAGGATTTCTATTGGGATTGTTCTTCGTAGCTCGGTTCATGTGGCTGATGCTAACCGAGCTAAGGCATCTGCCCACACATTCTCCAACCTTGGTATTCTAATTAACTGAACTACAGTAAAACTCGATACAACCTCCACTTCTTTGGCATGATACCTGACCATTAATTCTCCTTTTGCTCCATATACCCCCAGAATTTAATTTATGATTAACTGGGAGTCACTGAACACAACGACTTGCTCTGCTTTCATGTTTTTGGCTAGACTTAGACCCACAATCATTTCTTCATATTCGGCCTCGTTATTAGAAGCCTTAAATTGAAAGCGCAGAGAATACTCCACATCAATCTCATCTGGACTGTTTAAAACAATTCCTGCTCCACTGCCCGTAGTGCATAAAGAGACATCCATATACAAATTCCATACAGGTATTTCATCATCAAATATTTTATCAGACAGAGTTCCTCGGTGGAATATTTGGTGCTTCCTTTCGTCCTCCTCCGGTGCCTTTTGCTACTCGTTGATCATCTTTTCTTGCTCGTCTATCGACGTAAGTTGGTCGGGGTTTAAATTTGATGATCCTGTAACATCCACAGGTTGGTCGGAGGCATCTTCTTGAGTAAACTCTACGATAAAAGCCACTACTGCCTGCCCTTTGAACGACGATCTAGGCTCATAAACTATATCATACTCGCCATGTTCTACTGCCCAGTACATCAATCTTCCCGATTTCTCCGGTTTATGCAGAGCTTGCCTTAATGGCATATCAGTGCACACGACTATAGCATTGGCTTGGAAGTATGGTCTCATTCTTCTGCTTGCTTCAATTAGCGCTAGTGCCAACTTCTCTAACCTTGGATATCTGATTTCTGCTCCTCGAAATGCCTTGCTGGTGTAGTAGACTAGTTTCTGCACTCCATCCTCCAATCTTATCAATGCCAAGCTAACAGCATTCTCTGAAACTGCTAGATACAAGTATAGTCTTTCTCCCATCACTGGTCTGGACAATAATGGAGGTGTCCCCAAATATTTTTTTAACTCTTGAAAGGCCTCCTTGCACTCATCATTCCACTCAAAAGTTTTTCGAAGTGTTTTAAAAAATAGGAGGCATCTGTCTGTTGCTCGTGACACAAACCTATTAAGTGTTGCGACTCGCCCTGTGAGGCTTTGCACTTCCTTCTTCGTGGTTGGAGATCGTAGTTCCAATTGAGCCTTGATCTTTTTAGGGTTCGCCTCAATACCTCGTTGATTTACAATATACCCGAGAAACATTCCTTCTCGCACTCCAAATATGCACTTGGTGGGATTTAACTTCATTTGGTATTTCTCTAGTTGATCAAAGGTCTGACCTAGGTCAACTAAACGATCAGAAGCTTTCTTGCTCTTCGTCAGAATATCATCAACATTAACCTCCATGTTATGACTGATTTGCTTTGTAAACACCTTATTCATCAGCCGCTGATATGTTGAACCTGCATTTTTCAATCCAAAAGACATAACATTATAGCAATAAGTTCCCCTTGGGGTGATAAAAGAGGTACTCTCCCCGTCCTCAGGCTTCATTTTAATCTGGTTGTACCCAGAATAAGCATCCATGAAGCTCAACAATTCATGCCCCGAGGTAGCATCCACCAGTTGATAGATTCGGGGCAAAGGAAAATGATCCTTTGGGCAGGCTTTATTAAGATCAGTGAAGTCCACACACATCCTCCACTTGTTGTTTTTCTTCTTTACCATTACCATATTTTCTAGCCAATCAGGATATTTCACATCTTCAATAAAAGAGGCTTTTTGTAGTTTTGTTACTTCTTCCTGTATGGCCTGGTTCTTTTCAGGACTGAACACCCTTCTTCGTTGCTTTACTGGCTTGATTTCCCTGTTCACGTTGAGCTCGTGACACGAGAAACTCGGTTCTATCCCTGGCATATCTTCTTGACTCCATGCAAAAGTCTTCTTTCTGCGTCTTAGAAATCCTATCAATTCCTGTTTGATTGATACATCCAGTAATGCACCAATTTGAGTTGTTCGTTCTGGATGCTCATCATCCAAAATGATATTTTTGGTAGCCTCCATGACTTGTCCCTTCACTAGCTGAGACTCGTCTCTAGGGTCTAACGTTTCAATCTCTGCCTCTTCTGTTTCATCCACTTGATAAGTAGTAGACTTCTTTCTGGATTCTTCACGTTCCTCTTGCTCGGCAGATGAATAGTAGCATTCCCGAGCTACTTTTTGGTCGCCTTTCACCACTCCTACTCCAAAGTTAGTTGAGAATTTTAAACATTGATGTACAGTAGATGGTACTGCTTCGAACTTCTTCAAACCTACCCTTCCCATGATGATATTGTAAGCTGATTGGACATTTTTATCCATTACGAAAAAGTGTACTCTTTCTGTTTGACAAGCAAGACATGTACCGATAAGCATATCTAACTTGATCGTCCCAAGTGGAAAAACCTTTTCGCCAGTAAAACCAAGGAGAGGTCTATGATAGGGCTCTAATTGGGCTATCTTTAAATTCAAACTATCAAAACTTGGGTAGAACATGATGTCCGCTGAGCTAACATTATCCACCAGTACCCGTGAGATCACCACTTCCTTCATTCTCATCTTGATCACCAATGGGTCATCATGAGGATATAGTACTCCTGCTAGGTCGTTCTTAGAGAAGCCAATGACCAACTTGTCTTTATTCACCTTTCTTGGGCGATCATCTTCAGCTAGATTTATTCGCTGAATGTACGATCAAGCTTGAGCCTCATTGAGGTAAGCCTTCCTTTCCGTAGTAAGGTCTCCTCCTCCTGCATCTCCACCTGTAATAACATTACAATCAAATAATCCAAAATAGATTAAAAATACCTCACGTTCTGGTTGTCTTGGTCTTTTGGGGAGATCGGGGTCATCTTGATCATCTCTTGGATCCTCTTCATGACTTCTTTTCTTATCTTCTTTTGCTTGATGAGGAGATTTAGATCTTCTCCTTCTTCGATCGTTGGTCTTTCCACCACTTTGGCGATCAACATACTTAGCCAATTTCCCTCGTCTAATGAGTGCTTCAATTTCATTCTGAAGGGCTATGCACTATTTGGTTGTCTGACCATGGTCTTTATGAAATTCGTAATATTTGGACTTGTCTCTTCTGTCAAGGTCTGCCTTCATTTTTGCTGGCCAGGCTAGCTCCTCGCTATTCTTGATCTCCTCCAGAATGTGATTTATATCTACCTTTAAACCAAATTTCTTCATCTGCTCCAGTGTTTGCTTTGCTTTTGATTTCCTGTTGCCACCATTATTCTTCTGATCCTTCTTTTCTATTTTACCATCTTCCACCTTGGTCTCGTTAGTATCTGCGTTCTTCTTCGTAGCCATGGCTTCCTCGGCATTCATGATTTTGGCTGCTTTAGCCATTAGTTCTGCTATGGTCCTAGGCGGATCTTTGGCTAAAGTGTAGTACAATTTATTTGGCAACTGTCCACTCATCAGAACAGTAATTACTATTTTCTCCTCGTAATCAATTACTTCAAGTTTCTCGTTATTGAAACGAGTAATATAGTCCCTGGTGCCTTCACCTACCTTCTGTCAAACACTTAGCAAGTGTGCTACTCGTTTGACTAGTTTCGCTCCAAAATAGAAATTCTTGATAAAGAGCTCTGCCAGTTGAAAGAAAGTCTCAATTTTCCCCCGAGGAAGGTTCTTGTACGATATCTGAGCTGATCCTGTAAGAGTTCCTAAAAATGCCCTACATCTCATCTCGTCTGGAACTGCATAGATATCGGCAGAAGCTTAGTATTATTCTATATGAAGGACTGGGTCAGTTTTTCCATCATATTTAGGTGTCACCATAGGTGCTTTGAATTTTGATGGTGTGGGAAAATCCACAATTGCCTGTACGAATGGTGTCCCTTGGATAAAAGTTCTTTGCAGAGGATTCTTGGCCTTAGCCATTTCCCCTAATATGTCCTCCAACCTTTGAATAGATCCCTTCCATGCATCGTTTCCCTCCTCGGGCCTATTGGTTCGAGCAACTGATCGCGTTGAATTTGCCTCTTGAGATCGAGCTGCTGGTCGTAATTGGGCAGAGCCTTCCCTTAGATCGGATGGTCGTGGGGAGTTCCTCGATGCAGTCCTAGGAGGACTTCTATTACTCCTAGGGCCCAAACGATCAAAATGAGAGACTCTACTTAATCTTTCTAGAGCACTAGTCCTTTCTGGAGATAAAGTGGCATTTCGTTGAGAATCTGTAGCTCGTACTGATGAAGTCCGACCAGGTTGATAAGAAGGATCATTAGATCTCTCAGTACGATATGATTCGGTGTGTCTAGATTGAGATTCCTATGGGAATAGCATTCGCCTAGTTCGTGAAGAGGGTAAACGGTTATTTCTCTGAACACTTCGTTGTCCTGAATGGGCCGGCACTCCACCTTGAACAGTTTGTATGAGTTGACGCATGGTTTTTTGCATGGCCGTTTGCCCCTGGGCTAAATTAGCCATTATGCTAGCCAGATCTTGAACATTTGGGGGAATGGAAGGGTTTTGAGAGTTCCCAGCGTTTCGATGACTGGATTTCGGATTATCAGCCATTGGTGATGAATTGTTTGGATGAAAAACGCTAAGTATAGTCGTTTCCCATAGACGGCGCCAATCTGTTGATGTAAAAAACTAGATTACCTCTAATTATTTAATCACAGATAAATAAGATAATAAATAAATAAGACAAAGGATTTTTAAAGTGGTTCAGCCGTATGAGAATGGCCTACGTGCACTATTTTTGTATTGCTGACTGTTTGCCTAGAATTCTCGATAAGAGGTTTACCCAGAAATCCAGAGTCCCCTTCTAATGAGGAGGTTACAATGTATTTATAGCCTTGAGGCTGTACATGTGAAAGGACAATGCGCTGTTATCTAGTATACATATACATTTGTACAATAATAATGAACATTTAATGCACAGTCGTCTTTTTAATTCTCTTGATTCAGATGCTTTGCACGCTAAGTTGCTCGGACCGCTTGAGTTGCTCGGGGGCTAGAGTAGCTCAGTACGCTTAAGTTGCTCGTGGCGCATGAGTTGCTCGGGGGCTAGAGTAGCTCGGTACGCTTAAGTTTCTCGGGGCGCATGAGTTCCTCGGGGATCCTGAGTTGCTTGGGACACTTGAGTTGCTCGTCTAAAATGTTTGTATTTGACAGGTAGATCTCCACGTGTCTTCAAATGATTAGTCCATGTCAGCAGACTAAATTTGGTATCAACAATATATATATATATATATATATATATATATATATATATATATATATATATATATATATATATATATATATATATATTAATTCTTTTTTTTGGAAAGTTTTTTATACTTTCAAGCATTAGTTGGGTAAGCTTTAATGAGCAGGCCAAAAGTTAATTTTCAAATTTTGGTTTGAATTATTTATATCATGGTTCAGTTTTCTACTTGATGAGAATTTTTAATTTTTTGTTATTTCGAAATCTAACCAAAAAATTGATTTTATCGCAAACAACATTGTTCGGTTTTAGTTTACGTTAGGTTGTACCGAGCGGTACAAACGGTAATTTTTGTTTTAGTATATTAAAATTCGTTTTTGCATCGAAAAATTCGAGAAAAACACATTTTTGGTCGACCTTGCTTTCAGCACCACTCATTCTGTATGTACATTGAATTCAACTCGGAGTCAACATTGACGGTTTAAAAATAATCCCTTAATATCACATGTTTACAGTGGCGGACCCATGATTTTTGATAAGGGGGTGCAAAAACTTTGAGTAGTGTTGGGGATTCGGGGGCGGGAGCTCCCGAGGCGATTTTTTTTAGGGTTATTTTGTATTTTATGCAATTTTGTTGGCCTAAAAATATATTTAAACCACATTAGCAAACAATTAATATTTCAATCCATATATATTAATTCAACAAGAATTAATATTTCAACCACATTAGCAAACAATTATCATTGAACATTATAAAAAAATTCTTTGGAAAATTACCCAAGTGTATAATTGATTCGACAAAGTTAGAGATATTGGACCTCACTGAATATGAGTTCACTGGAAGCACACAGACATAGATAGGGGGCGATTTATGAAGCTGATAGCTCTAAATCTTTGTTTGAATAATTTTAGGGAAAATATTCCTTATGGACTCTGTTGCCACATATCAATTCAGTTCTTGGACCTTGCACAAAACAATATCTCTAGTATGATACCAAGATGCCTCAACAAATAAATTAAAGAAAAAAAAGTTGCCTACCTCGCTTGCGATGCTCCATCCAAAAAAAGCCATTCGTATTGTACCTAGCAGCGGGAGTGGGGTGTGACCGTGTGATAGGATGAGGATGATTTGGGGGCAAGTAATGGATCTGCAGAGGAGCTTATAGCTTCTTCCGTCATACTTGATTTCGTGTTGGTGCGGAGGAGCTTATAGCTTATAGCTTCTTCCTTCGGAGCTTATAGGTCCATAATTCTTTTAGTTTACACTATATACAAAAAAAAATCCCAAAAATCTTGTGGGTGCGGCCGCACCGCTTCGGGATGGGGTGGTTCCGCCCCTGCATGTTTAATGAACTTCCTTTCACCATTAAAAAATATATAGTGTGATGCTCACCCAAATACAGTGCCACTATAACAATCTCATTTAGCCTTTGCAAACAATGTTTAATGAGGCTCTATTTGGTTGCATAAATTGTTCAATCATTTAAATTCGTTAATTGTAAATTAGTAACTTGCAAATAAGTGTATTTGAAATGAGTTTAGATCCAATATATGCGTCGTTCGGTAATTTGAACTTGAGATACAATGATTATTGAGAGAGAGAGAGAGAGAGAGATCTTGCCGCCGATTGACGATGAATAATGGGGTATAGTGACAAGGATGAGCGATGCAATTTCAAATGGATGCATTTTAAGTTTTTGATGAAATGATCATATTTCAAATTTTACAAAGGAACTTAAAGGGCTTAATTGTCGAATTGTTTCATTAATGAAACTTAATACAATTAATGGTCCAATTTATAAATGGAACAAATTATAAATTGATAATTTTACAATTTTAGAACAATCAAACAATCAAACAATCAATGTTAATGGGACAAATTATAAATGTACCTATTTACAATTTTAGGACAACGAAACGTGACCTAAATGATTATGTGGGTGAAGTGATTTTGATTCATACTATAATTTCCTTTTTTAGAAACAATTTTGAATGTTGAATGCCAAGGAACATATTCCTTAAAAACATGTCATTTTACACTACTCTGCTATGATTACTTCTTTTAAAGCTATTTCACATTACATTTAACAAAAATAATCACAAATTAAACATAAATCTTAACATTCAACAGGGGCATCCCACTTTATACCGAGCGTTTAAGAGGTAAAAAACTAATAACTTAATATCACCTATCCTGCAGATTAAACCTTTACTCGGTATTGAGAGTTCAAAACCTATAGTCATCATTCGAATCCCTATAATGACCTAATCTTTTTACATAATGATGCCCTTTTACCACACTCTGAAGTTAACAACAACATTTAGGATTTTAGGGTCTACCAACAAAAGTTTATAAATGATTCGGTCGCTAATTTGAATCTGGTTACTTGAAAATCCAATCCTTTTCCGCACTCTCTCACAAACAAACTCAACAATGATTAGGGAATTTTGAAGTTTATAAAACAAGGAAACCAAATGACAAGTGGGGACTCCACTAATTTGTATATCAACGCAGCCGTTGCTGCAAAAGAAAATAGGTTGGTGCGTGCTATATGTCACTTGATCATGTTTTAGTTAGGTCTTTGTCACTCTTACTACCTAAACCTCCATTGCTGATAAAGAAAATGGGTTGGTGGGGGACTTGAGTCACGTATGCACAATATCTCTTATCATTAATTCGTCATCGTAGTTAGGTTTCTGTCACGGGCACTTGTGTCGCTCCAACCAAGGAAACTACTTCATCTTTGACATGTAGGTGAAGGTTTCCCTATACGAACAAGTAGACTACAGGAGTGCAATTATGAAGTGAAAAGACTTGTCTTGTCATTTAAAATTATAGATAACTATATGTGGCCCCAATTTAATGTTTTCATTAGGGCATCTGTAGTGGGTAGTGTAAATGTGTAGTTTTACACATTTCTGTCTCACAATGGGTAACAAAATGTGTAGTTGGAGGAGAGAGAAAAGGTTAAGAAAATGTAAATCTAAACAGCCGATACACAATGTGCAAGTGGGCCCCATGCGTTCTGGGCGTTAAACATATATCCGCCCAATCTGGGCGTTAAAAAGATTACCGCCCAGATTAACTTTTTTAATATATTATCCGCCTAAAATAATTTCTGAAAATCTGGGCGGTAATATGTTTGCCGCCCAGATCTGGGCGGTAAAAAGGTTAACGCCCAATAGGCGCCACGTCCCCATTTTGCATTATCCCAATGTAAAACTTTGACCAACAATCTAAACAAAACAATCTAAATTTACATCTCCACGTATTCAGTTTACACATTACCACTACAGATGACCTTACAAACAAACCCCCTTAAAATTTGTTAAATATATATAGGCCCTTAACCCACGATTCCCCTTCATTTTTGGCAAATGAGAACTGAATGGAACTTGTCTTCAACTCACATTCACAAAGAAAAAGACCTATACCACCTTATAAATGTGAGAGAAATCTGTTACCAAGTTTCTAGGGGATTTCGTTTTTAACAAAAGATGTGAACAGTTTGAAATTAGAATCCAACATCCCGTTTGAAATTTAAATTCAAATCCATTCTTTTTCTCATACTCTGTATTGAATTTCAATTGGACATTATTTCCAACAGCAACTCATTTTTAGATCAGATGACAAATGGGTTTCTAACTTTAATTTTTGGACCGTAAGTAGTTTGTTTGCTCTCACCATGATGATACAATTGTTGGAAAACTCAAATACAAATATGTCATAATAGTAATGGCAATGGACAAGCATACATCATTTGAAGATATAGTCAGCGAGTTATCATCTCGATTTGCGAATTTAAAGAAAGGTATGTTCCGGTTAGTTTATTTTGTTGGTTCACAATCAAATTGTTTGCTTGATGACGATAGGATGTGAGGGGAATGATGATATCATCATACATGTTGAAGGAGAATTTAATTGATATTTCCGTAATTGACAGTTCTGATGATGTTGGATTTAATAATGTGTTTTGTGAGTGAAGCAACTTAGATGATAATGATTACTTAGCTAAAAGTAAATACTCAAGGTGAAAGTCATTACTATCAGAAGAATGGATGAAATGCATAAGTAATGTGGATCAAAAATTTGAAGGGGGTGCTTAGGAGTTTCGAGGTAAATTTGCTAAGTATTCTGCAGAAATGGGATTTAAATTTGTGTATGTCAAGAATGAGAAATCTAGAGTGACAGCAAAATGTTTTAAAAAGAATTCCGATGGATGTAAATGTATTTTTCTATATTAGGACACTTAATAATATTCACACGCGTAGTGGTATAATCCCTACCCATGAAAGTTCAATGGTGAGTTCAAAGTTGGTGTCATGTATTTTTGGGAATCGTATTAAGGATAAACCATTGATAAAACTAATGGAACTGGTAAAGATGTTTAATGAAAATTTGGGTTCACTATTCCGTATCACCAAGCTTCGTATGGGAAAGAAATGGCAAAGGCTGTGTTACACGGTAGATAGAAAACGTCATACAAATTATTGGAAGTTTACAAGGACCTGTTATTGGAATCGAACCCATGTTCTCAAGTTGTTATCAAGTGTGAGGCGTGTACTAATTAGTTCAAACGGATGTTTGTTTCATTCGCGGCATGTGTTGTCAGTTTTACCTATTGTCAGTCAATGTTGTATATTTACGGTACATTTTTGAAGAACAAATGCAAAGGTCATCTATCAGGAGAGATGGAAAAAAATGGGAATAAACGTACAACATACAATCAATAAAAAGAAGAAAGGTAGATACCATATGTTAAGTGAAAGTTTTATTTACTTTTATACGAAAAAATCTGCAAGCATCGATCACGGAGCGTTTCATATGAATTATTTATTGTAATTTTTACTGTAACATCATATTGAATAAGTGTTTGAAAAGTTTTTATATACATATTGAAATCAAAACGTTAACTTAACATGGTATCTAATATATTATTAGAACACTACACCAAAAACAGCAATCTGACACGATTTAAAACCGTGCCAGATTTTAATCTAACACCCTTTTTGGCACGCTTTTAAACCATGTCAAATATTGAATCTGACACGCTTTTGGCGCGGTATTAAACCGTGTCATATTTCTATTTTTTAGCCCTCTTTTGGCATGGTTTTAAACCGTGCCAGATTTTTCAATTAATAAAAAAAATTATTATTTGAAAACAAATCAAGAAAATCAACAAATTCCAAATCTGGTAGGAAAATATTTATTATTTGCAAAAAATTCAAGAAAATTCACAAATTGGGAATGTGGCACGATGTTGATAGACTATTACTGTACATAAAAACTTCGAAATATTACAAGTCTTAATAGTTCACAGACAAAAAAAATGTGCAGAATCTAACGGCATGTTTTTAAGACTAAGTCTAGATATTTTCAAATGATCGTCGTATTCTCAAATCGGGAGTCCTGTGATCACGCGATTAGTTGTACGAGTTACAATGATCCCGTGCGAGGTGTTTGTGCCTCTCACGGGGCTGTTTGGGGACTATTTTGGGTTTTTTCCCTCTAACGGCATGTTTTTAAACCTAAGTCTAGATAGTTTTAAATTATCATCGTATTCTAAAACCGAGAGTCCCATGACCATGTGGTCAACTCCTACAAGTTACATTGATCCCGCACGAGGTGTTCGTCCCTCTCACGGGGTCATTTGGGAACTATTTTGAATATTCTCCCTTTAACAACATGTTTTTAAGCCCAAGTCTATAGCTTGAGCATACTCGTCATTTTGTACAACTGGGAGTCCGATAAGAACATTGCTAGTTCACACACACGTTACAATGATCCATGTCGAGGTTTTTATGCCTCTTTCCGAGCCAATAGGTTTTATTTTTTAGATTTTACCCATTGAAGCCCTATTTTTTTATCCTAAAAATTACGTATACTTTATTTAAAAAATTATGTTTCTATATGTAATTTTCTCACTTTTACACCCAATCTAACCTAAAACTTACGTCAATTGAATAGGAAAATTGTTTAGTAATCAACACCAGGACATGAATCCCTCGCCTTTTCGAAGTTCGAAACTCATAAATCATAGGAATATAATTAATTTATGAAGATTTTTGTCTTTGCTTTCCCAGCTAGCCCTCGTGTTCCGGTGTAAATACAGATAATACTCATGTTGAAACCAAGTGACATTTCAAATCTCAATTAATTAATTTTATTGAGAAGAGAAAAATTAATTACCTTTAGGGGCGAGGTTTTGTAAAATTCCAAGAGAAAGATATTTGTGTTCAGTAATGTCAAGGGTGCAAAGGAACAAAGCATATGAAACAAAGAAGGTGTAGAGCTAGATTTCAATCTCTTCTTAGCAGAAAACTGAGGCCCTACAATGAGTTCCAACCTATAAAACAAACAAAAAACAAGAATAATTAATTCTTATAATCTGACACGAATGCGTACAATTTAAAGTGATAATGATATAGTATTTTGCAATTTGAGTAGGAGACGAGATAAGAAAATGTTTTTATAAATGCAAAAAAGTCCAGATAGAAGAACTCTATGTTCCTAAAAATACAATACAATTGTAAAGGTCGAAAAGAAAAAAGTGGACAATAAACTATAATAGAAAAACATCATAACAGGTAGCCATGAGCAACAGTCCAAAGATTATCACTATTTTTAAGTTGTCCGACAGCAAAAATTTCAAGTGAATCATGCCTTTTTTCTTTCTTGTTCTATTTTTTCATTTTACTCCAATTACCTTCTACAAGTGGATAATATGTCGAATGCAAAATGATAATAGCAATTATAGTAGTAATAAAATATAAAAATAATCACCCACATAAGCACTATTAAGCTTAGCCCTCAAATTTTCAACATTTGGATTGTGTATTGCTTACATATCTTTGATGTCATATGGAGAGACAAAATCTTCTCATTGTTCAAAAATCCCATGAGCATAAACAACGACAAGTTTTTTATTCTCTCTTGGGTTAATTTTATGTCCCCCTACACCCCTGGCCATAAGCATAACTCCATAACTGACCTGGAACTTTTCAAAGCCTTCAAAATGTAAGGAAAACCTCCCAAAGTCCCTGTTGTCATCACTGTCCAGTGGCTCCCCCCTCCTCCTTTCTGGGTAAAACTCAACTTAGATGGCATGGATCTTGGTTGTTCTAGACCTGCTGCCATTGGAGGTCTATTTAGAGATCATCATGGTCATGTTCTTCGTGTCTATTACAAGAAAATTGACAACCATGTTGCCTTTTATGCTGAAATGGAAGCTGTCATTACTGGCATTGGAATTTCTTGGACTCAGTATAGATTTAAAAAATTCTGCCACTGATTTCTCCCCTGTCTCATCCTAAGCACATGATAGTTAACACCTTTTGTGCTAAAGTGATGCTCAAGCATATGATTGAGAGAGTTAGCTCTTACACTCTAGTGATGATCTACTCTTTTTGGCCTTATGAGTTGATCCTTAGGCAAATGATAGGTGGCACATTATGTAACAAATTGATGCTTAAGTCTTCATATACCTGCTCAAGCCTTTATAAACTGAGTTTAAAACTTATTACTACATACGCAACACACACACGTTATGTATAAAAGTCAAGAAATTGAAAGATTAACTTACCATAGGACTTTAGGTTCCTCCTCTCACATTTCTCTACTTCCAATTTTTAATTTTTTCAGACCTTCGTATTTCGCCAGTAACTCGAGGCAGTGGTATCGGTAGTCATGAAAGACACCATGAATGATGCAATTTTTACAAGAAATCCCTAAACTATTTTTAGTTCCTTTTAATAATGAAAAAAAATAAACACTCAACTATGGATTTTGATGCAAATACTCACTATGTGTAAGCTAAAACATTCCCACAGGGAAGTCTGTGCAACAAGAGGAGTTTCTAGCAAGTTTAATGATACTTTTTGAACTTTCTCCTACAATTTTTCTAACCAATAAAACAAAAGAAAAAGGACGAAAAGAAATGAAAAACAATTTGTAACAAATTATCGCAGTATTAATTGAACCTGATAGTACCTTATTTCTTTCTGTATGAACATATATATCTTCATCAAGGTCAGAACTAACATCTCCCGAGGAAGAATTTAGAAGGGATTCTGAATAACTACTGGAATGTGGACGACAATGTCTTTTTGGACTTGTCCAACACTCCCTAGTTGTGAATAGATTTAATTTGTGAAGAGGCCAGAAATCGAGCCTAATCGTTATGAGAAAATAAACGATTCCCTCGACAGCCAAATAACATATAGAGGCACCAGTAACATTCCAGTTGAAGACTTCATCACTCAACCCATTATTCATCGCTTGGCGTAAAAGAAACAAACAAACAAAGAATGAAATATTATTTTTTTTATTGTGATACTTTGCTTTAATATGGTTAAGACGTGCATCTTTCATTTTTCATTTATATGGGTAAGACAAGCGCATCTTTAATTTTGCAAGCATTTAACTCTAGTCCATTGAACTATATATATAATAAATTCATACTATTGCTGACTAAAACAATGAATAGTTTAGGACTACTTTGAAAATTAGAAAAAAATCTACTACTATTAAAGGCAGATACATTAACATAAAAAAATGTGATGGCATATAATGTCTGTGTAAATATAAATGAGGATGAAGCTTTTATTGGCACAAAAGTTGAAGAAATCCATTTTATGGATGAGATGAACTAAGGACCCAATGATGAGGGAGATTTAACTTGATACGGAAAATTTAGATAAATCAATTAGCTCTGATTCAAGTCCAATGTCTGATGAAAAGTAGTGTAGTCCTACGAAGAAAAACAAATATCCTTGATTGCATTTAAACCTGAGAGGGATGGAAAATCCAATTTTTTGGGACAAAGATAATTTTCCCCCTCTTCTTTTTGTCTCTACTACAAGGCCAACGTTTGTTTAAAATATGTAACCATCATTTGTAAACCATGCATTAATGGGACTTATAACAGGGTGTCCAATTTCTCTGCCAAGCTTATCATAAATGGAACTGAAGTAGATATAAAGTTATAAAAACACCATATAATGTATGATAATATTTGAATGAGTATTAGCTACATATACACCAATTGATGCACATCCTAGGTCTAATTTTAAACTTACAACATGTGCATATCTACTTTCCATACGCATTGTGCGCAAATAATTTTAAACATCTCCATGTTTCCACGTCTCATAGCCTAATTGTCCTGCCATTGAAGATGAAAGCAGTAGCTGCATGTAAAAAAAAATTGCATTTTTGTTTATTAAGTCTATATGGAAAGTTAAATAACATTTTGAGATATCAGAGCAAATAATAGAAATATGTATGTAGGTGGGTAATTAAATGTGCTTAATTTATTGACTGAAGTGTTCCGGTTAGGTTTTACTTAAAGAAATTCAAGTAATAGACTCATTCATATATATGGGTAATACACTCATTGATTATGTACAAGATGAAACACCTACCTACATACTGTAGAACTGCTTGAATCGCATCATACATACATATGCTTCAATCTTCATTTTTAATCTGACCAAAAGGCTAATTCACTTTAATCTCAGCTAAATTAATAAATCATATTAAAATAGTATAAAACAACCAAGTTATTCGAGTTCGGCCCGTATTCAATTGCTTAGAAGCTCGTTCAGTTTTAGTCCGTGAGACAACCTAGTCAATCCAAACATATCTATGATCTCGTTATACTTAGGCTCGAGTTAGCCTGCCTCATATATAATCCTAGTGCAAATTACCAATCCATAATGTAATTTTAACATAATCATCTGTGCAAGTAGGCAAGTGTGCAAATTTTGCTAAAAAATTCTTATTAGCTAAAAGAAAAGAAAAAAGAAAGTTACCCATATATAGAGCCCCTGAAATTTATAGAGTCCCATATATAGATCTCATTGGTTGATATATATTTTCATTAATTTACATAGAACATCCTCATGAAAAGAAAAGCAAAAAAACACATGAAATATCTGATGGAATGAGTTCTCACTTTCTTAATATAATCTAACAACTTACCCATATATGTATATGTTTTTTTTTTTTTTTTTTTTGGGGGGGGGGGGGGGGGGGGGTCAATCCCCAAACCTGGATAACCTTAAGGTTACCAGATTGTATTTATAAAAATAAAATGATTCCAAAGTTCCAATTATGAATCCCGCAAATAAAATGCACCAACATCGACTCGTAAAAAAAAGCTAAATTCATATAAAAGTAATAATACGATACAAAAGTAAAAAAAGAAAAGAATAGACAAAATTACCTGTGTGGACACCAAAAAACTGATAATTAAAGGGAAATTTCTTAAGCTGATTCAATTCATCAACACATCGATCTTCCATAGGTGCCCCTCCGTCAACTGCGGCTGCATCTGCCTTTTTTTCACCGATTCAAATAGCTCAACCAACTCCCTCTCCATCTATATAACCAAATATATACATACATATCTATTGAACAGAAACAAATTTAACAAAAAAACAGGTCTTTAAAACATAAAAATAACAACCAACATATAAAACATATTACGAATATTCAATCCATTGAACCTTTGGAAGATCGATTTAGGGATTGTAGAGATGTGAAGGACAATAGTCCTTCGATTTCACAAAGAAATCCCTAATTTTTGGAGTGAAGAAGGATTATAAATTATAACTAATAGTTTTTTAACTCCCTATGAGCTAATGATTTTTTATAACTTCTATAACGAGTCAACTAAATCCCAACAGATACTAGGAAATTAAAGAACAAATTAAGAAACATATAATTAACCTAGTTATTACACAATATTCAAAGATCCATTAGTTAAACGGTTTTATGAAAACTGTAACCATATTCCTTCCACCTTGAATTTAAATGAAACCTAGGAAATAACAATGCTATAGAGAGAGAGAGGGGGAAGGGGAGGGGGAAGGGGGGGGGGGGGGGAGGGGGGGGAAATTACCAGACCAATGTTCATGGGGTTTCTTCTCCACCATAACTTTCTCAGTTGGTCTTCTCCTTAGAAAATTTCTAGAAGGTGGGTTCTTCACGACCTTGTTTAGCGAATGTAGAGAAAGAGAGAGATGCATTTGTTAAAGTGAGAGAGGAGAGAACATTGACCTATTCATGGGAGAGAGAAAAGATTGAGTTTGGTAGAGAAAGAGCGGGAAATGGGAGTCATGGCTCCAAAATGAAAAGTAAATTGAGTTTTAGTATTTTAGTTACTAATAAATTTTGGCACGATTTTGGTACGCTTTAAAATCGTGCCTAATTTTGGCACGCTTTAAAACCGTGCCAAATTGTAAAGAAACATCGCCAAATTTTGGAACGGTTTTAAACCGTGCCAGATTCTCACTGTGTCAGCGTGCCAGATTGACATTTTTGGTGTAGTGGAAGTATATAGATCACTCTTTGTATAATATTAGTTAATTGATTAGGGATTTGGCTTATTGTTTAATTATTGTTTATATGTAGTTTTTACAGACATATCTAATATATTGTGACATTTTAATGATTTGACCAATGAAATTCATAAGCAAACATGAATGTAATATACAATTAATGTGAAGTGTTTGGCCACATCCGCACTATTGTAATGTCAACAATGTGTTCAAATCAAGATAACCACAACTTGTATATCTATTGTGCATATACTATGTTGCTAAATTTACGGAGCCATTGGATTCTTAGTTGTCATTTTAAACATACATAGTTAAATGTATATGTTTGAGCAAATTAGATAACCATTATTTTCGATTCTAGTTCTATTATTACGAAGTTCATTCTATTTGGAATTAACATGATTTGGAATTAGATTAATGTTTTACTATTACGTAGTTAACTGTATATGTTTTGGCATATTTGGTAAAAAAGTATGGCAATATTTTTGTATCTTTTCAAAGTTACTCCTAAAAATACCTCTTGCAGCGCTATGATTTTATCTTGGTGGATGATTAAAAATAACAAAGATTTTCTTAAAATTCTTTTTGCCATAACTCCTAAAATTATTTTTCGGTAATTATGGAAGGCTAGAAATAGATTGGTTTTTGAAAATTCTAAGTCTTCTGTTAATTTTATAATAAATCAAATTATTTTTTTTAGCTTTTTCCGTTCTAAAAAAACTAAAAATCTATGATACTCCTAACTCTGAAGATTTTCAAATCATAAACCTATTTCAAGTTCACATTAGTCCTAAAGTTGTTTAGATAATAAAATGCGTTTGGTCTAATCCCCCAAGTGGTGTTTTTAAATTAAATATTGATGGAGCTTCTAAAGGAAAACCTGGAAATAGTGGTATTGGAGGGGTGATTAGAGATTCCAACGGGAACTTAATTGTTGGGTTTGAAAAATCTATAGGAGTACAATCCTCATTTTTTGCTGAAAGTTTGGCCTTCGTTGAAGGAATGAAATTGGTTTCTCAATTAAATATTCAAAAAGTGACAGTGGAATCTGATTGCAAGGTCTTAATAGATGTGATATTGAAAAAGGCTAAACCTCCTTGGCAAGCTAGAAAGATTCTTCAAGACTTCCAATGCTCTGATGAAGTGATTTTCAATCATATATGGAGACAATCAAACTCAGTCGCTGATCATTTAGCCTCGCGGGCTTCTCTTTTCAACACGAACTCTATATATTGGGATCAAAGCTCTCTCCCTAGGTTGGTTAAAGGTTTACTTAAGCTGGATAGTCTGCATACTCCACAAATAAGGCATAGAATTTTTAAGATGTAAATGGGGATAAGATAAATCCCCATATTTTCTTTCAAGTTTTCTCTATGTAATGGGGTTATTATAAAATCCCACATTTATTGCTTTCTTTCTAGAGTATTGGGACCAACCTCTAGATTTTCAAGTTTGCTTGGGTTTGTAAGCTTCGGAGAGGCTTTTTCTCCTTATTATATTTATAAAACGTGTGGGGATCCCGTCCCTCTTTGCTAAAAAAAATAAATAAATATTCATTCTAATATGGAATTAGATTAATGTTTAACTACTACTCATTTCTTTGCAAGTAGGTTATATGTTTGAGTATGTGTCTATTTTGTTTTGTAAGATGATGATATATATAACTATTGTAATATCAGAATTTTTTTTGGCTGGGAAGAATTGAACGTGTATTAATCTATATTTAGTGTGTATTTGTACTTTAATTCGAAACATATTAGTTCTTTCTTTTTACTGTAGATCATGCCATATATTATTATGAATAGTTTTTTTTGGTTGAAGTCAATAGTAAATGTATGCCATTATTAAAAGAATATGAGAATTAGAGTATTTTGTGTGACGGATAATGATAGCATGTGTTGATGTAAAAAATTAGATCACTCTAATAGTTCAA
Source organism: Sambucus nigra (assembly GCA_949130495.1). Taxonomy (NCBI): domain Eukaryota; kingdom Viridiplantae; phylum Streptophyta; class Magnoliopsida; order Dipsacales; family Adoxaceae; genus Sambucus; species Sambucus nigra. The sequence goes on along the minus strand of OX422217.1, from coordinate 529,002,061 downwards.
TCACAGATAAATAAATGAGACAAAAGATTTTAAAGTGGTTCAGCCTTATAAGAATGGCCTACGTCCACTGTTGTGTTATTGTTGAGTGTTTAGGAATTCTCGATTATAAGTTCTATCAAGAAATTTCGGTCTGGATTCGGGGTCCTTTACAATGAGTATTGTACAATGTATTTATAGCCCTGAGGTTGTCATGTGAAAGGGTAATACATTAAATGATATACATATGAAAGGGTAATACATTTAATGCCCTTTTTTCCTGTGCGTCTGAATGATAAGCATTTAATGAGCAGTTAAACTGTTGGTATCCTGCTTCGAGGTGCAGCTCGGACCGCCTTGAGCTTCCCGGTGCTAAAGAGTTCCTCGAAGAGGTCTGTTCCTCGGAGTAACATGGTTCCTCGGAGCGTGTGATCATCTCGTTAGTGCTTGTTGTTGCAATGTAGATAGACACGTGTCTTCATATGATTGGTCCATGTCAGCAGATTAAATTTGGTATCAACAGAAGCCCCCAATGTTTCATAGTTCGAAATTTGAGGAGTATGGAACATTCTTTCTCGGAATATGGTAGCTTTAAATAGTCTTCCTGATTTTTAGGAGCGTTTCCATTGTATTTATTTCTCCTTCCCAATTCGTAGAATCATGCTTTTTTGGACTTTTCTGCGTGCTTCGATTCCCGCATCACTTTTCATCTTTTTAGCCGTTGTTGCCCGCTCTGATTCCCACGCCACTTTTCATCTTTTTAGCCGCCGGTAACGTAATCATCCTTTTTTGTAATCATTACTTCACCATTTCCCAAGGCAAGGTATTTAAACTTCACAAATACTCCCATCGTCTTCTACTTTTCAAATTTGTATCTTCGAGTTTTTCATTGTCTTCTACTCTCTTGTGCGTTCATATCTTCCATCGTTCGTTGTCAACAGCTCTACTCTTTTTCTGTAAGATCTTCTTCTTTCTTCTTCATTTACTTTAATCATCATGGTTTACCCTATTGAATCTCTTGACAAATTTCGATATGATTTTTCCATTCCCTCTTGGGTTGTCTTGGAAGAGCTTTCGGAGCCTTCTAATTATTTCAATTTGGCTGAGGGACATTGGTTCCCCAGCCTTTTTATTGCTGAGTGTGGATTTTATTTTCCACCAAATCCCTTGTGTCTGGAATTCTGTCAATACTTTGACGTTGTTCCTGCAAGAATAGCCCCCAACACATGTAGAATAGTTAATGGGGTGCATAGGTTAAATCAAATCCATGGAACTCGAATATGAATTCCAAAAATCATGTACTACTATAGATGGGCAGTTAATGATAATATTTTTTATTTAAAAACTAGATTTTTAAATAGAGCCTTAGTAGTCAATCTCCCTGATGCCAATAGGGATTATTTTGAACACGGGGTTGTCATAAAAAATTGGCAACACCTTCCATTAACTGGAGATGAGGTTTACCAGGGTCCCAGATACCCTCCTTATGGCAATGGGATAGGTTATTTTTATTTCATTTTATTTATTTTGAAATCATGTTTCTTTTATGTTTAATAAAATGTGCCACTGATATCTCAATGTTTGTTTATTTGCAGTTGATAACAAAAGAAAATGTCCAAAGGAAGCAGATGTTAATATAAGACATCTGAAACTTATCTGGAGTCTGCATCAGAGTGTTGCCGACGAGCACATTAGGTTGGCTTCGTATCTACTCCAGTACAAGAGCTACACCACTTCTTTCACTGCTCGTCCAGTGATAAGTGAATTAGAGCCAGTACCAGCTTCTACCAGCTCATCGCCTGAATCCCATATTCCTTTAAGTGAAAGGATGAAGAAGAGAAGACCTCCTACCCTGTTTGAGAAAACTTCCTCCGATTCTGGGGAGGAAAAAAAGAGTAGGATTGATGTCCCAAGGGAGGGGACGAAGAAGAATGATGCACCTTCCTCAGCTGCTGCAGTTGTAAAGGTTGCTGAGAAGCCCGCAGTGGCTCCGAGAAGGTCTGCTGCTCCTGGAAAGGTGATTGTGATATCACCGACCAAGGGTTCTTCCTTGGTTGAATCCGTTACTGTTCCCCCGAAGAGGTTGAAGAAAAGCTCCTCGGTCAATTTGGCTGATACCATCACTCAGCCCCCAGTTGCTGGAACTGGGGTTCCAACTTTTGTTCCCCCGAGATCTGCTATGAGCTCGATAAAGTCCTAGATCATTACCGAGGTCCAAGGTACTGAAGAAAACCTTACTTGAGACATGGTCACCTCGTTAGCTGTTCGTCACCTTGTTTCGGTAAGTTTTCTTACTTTGAACTTTTCATATTTCCTTTATTATTTCAGTCTCTAACTTGTTTTCTTTTTCTGTTCACAGTTGACGAGCTGCTTCAATATAATCCTGAAGAAGGATGAAGCGATTAAGGCTTCATGCTCCTCGTCCAGTGTGGAGGGAGCTCTGGAAGAAGCTACCAAGTCTCTGGCAGATTCTCGCCAGAAATATGTTGATGACAAAGCTGTCTGGGAGAAGAAGCTTGCCTCCGCCGAGCAAGAAAAAGCTCGGGCTGTTGATGCCTCCAAGGAGTTAGAGAAGAGAATAAATGCCCTGGAGAAGGCAAATAAGGAGCTCGAGGAGAAGCTCAAAACTACTGGAGAGTTTGAAGATAAACTCAAAGCTGCCGAGGAGGAGTTGGCTAAACTTTGGGAAGTAGGTCAGCAAAAGGAAGAGGTAGAAAATAAGTTGAAGGCTGCTGAGAACCTGCTGTTCGAGAAGTTCTCCTTGGAGAAATTGAAAAGGAAGATGGCTGTGAAGAAGTCCTTCAGCTCTGGCTGGGACAAGGGGTGGAACAAGGGGTTGGCTGCCATGGTGTCGCAAGTGGACTATGGCAGTCTCAAATATTTTAGGGATGGATGGGTTGCTTCCCTTCAGAAGATGAAGGTCGACGAGTCTTCCGAGCTCTTCCAGAGACATATCCCTGGTCCCCCTCCAACTCCAGAAGACTTAGAAGAGGACGAAGCTACTTCCGAAGAGTCTTCGATGGTGATGGGAGATCATTCCCTAGCCATCCCGCCTGCTGCCGAGGAAAATCAGCAAATCATTTCTTCCTCCGAGCAACTGCCTACTCTCCCCGAGCAACTATCCCTTCCCTCCGAGCAACCTACCTCTTCATCTCAGCCTCCCGAGAAGGTTTTGGAAGATAAGGAAAAGGTGTAGTGTTGTTCGGGTTTCTCTTTATCAAATGTAACCCAGAATATGTAATTCTGAACTATGATCTAATAAAACTTGAACTTTTTTGCATAATGTTGTCTATTTTCTATTCATACTCTGCTTATTCTTCTTATTATGATTGCTCTTTTTTTCTCTGCTAGTTTCTGGACAGGATGGAACTGCTATCTGCCCATGATACAAAGTTGCTGCGATAATGTAATGAATACTTCAAGGCTGGTCACACAGACCTGAGTGCAGCACAAGTTATCGACATCCTCGGCCAGGAAGCTTCAGAGCAGGCAGTGGAAGCATATCAATATCTGAAGTGTCTGCTTAATCGGGCTGTAGCCAATAATGTTGCCTATTATGAAATGATCGAGGATCTTCAAAACACCCTCGAAGACCTTCAGCTTCAATACAAAGAATCCACTGCCTTGTTTCATGAGGGGTACGAGAAGAAGTACCAGCAGATCATTACCGACAAGGGCTATGAGAAGCTTTTTGCTGGATATGATGTAAGGGAGAGAACCTTGAGAGGTAAGGTCGAGGAATGCTGGCAGATTGTTGTGTTGCTGGAAAAGAAAAACAACAACCTGCAAAAGGAGCTGTCACAATTGAAGTCTGCAGCTTCCACTTCTAGTGCCTTGATGCCAGTGACCGACGAGGGATATTCGTTCTTAGAGGTTAAGAACGCCAAGTTGAGGGCCGAGTTGGAGACTTTGAAGAGCTCTGGCCCCTCTACATCTTCTCGTGGTCGAGCAAGAGATCCTTAGGGACGAGCAAGATCAGCTCGGGTTCTTGTCAAGGAACAGAGGACTCAGTCTGCCTTAGAGAACCAGGCTTCCCAATTAATGGCGAAGAACTAGGTGTTGTCCGATATGTCAAATAAGATTAGGGACCTGGAAAAACAGCTCTCTGCGCAGAAGTCAGTCTTGGAGAATAAGGAGCTTTTCATTAAGAATATCCACGAGCAGATTGAGAGGCTAACATATCAGTTCCACAAACAGCCCAGGGAGTTCTGGATGGCTGGATACAACGAAGCACTATACCACTTGGACGATCGTATCCAGAATGCCAACAATGAGGGCTATAAGAAAGGATGTCTGAATGCCTTAGGTGTGTTGAAGCTCGAACAAGGTCATTATCTGTGGGACTATTATGATCCCGGGCTACTCGACCTACCTGTGCCTCCATTCAATTTGGACATGGGTTGGATCCCTGCTAGGGCCATTCCTCGGAGCCTGATTTCCAAGTATCTCGGTGACTACAATTTACATTCTCAAATCAAGGTATCTCGTCCCGAGAATCTTTTAGATCGACCATCCATGATGAATGTAAGGATGTTGAAGGATCTCAACTTCATCAATTCTCCTCTGTCTTTAAATGATCCCCTGCCGGCGAGGAACCTGTGCCAAAAGCTGAGGGGAAAAACCAGTAGAATAGGAATTTTTGATGTAATAGTTAGTATACATGTCAATGTAACTTTTATTTCATTATCAATGTAATTTATTTTGAATTTAATGAAAGACTTTCATTTTTGTTTGCAGATCTTAATTGCTATTGTATTGTAATTATCAAACACTTTATATTTGTGCATATCTGTTAAAAAGGATAACAATATTGTGTTGTTTATCGACCAACTCAATAATAATTAAAATGTTACAAGTATCACTTAATAATAAAGTTTTGTTTCTCGACCACTTAGAAATAAAGTAACGAGTATAAAAAATGTTTAAAATGTTTCCAACCAACCAAGGTTGTTAAATTCTCCATGTCGACTAACTATAGTTAGTGGGTTTTTATCCCCGACCAGCCATAGTTAGTAAATTTTTCTCCTAAATGTTTCCGACCAACCAAGGTCTGTAAATTTTCTTTGTCGACCAACTACAGTTGGTGGGTTTTTATCCCCGACCAGCTATAGTTAGCAACTTTTGCACTTTCTGGAATAATCTTACGTCTCGACCAACATAAGTTGGCATTTTCGAGAATATTTTGTTTCCTAGCCAAACAGGTTGGCATTTTTAGGAATATTTTGTTTCCTAACCAAACAGGTTGGCATTTTTAGGAATATTTGGTTTCCTAACCAACCGAAGTTGGCATTTTTAGGAATATTTTGTTTCCTAGCCAAATAGGTTGGCATTTTTAGGAATATTTTGTTTCCTAGCCAAACAGATTGGCATTTTTAGGAATATTTGGTTTCCTAACCAACCGAAGTTGGCATTTTTAGGAATATTTTGTTTCCTAACCAACCGAAGTTGGCATTTTTAGGAATATTTTGTTTCCTAACCAACCGAGGTTGGCATTTTTAGGAATATTTTGCTGAGCAGTCTGAGCTTTGCCGAGTTTTGCCGAGTAGTGTGTAGCACTAGTATTCCCCAAAAAATTCTCAATAAAAAGGAGAGACTTTGGCAGAATACCTTCATTTTATTCATACTGATGGAACTGTGTTACATATACATCAATGATAATACTTGCGCAGATGCTCTGCGTTCCATGCATTCTTAAACTCTTCGCCTTCTAAAGTTGTTATTCGATAAGTTCCTGGTCGAACAACTTCTGCAACTCGGTATGGTCCATGCCAGTTTGCTTCCAGTTTATTGTGCTTTTGAATTACTTTCTTCAGCACATAGTCTCCTTCTTTGAGGTCGCATTTCTTCACCCTTTTGTTATATAACAAAGTTATTCGCTGTTGGTAAGCATCATTATCATTTCTAATGGCTGCTTCTTCTCTAACTTCCTCGAGCATGTCTAAATCCAAACACCAGGGGAATTGAAATTCAGTACCCTGTGTGTTGGGAGGCCCAACTCGGCAGGTATGACGGCTTCACTTCCAAACACCAGCATGTATGGTGATTCTCCAGTTGCTACTCGGGGAGTAGTTCGGTAAGCCCAAAGTACTGATTGTAACTCATTGATCCAGTTTTCTTTTGCATCATCCAATCTTTTCTTCAAGCCATTTAGCAGCGTTCAGTTTGTCACTTCAGTTTGTCCATTGCTTTGAGGATGGCCTGGTGCTGAGTGAACCTTCAAAATATTTAATTGATGACAATAGGCGGCAAACTCCTCGTTATCAAATTGTGTTCCATGGTCTGTGATGAAGGCATGAGGGAGACGATATCGGCAAATGATGTTCTTCCAAACAAATTGGTACACCTTCTCGTACGTCATGTTAATGAGCGGCTCAGCTTCTACCCACTTAGTAAAATAGTCCACTGCGACGATGAGGTATTTGAACCTTCCTCGGGTCGTTGGCAGTGGCCCAACCAAATCAATTACCCACATGGCAAATGGCCAAGGGGAATTTATAGGTGTCAACAATGCTTGTGGAGTTCTTCGGATGGAGGAAAAATGCTGGAACTTTTCACACTTCTTGGCGTAGGCTATACAATCAGCCCTCATCGTCGGCCAGTAGTATCCTTGCGTCATCACCCTTTGTAAAAGTGTCCGACCTGCTACATGTGCTCCACAAGACCCTTCATGGATCTCTTCAATCAATTCTTTCACCTCGGAGGGATGTACACACCTCTGTAAACCTGCCATAATTCCTCGCCTATACAAAATACCATTAGTTAATACGTACTGAGCAGCTTTAAACTTCAATTTTTTGGCCGCGAGCTTGTCAATTGGTAATTCTCCCCCTCAATATATGCCCTGATGGGATCCATCCAAGATGATCCTAATTCAAGGGTAATAAAGTTCATCGTCAGATCTTCATCTATGCTCCGAACCGCTTACACTTAAATTGGGATTGTTCGTCGTAGCTCGGTGCGAGTAGCTGATGCTAGTCGAGCTAGGGCGTCTGCTCTCGCATTCTCCATTCTTGGTATTCTGACCAGCTGAATAGCGATAAATTCTGACACCAGCACTTTTGCCTTTTCACGATATCTGATCATTAATTCTCCTCTAACTGCATATACTCCCATCATTTGGTTTACGATCAATTGAGAGTCACTGAAGATCACAACCTGCCGCGCCTCCATAATTTTTGCCAAATTAAGCCCTGCAATCATGGCCTCATATTCAGCCTCATTATTGGAAGCTTTGAATTGGAAACGCAAGGCGTATTCCATGTCGACCTCATCCAGAGTGCTCAAAACTATCCCCGCTCCACATCCTGAAGTGCAAGATGAGCCATCTACATATAGCCTCCATATAGGTAACTCGTCTTCAAATTTCTGATCAGTCAGAGTTCCTCGGTGAAATATTTGCTGCTTCCTTTCCTCCTCGGATTTTTCTTTCTCTTCGTCGATAATTTCTTCTTGCCCTTTTACCAACCGGAGTTGGTCTGAGCTCGAATTCAATGATCCTGTAACATCCACTTGCCCTTTTACCAACCGGAGTTGGTTTGAGCTAGTGTTTGTTGATCCTGTAACATCCACAGGTTGATCAGCAAGCAACTCTTGTTCCTCGTTCGGAGCCCTCACAACTATCTCTGCGTCGCATCCTGTAACATCCACACGCTCTTTTACCAATCGGAATTGGTCTGAGCTTATATAGTTGATCCTGTAACATCCACAGGTTGATCAGCGAGCAACTTTTGCTCCTCGGCGGTATCAGGATAGGTGTAAAATCTGCTACAGCCTGCCCATTTAATGATGATCTGGGTTCATAAATTATATCATATTCACCGAGCTCTATTGCCCAGACATCAATCTCCCTGATTTTTCTGTCTTATAAAGGGCTTGTCTCAATGGCACATCGGTATATACTACTATAGTATGATCTTGGAAGTATGGCCTCATTCTCCTACTCGCCTCAATCAGCGCCAGTGCCAATTTCTCCAGCCTTGGATATCTGATCTCTGCTCCTCGGAAGGCCTTACTTGTGTAGTAAATTGGCTTTTGTACTCCATTCTCCACTCTGATCAACGCCGAGCTAACTGCATTCTCGGACACTGCAAGGTACAAATACAATTTTTCTCCCATCACCGGCCTGGACAACAGTGGAGGTGCTCCCAAGTATTTCTTCAAGTCTTGAAAAGCCTTCTCATATTCATCATTCCACTCAAAAGTCTTTCTGAGTGTCTTGAAGAATGGGAGACATCTATCAGTTGCTCGTGACACAAATCTGTTGAGTGCTGCTACTCGTCCTGTAAGACTTTGTACTTCCTTCTTCGTTGTTGGAGATCGCAGCCTTAATAGAGATTTGATCTTTTCAGGATTTGCTTCAATGCCTCGTTGATTGACAATGTACCCGAGAAACATACCTTCTCGTACTCTGAATATGCACTTCGTCGGATTCAACTTCATTTGATATTTATCCAGTTGATCAAAAGTCTGATTTAAATCAACTAGATGATCGGCAGCTTTCTTTCTTTTTGTCAGCATATCGTCAACATAGACTTCCATATTGTCACTGATTTGTTCAGCAAAGACCTTGTTCATCAGCCTCTGATATGTCTCACCTACATTTTTCAAACCAAAAGGCATAACATTATAATAATAAGTTCCCCTAGGGGTAATGAAAGAAGTACTCTCCCTATCTTCAGGTTTCATTTTGATCTGATTGTAACCAGAATAAGCATCCATGAAGCTCAGCAACTCGTGTCCCGAGGTAGAATCCACCAGTTGATCAATTCGGGGCAATGGAAAGTGATCCTTTGGTCATGCTTTGTTGAGGTCGGTGAAGTCTACACACATCCTCCACTTGTTGTTCTTCTTCTTTACCATCACCACATTAGCTAAACAGTCTGGATATTTAACATCTTCAATGAAACAAGCTTTCTGGAGCTTCTCGACTTCCTCCTATATAGCTTGATTCTTCTCGGGACTGAATACTCTTCTTCTCTGCTTCACAGGCTTGATCTCCTTATTCACATTGAGCTCGTGACATAAGAAGTTTGGGTCTATCCCAGGCATATCTTCATGACTCCACGCAAAAGTTTGTCTTCTGCTTCTAAGGAAAGTTATCAATTCCTGTTTTAATGAGGCTTCCAATGATGAACCTATTTGAGTAGTTCGCTCAGGGTGCTCATCGTCCAGAATGATGTTTTCAATAGCTTCCACCACTTGACCCTTCACGAGTTGCGACTCATCTCGAGGATCCAATGTTTCAATTTCTGCACCTTCATCCACTTGATAGGTAGTAGTCTTTTTCTTTGATTCTTCCAGTTCTTCTTGCTCGGCGGATGAATAATAGCATTCCCGAGCTACTTTCTGATCACCTTTCACAACTCCTACTCCAAAGTTTGTTGGAAACTTTAGGCACTGATGCACTGTAGATGGTACATCCTCGAACTTCTTCAATCCTACTCTTCCCATGATGATATTGTACGATGATTGGACATTCTTATCCATCACGAAGAAACGTATTCTTTCTGTCCGACAAGCAGGCCACGTACCAATGAATATATCCAACTTGATTGTCCCAAGTGGAAATACTTTCTCGCCAGCAAAATCGATGAGGGGTCTGTGGTAAGGCTCCAATTGAGATAGCTTTAGATTTAAACTATCGAAACACGAGTAGAACATAATGTCTGCCGAGCTACCATTGTCGATTAGCACTCTTGAAATCATTACCTCCTTCATTCTCATCTTGATCACCAGTGGATCATCGTGAGGATATAAAACACCTGCAAGGTCATTTTTGGAAAAACCGATGACCAATTTCTCCTTGTTCACCTTTCTCGGGCGATCTTCCTCAGCTAGATTTATTCGCTGAATGTACGAGCAAGATTGAGCCTCACCGAGGTAAGCTTTTCTTTCTGCAGTAAGGTCTCCTCCTCCTGCATCTCCTCCTGTAATAACATTACAATCAAATGACCCAAAGCGTATTGAAAATACCTCTCGTTCTAGATGCCTTGGTTTCTTGGGAAAATCGGGGTCATCCTCTGGATCAACTTCATGGTTTCTCTTCTTGTTCTCCTCTGCTCGACGAGGAGATCTAGACCTCTCTCTAGTTCGGTCGTTGTTTCTTCTTTCGCCTCCCCGATCAACATACTTTGCTACACTACACCAAAATGGCCAAATTGTCACCTTTCAACCGGCCACCCTTGTCAAGGTCATTGACCGTGACAAAAACACGCATTTTATGTCACGGTCATTGACCTTGACATGACCGTGATAAGAAATTGTCACGGTCATTGACCGTGACAAGCCCATGACAAATTTACTTGTCACGGTCAATGACCGTGACAATTCTTTAAATAATTGTCACGGTCAATGACCTTGACACGACCGTGATAATGTTTACAGCAAAAACCCTTTCCCCCTTCTTTTTTCCCTCTCGCGTCGTTCCCCCCCTCTCTCTCTCTCTCGACGCTCTCTCTCTCTCTCTCTCTCTCTACTTTCAGGTTTAATTCTCTCTCTCTCTCTCTCTCTCTCTCTCTCTCTCTCTCTCTCTCTCTCTTCCATTTATATATGTTTGTGTGTATATATATATGTGTGTATGTGTGTATATATGTGCGTGTGTGGGGGGTGGGGCAGGGTGGGGGTAGGGGCTGGGGCAGGGTGGGGGTAGGGGTAGGGGTAGGGGGTTAAAAATGTAAATAAATAAGTAATTTTCTATAAATTTCCAAAAATAATATCCAAAAATGTAAATGTAAATAATATCCAAAAATAATATCCAAAAATGTAAATTTGTAGTAATTGTCATCCGAAGTTGCTAAAAGCATCCAAAGTTAAAAAAGCATGAAAAATAAAATATTTTTTAAGATTTGTGGTGAATAACTAAAGTTAAAAAAAGTATTACTTTAGTCATTAAATTACTTTTTGAATTCGGGCGATGCGCGTAAATTTGTTGTAATTGTCTTATAATAAAGATCAATTAGTGTATGTTGTTGAAAAAATTGATCAAATTGGTGAGCCCTTCATGTTTTAAAAATGTTGTTTTTATTCCTATTTAACTTTTTTTTCTATACACCCTTAATTATATTTAAAGTTTAATAAAATAGGAGTTATAGAAAGAAAAGTGGGGTTTAAATAAAAACACTTTTTTTAAAATTTTAGGTTCTGGTGCATAATCTTACTTTGTCACAATTAATTTATATGCATCAACTTTAGGTTGATTGTTTTAGAACTTAAACTTCAAGATACGAAAAATAATTCTATAGAACAACTTAGATATCTTAACAAAACACATATCTAACATTGAATATGATTTATAAAAAGCACAAAACAATAGTAGAAATTCAAAACATGAAATTAACATTGAGATTATTTTAAATAGACAGTCACTACTGTGTGTGTGTGTGTGTGTGGTGGGTGGGGGGCTATTGTGTGTGTGTGTGTGTGTGTGTGTATGTGGTGAGTGGGGGGTGTGGAGGGAGGTGGGGGGGTGTGTGTATGTGGTGAGTGGGGGGTGTGGAGGGAGGTGGGGGTGTGTGTGTATATGGTGAGTGAGGTGTGTGGGGAGAGGTGTGTGTGTGTGTGTGTGTGTGTGTGTGTATTTGAATTAACCCATGAATTTGTATTTTTGTATTTGAATTAACCCATGAATTTATTTTTGTATTTGAATTAACCCATTATATGAAACATACTTGAAATTAAATATAGTGCGCATAGATACTAGCATTCTAGTTCTTATGCGTACGCATTCAATAGCCCTTAGACCCGTTCGAGAGTCATTACCCCTGTAATGAGATCTCTCGAATTGTCCCGTTTGGACAGTTTAAGGCTGTATAATTTCTGTATAATATTCTTATTGGCTTAAAGTTGTTACTTTTGGAGGAAGTTCTGCAGTCGTATCTTAATGTTCTCTGGGTACATACTAGATTGACAAGTGTGACTGTTATTTCAATTGACCAATTGAAATAACACTCACACCTGCCAATCTACGTCGTGTACTTGGAGAATTAAGAGGATATGCTGTCGAATTTTTTTCAAATAGTAACAATGTGCATGAGCTGTTAAGTATATTACAGAAAAATGCAGTCTTGAATGGGATAGGACCACTTACCCTTTAATAGGATAATTAAATGATGGGATAATTAAATAAAACATACTATAAATCTAAGTTTTGTTTACCTTTAATATGTGTTTAGTTGTGGTAGCTGTGATGGGATATCCGAAATACAAAGAGTTGATGGGTGAGACTAATAGAATGGGGGATGTGTTTCGCAGAGGTGCTAACGAATTTGTGAAATATGCAAAGAGATGTCGTAATGATGAAGAGTTTCCGTGTCCGTGTGCTAGGTGTAAGAATGGTAAGGTGTTTGAGTGGAAAACAGTTGAACTACATTTGTTAAGATCGGGTATGCAAGATAGTTATCGATTTTGGAGTTTTCACGGTGAATTAAAAGTTCCTTTTGTCACCGACCAACCTTCACAACAACCTTCAACAAGTAGAATAGATGTAGAAGGGGATGACGTAGATCATAATATGTTAGAGGATTTAGTTGATGATGCGTACGGAGTTTATGAAGCTGAGGAGAATGAGGTTACTGATGATGTAGACGATTCAAGTGCTCGTGAAGATAACACGATAAAACTTGACGCTGACTACCAAAGTTTAAAATTTAAGGCGACCCAACCGTTATACTCTGGCTGTGAGAAAGATCAAACAACTTTACATGCCATGGTTGGTTTGCACAGTTTGAAGACGCAGTATGGTTTGTCTAGCAATAGCGTGACGGGAATTCTGAAATGGGTGAAGGGCTTATTACCCAAGGTGAATACACTTCCAAATAGCTATCCTGTTATGAAGAACAGTTTGAAAGGTTTGGGAATGAAGTATAAATCAATTCATGCTTGTGTGTATGACTGCATACTATACCAAAAGGAGTATGAAAATCTCGATCGTTGTTCGGTATGCGATGAACCTAGATATGTCCAATCTACTAGTAAGGAAGGCACAAGCTTAAAAGTGCCTAAAAAAGTATTGAAATATTTTCCCGTTGGGCCTAGATTAAAGCGATTTTTCACAGTACCATGGATTGCAGAGGCAATGACTTGGCATGCTAGGGAAGAAGTAGGGGGTAATATCATGCGTCATCCTATTGATTCTACTGCCTGGCGGAGGATGAATTTTGAGTATCCCGATTTTGCTCGAGAACAACGCAACATTCGTTTGGCTATATCAATAGATGGTTTCAATCCATTTGGAAATCTAAGCACCAATCAGAGTGTATGGCCAGTGATCCTAGCCCCACTCAACCTCCCTCCTTCACAGTGTATGAGACCTGAATTTTCGATGATGGCTTTATTGATACCTGGGCCAAAGGCACCAAGTGATGACATTGATATCTACCTGGCTCCTTTGGTAGAAGAATTAAATGAGTTGTGGGAAGAGGGTGTGCAATCATTTGACTCTTTTAGAAAAGAAGAGTTTACGCTGAAAGCTATGTTGATGTGGGCAATTCATGATTTTCTAGCTTATGGGACATTATCCGGATGTGTAGTACATGGTTATTTGGGGTGTCCTATTTGTGGAGAGGAGACTGAATCTCTTCGTCTATCCTCTAGCTTAAAAATGTATACCATTGCCACAGGAGGTTTTTACCCCCAGCTCATAGTTTCAGATTTGAGAAAGGTTCCAATTTTTTATTGGGCGGAGTTGAACATAGGCTACCGCCGAGACAACTTTCGAGTTCAGAAATTGAAAGTAAATCTTCTAAATGTGGCCCAAATATGCCAGGTAAGAATCCCAAATTTAAGAATGTCAAGCATAAGAAGAACCCAACTGGGAATGAAACTGAGATAAGAAAGGCATGGTCTCGGAGGTCAATTTTATTTGACTTGCCTTATTGGAAGAAAAACCCGGTGTGCCATGTATTGGATGTGATGCATGCAGAGAAGAACTTCGCTGAACATATTGTGGGTACTTGCCTTGGGGGGAGTCATTCGAAGGATGGAGAAAATGCACGAAAAGACCTTAAAATGTTAAAACTTAAGCCACAACTATGGTTGAAAGAAGATAGTAGGGGAAGGACAATAATTCCCCCTGGTGCGTTTACTTTGACGAGTGGGGAAAGGAAGGTGCTTCTAGACACAATATATAATTTGAAGGGCCCATCTACTTTTTCGTCCAACTTGCAAAGGATTGTGAATTATGCTACTCATGATTTACATAAGTGTAAGTCCCACGATTGGCATGTGATCATGCAATTGGTTCCTCTATTATTTAAGCACTGTTTCTCCAAGCACAAGGATTTGCGTAGGGCTATTATGCAAATTAGTATTACCTTCTCCCTCTTGTGTGAGAAGGTAGTGAATCGAGAACACATAGTGGCCGCAAAATTGGCTGTGAACGAAGCGATTTGTGTATTGGAGAAGTACTTTCCCCCAGCATTCTTTGACATAAGTGTTCACCTGTTGGTACACCTATGCGACGAGGCACTTCTTTGTGGTCCAGTTAGATATCGGTGGATGTATCCGTTTGAAAGATTGATGAAAGTTTTTAAAGATTACGTCAAGAATAAGCGATATATTGCAGGATCAATTGCAGAGGAATACATCACCGTGGAGTCATCAATATATACTCGGGAATATATGCCTGACTCTACCAGCGTTGATGACACTGATGAATTCCTTGATGATGGTGGTAATGTGATGGTAAAATGAGTGAAATTACCGAGTTTGCAACATGAACAAGTAGCTCGTTATCTATTTGACACACATGAAGATGTCGAAGAATGGAAAAAGTAAGTTTCGAATATTATAATGTTTAACATTATTTTAGATTATTTTATACATGATTAATTTTGTAATATGCAGTAAATATGAAGCCTGTGAGAACAATAAAAGACAAAAAACAATGGTACAATCAGACAACGAATTTAGGCTATGGTTGACACAAGAGGTAATTATAATGAAAACAGTCGTTATATAACGTTACATTACACTCAAATTTTACCACTAATATAATTAATTTATCTATATTCTCAGCTCCTAAAGATGGGTGATGCGACATCAAGGCTTGCTCGTCTAGCCACTGGACCCTTGTTCGTGGCACAAGAGTACAAAAAGTATCGATTGAACGGTTACATTTTCGGAGCTAAAGTGTACGAGGAAAGTACAAATGTACAGAACTCGGGAATTTCATACAAGGCTCTTACTTTCTTTCGAGCGAGCGCAAAAGATAAAAACCTCGTTGAAGCTGAAATGACTTACTATGGTGTAATCCAAAATATATTTGAATTGGATAATATAAGCTTCAAAGAGATTGTATTTTACCGTGAATGGGTAAGAGTTGAGGATAAAAATGCTTGTAAAGTTGATCCTGTCACCAATTTTATCATGTTTGACTTGTCCAAGTTGAAGAGCAACGACCACGTGAGCGATGAGCCGTTTGTTTGTGCATTTCAAAAGGTTAAGAAAGTGTTTTACTCGGAGTATATCAACAACGAGCTGTGGTCAATTGTCCAACACGCGCCAAGGCGTCTAAATAGTAGTGTGGATGACTTGGCTGCTCTTACCGAATATCAATCCATTTTTTATGATAACCCAAATTTGAAACAATTTTTCAATTTGTAATAAATATTTCAATTTGTACCGAAACATCCATTTTTAATGCTTTTAATTGATCTGCACTTTATCATTTTCACTCTTGTGTAGTGTGCGTGTGTGGAGAGGAGATTAATACATAAATATTCCAACTACATCTAAGTTTTGTTTATACTAATCCATGAATATACGCTTCTTACCTTTAATAGGTGATTAGTACATAGTTATTTGGGGTGTCCTATTTGTGGAGAGGAGACTGAATCTCTTCGTCTATCCGAACACTAAGAAATGCCATAATCCTATGGAGCGATGCTCTGCAAATTCCTCCCAACCATTATGTAGCCAAACATCACCAGTTGAAGTTTTCAATTCCACTTTCCATACCCCACCACTTGGAACTTCTAGCAAAACATGGGAGACCATTGAAAGGTGGAATTGACAACTTCAACTGCTGATTTTTGGCTACACAACGGTTGGAAGGAATTTGCAACGCATAACTCCATAGGATTATGGTATTTTTTAGTGTTTAGATATGAAGAGAATTATATTTGACACGATTGCCCGGGGTACATTAGTTGGAAGGAGGTGCCATATGAGCTCAAGTTAGCTGTTTGAGTGACACTACAGGTAATGTATTTATATTTATATGTCAATTTCGATTTCGATTTCAATTACGATTTATATTTATCTATATTTGAGGGGTGGATACTAATTTTACTTTATTTCAATTCAGGGGACATGGAGTGGCCCTAAGGTTAGGCCACATATGCTCTATACTTATGTGGCTATTCGGACGAGAAGGGAAGGATAAGGAGGTGTCCCCGAGCGTCACGGTACAAAATCTCTTTTCCATGCAAATAGTTTGTAGATTTGAGATAATTGATGGTGATGTTGTTTCTTCTTAAATAGTTTCTATTTTGAATATATATTTGCATTATCTTTAGTTTGTTTGGATATATGATGTTTGGAACAGGTACAAATATACTGCTGGGCAGTGGCAGTGGCCATACTGCCCAGCAGATTTTTTTTAAATTCTGCCCAGAATTATCACGGTCAATGGCCGTGACAATTTTTTTAAAAAGGTCACGGCTTTGTCACGGTTATAAACCGTGACAAACGTGTCACGATCATTGACCGCGACACGACCGTGACACGACCGTGACAAAAAATGTTGTCTCGCCTCGAAATGTCACGGTCATTGACCTTGACAAGTTGGATTTGTCAAGGTCAATGACCTTGACAAATGGGCAGATTTGGTGTAGTGCTAGCTTTCCTCGTCGGATGAGTGTTTCAATCTCATTCTGAAGAGCTATGCAATTTTTGGTCATATGGCCATGATCCTTGTGGAACTCGCAATATTTTTCCCTATTTCTCGTGTCAGGGTCAGCCTTCATTTTCTTTGGCCAATTTAACTCCTCGCTGTTCTTAATTTCTTCAAGGACGTGGTTGATATTTGCCTTCAAAGGTGTGTAATTATCAAATTTCCTCAAGACCTCCCATAACGACCTATTTTTGGATTGTTTGTCACCACCATTGTTCTTATGTTCTTTCTTCTTAGCTTTATCACCTTCCACCTTGGTTTCTTTGGCGTCCATATTCTTCTTCGCAGATATAGCCTCCTAAGCATTCATAATCTTGGACGCTTTTCCCATCAGGTCTGACATGGTTCGAGGTGGATCTTTGGCCAAAGTGTAGTACAACTTGTTTGGCAGTAGTCCACTCATCAAAGCAGTAATCGTTGTCTTCTCCTCATAATCAATGACTTCGAGTTTCTCGTTATTAAAACGAGTTATATAATCTCTGGTACTCTCACCAGATTTTTGTCTAACACTTAACAAATGTGCTACTCGTTTAACTGGCTTTGCTCCAAAGCAGAAATTCCCAATGAATAACTCGGTCAGTTGAAGAAAAGTTGAAATCTTACCCCGAGGAAGATTATTATACCATATTTGAGCAGATTCGGTAAGTGTTCCTGAGAATGCTCTACATCTCATCTCATCTGGGACAGCATAGATGTCGGCTGCAGCTTGGTATTGTTCTATATGAAGGACAGGGCCAG
Source organism: Sambucus nigra (assembly GCA_949130495.1). Classification (NCBI taxonomy): domain Eukaryota; kingdom Viridiplantae; phylum Streptophyta; class Magnoliopsida; order Dipsacales; family Adoxaceae; genus Sambucus; species Sambucus nigra. The sequence continues at coordinate 528,984,456 of OX422217.1, read as the reverse complement.
TCTTCCCATTATACTTGGGAGTCACAACAGGTGCTTTGAACTTTGATGGTGTTGGAAAATCAACAATGTCCTGGACAAAAGGTGTTCCTCGAACAAAGGTTCGTTGTAGAGGGTTTTTGGCCTTAGCCATTTTCCCTAATCTATCCTCCAACCTCTGAATAGATCCTTTCCATGCATCATTTCCTTCCTCGGGCCTATTGTTCGAGCAACTGATCGCGTTGAAGTGGCTTCCTGGGATTTATCTCGACGAGCAGCTGGTCGCGACTGGGCAGATCCTTCCCTTAAATCTGATGGTCGTCGAAAGCTCCTCGACACTGCATTAAGAGGACTTTTGTTCCTCCTAGGGCCTAATCGGTCGAAAGGAGAAACCCTACTTAATCTTTCCAATGCGCTGGTCCTTTCTGGGGAGATGGTGACACGTTGTTCAGTATCTGTGGCTCGCACTGACGAAGTTCGTCCAGGTTGATAAGAAAAATCTTCAGATTCCTCATTGCGATATGAATTAGTATGCCTAGTACGCGAAGAAGGTGCACGGGTATTTCTTTGAATGCTTCGTGGTCCGGAATGGGCTGATGCACCGCCATGGAGGGTTTGGATGAGTTGTTGCATTGTTTCTTGCATGATGGTCTGGCCCTGAGCCAGATTTGCCATTATTCCAGTCAGATCTGGAATAATTGGTGGAGCAGATGGATTTGGAGGGGTTCAAGCATTTCGATTGCTGGATTCAGGAATATCAGCCATTAGTAATGAATTATTTTTGATGAAAAACGATATTATCAATCGTTTCCCACAGACGGCGCCAATCTGTTGATGTAAAAAATTAGATCACTCTAATAATTCAATCACCGATAAATAAATGAGACAAAAGATTTTAAAGTGGTTCAGCCTTATAAGAATGGCCTACGTCCACTATTGTGTTATTGCTGAGTGTTTAGGAATTCTCGATTATAAGTTCTATCAAGAAATTCTGGTCTGGATTCGGGGTCCTTTACAATAAGGATTGTACAATGTATTTATAGCCCTGAGATTGTCATATGAAAGGGCAATACATTAAATGATATACATATGAAAGGGTAATACATTTAATGCCCTTTTTGCGTGTGCGTCTGAATGATAAGCATTTAATGAGCAGTTAAACTGTTGGTATCCTGCTTCGAGGTGCAGCTCGGACCGCCTTGAGCTTCTCGGTGCTAAAGAGTTCCTCAGAGAGGTCTGTTCCTCAGAGCGTATGAGTTCCTCGGAGTAACATGGTTCCTCGGAGCGTGTGATCATCTCAGAAGTGGTTGTTGTTGCCATGTAGATAGCCACGTGTCTTCATATGATTGGTCCATGTCAGCAGATTAAATGTGGTATCAACAGCATGCATATACACAATTTGATAAATTAGTTATGTTACCTGACACATAACTTAACATACTACGCTGTAGTATGAGTTAATGAAATTTTTTTCACATACTATAGGAATTTTTTTGGTTGTATTTTATTATTTATGGGGAGATCGAATAAAAATGGGAGTGGTTTTTACAAATATTCTCCGGTGTATTTAAATACCATAATAGGGTAGGTACTTTTATATTTGATAGGAATGGTGGTTTTTGTACTGTTGTTTCGAAGGTATTTCCTTTGTCTCCCTACCCGTATTGTATTCACTAGAATAAGAAAAATATAAGAGTGAAATATCTCGGGAGGGGGAGGTCGAAGTATCGTGATAAAATAATAAGTTTGTTCATGTCTTGCGCGTATACAGAAACTAAGCTTCTTTTCGCAGAATGAATGAATAATTTATTGATAGAAGGTGGCAAGGCAATGGTCAGTTTTCTAGAGGATCTACCATTCAAGAATTGGGAAAGATCATAGTTTTCTGGAAAATGATATTGGGAGATGCATCCAACATATCTTAATGTCATTATTAAGCTCGATGTGATAAAAACCTTTGATAGGGTTAATTGGGGGTTCCTAATTTCAGTCTTTAGAAGCTTTGGCTTTGGAGAGAAATGGATTGACTTCATTAGGAGGATTGTTTATAGTATCTAGTTTTCTATTTGTATTAATGGGTAAAGCTATGGGTACTTCATGTATTCTAGAGGACTAAGGCAAGGGGATCCCTTGTCCCCAATCCTTTTTATTTTATTTATTGATTATTTGAGAAGGGGTTGAATAAGCTTATTGAAGAAGAAAAAACTAAAGATTTTTACTTACCTAGTGGCATCCCTATTATATCCCATTTAGCATTTGCTGATGATTTAATTTTATTCTCTAGAGGGGATAAGAGAAGTTTAAAGAACCCCATGGTGTTTATTCAAAAATATTTTAACATTTGAAGCCAGAAAATTAATTTTACAAAGAGCTATTTCATAGTTGATGATAAAAACCCTCCAAATTTCGGATACGAGGTAGATGATTGCACTGGCTTAAAGGTTAGTGACCTCCCACTAAAGTATCTAGGCCGCCCTCTGTTTAGATCGAGGAACAAAGTGAAATATTATGACAATCATATGGATACTTAAGGATCAAAACTTTCAGGGTGATTGTCTAAATTCTTATCAAGTGATGGGAGGTATATTTTAATCGAACATGTATTATCCTCTATCCCGTTATTTTGTTGACTGCTATATGTCGTCTAAAGACAAATATATAGAAAATTCATAGGATGCTTAACAAGTTTTTTGGGGGGTAATGATGAGAAAGCTTGGAAATATCAGTGGAAGGATTGGGAATTTTTATGTAGAGACCTTAATGAAGGAGGTCTTGGATTTACTAATTTTAATACAGTGTCTAAGGCCTCTATGATGAAACTGACTTGGAAATTTGCATCAGAGACCTCTCTATGGTCCTCTTTTATGTCTAATAGGTATAAAAATTGCCCTGCTACTACTATAGGGGGTTATGTGACCTGGAGAAGAGTACAATTAGTCAAAGACTTTTTTTATTCTAATATGAAGCTGCTAAATAATCAGTTGATATGGACTCCTGATGTGTCTGAGGACTTATCATTCTCTACTGGTTATGATCTTGCTAAGACGGATTTCCCTTCTTTTAGAATCATGTCCTCTATTTGGGATCCTTATATCCCAAAAAAATGCTCTATTCTCTTTTGGAAGATTCTCAATAACCACCTCCCTCTTGATGACTGCATTAAAAAATTGGGGATTGAAAATTAGTTCAAGGTGAAAGGCTTACAAATGTCATGCCTAATATTTTAGTCATGCTTTCATTCAGTTCCCTATCATACAACCCATATGGACTTTCTTTGCTGACCTTATGGGGATAGATTTAAATATGGAATCTATTTCAACATTGCTCTAAAGTTGGTGGCTTAAAACTAGTAACAAAGACTGTGCTAACTTCCTTAGGAAATGAATTCCTATAGTGGTATGTTAGGATATTTGAAAAAGCAGAAACTCAAGATTTTTTAAAGACTTCACAGTGGACTCTAAAGCCATTATTTTAAATTCAATATCTTTAATCACCAATATTTGTAAGGGTCTATCTTGTAAAAATTCATTCTTTTTCTTTGACAGAGGCATTAAAGAGATCTTTCATCTTACTTCTATAAGGAAGATACAAGTTTCCAAGTTAGTTAAATGGTCTTTTCCTTATTCTCCGTGTTTCAAGTTAAATGTGGATGGTGCTTCAAAGGGAAATCCAGCTATATCTCGTTTTAAAGTTATTCTTAGAAATGATAAGGGGAATTAATTCTATCTTTTTCTCAATCTGGTGGTATATCAACTAATTCTTTCGCTGAGCTCAATGGCCTAAGTATGGGGGTGAAGTTATGCATTGATCTTCAAATTAAAAAGCTCCAAATTGAAGATAATTCAACCTTTGTGGTTAATTTGATTAATAGGAACCGAAAACCCCCTTGAATATAAAGTCTTTGATTGAAGATCTCAAGTAAAATCTCTCTCTTCTCAACTTCTCTTTATCTCATTGTTACATGGAATCAAATATGGTTGTTGATGCTTTGGCAAATTATGGCATTAATCAATCTTCTTTAAAGGTTTTCAAAAATTCATTAGAGCTTCCTACAATGGTCTGAGGTGCTTAGAGACTTGATAAGATTAGTTGCAACTACATTAGATCCTCCTTTATCTATGTTTAGTATTTTTATCTTCTTTGTAATGGGGTTAAGATAAAATCCTAAATCTCTTGCTTTAAGTTGTATTTCATTCGCTTCCTTTGCTTGTAAGCTACTATGGGAAGGCTATTTCTCCTAGAATAAATATATGAGTGGGGATCTCTTATCTTTAAAAAAAACTTATGGATATTGTGTCCATCCCGATTGGTGCCTCGGGGAGGGAGAGAGAGATAGAGATAGATACGTCTCCCCCTCGGGAAGGCTATGCCATGGTCTCGCACCCCTCTTGGGAAGGTTGCTTCATCCGTCGTTGGTGTAGGGGGAAATGTGAAGAGATAGAGTCGTCAGCCTATTTTGCATAAAATAGGAAAAAGAACATGTTTCCACTTAGAGAGAAGGACATCAAGGACAAATGGATGCATACGAAAGCAATAGTTCAAAGTTCCAGGAAATGTTTTGGAATGGGAAGGTATGAACTAAAGTAAGAACTAGATTATGAATCTAATGTTTATTATATAAAAATAAGGAATTTCAAGAGAGAGGGAAGGAATTGGACCATCTTTAAAGCTTTGATCTTTGATCTTAGATGAACTCCCTTGAGTGTTGATGAATGTTGATGAGAGAGAAGAATATTTTTTGCCGAATTGGGTAAAAAAAGGATGGGAAAGTAAGCTTGGATGGAACTTAACATGAGGGAATTCACTGATTTCGAGGGAATATTGCTGAGATCAATTATGTTGATGGATTTGTTGTGTTTTTTTTAGACTGAGGTCATGGACCTTATTTATATGGTCAGGGGGGTTCCAATCGTCCTACCCCTGGGAGTGCCTATTGGCATGTGACCCCAGGCACAGTGCCGATAGGAAGGGTTCAGGACCTGCCAATTGGTAGTCCCATGCAGATTTTCCTAAAAAATCGGTTGTAGAACACAAACTGTTGATTCAAATCACCCATGGGGCATACCATTAGAAAAGTATTTCAGAGATCCTCAAGAGTCCTTCGGACTTCTCCCGAGTTCGGGAGTTTAATTTGGGTCAAATATGGCTCCGAAGTGCACGTCGATCCTTTAGATGCGAGATCATCGGATGCAAACGGATCGTACGTCTGCATGGTAAGTCAGAATCACGCATAGGGTGGACCATCGAAAAGGTCAGGAGATGTACTTCTACATTCCAAAGAGTTTTGCTTGGTTAAGAAAGTTTACCTTTGTCAATCGGGGTTCGTAAGCGCTCGGGGAACTCTCAGAGTAAAATGGATCATTCATTCCTATTGTAGGTCATAATCGTGCACGGAGCAGACCGTTAGAAAGGGTATTCATTGACCTTTAGAGATTCATTGAGTCTCATTCGAGCTGAAGAGTTGACTTTGGAGAAATGGAGCCCGGGAGCACCCGGTGGCCTCCGAATCAATTTTCAGGGGAAAACTAATCGTTCGTTCGAACGATTATGCTGTTTCACACACGGGATGGACAATTGGAAAGGGATTTCAGTGCGCTTCAAAAATTCAAAGATTTTTCGCTCTGTCGGTGAAGTTAATTGGGGTCAAATCGGGGCTCGGGAGTGTTCGGTGGCCTCCGTATCGATCTTTGGTAGTAAAATGGTACATTTGTCTGAACTGTTATGCTGATTCGTCCATGGGGTGGACCATTGGAAAGGGTATTCAGAGCCCTTCAAATATTCAAAGATATTTCACTCTGACGATAGAGTTTACCTGAGTCAGATGGGGCTTGGGGGCGCCCGATGGGCTTTACATCGGTACTCAGAGTGTGACCTAGAGTTTATGGTGAGGTGGGAACTTTTTAGGGACCTAAGGGGAGACCTAGGGGGTCCTTGAATTTGGTATCTATAGATCCTCTCGACGGGTGATCTTGGAACAAGTGATAGCCATCAAATAGACACCACATGATAGAGGTTGGTTCTTGTGGACCCAAGGGACAAGGATGACCAATTCAGAGGGTCGAGGTCAATGCGGAGCACCTAAGGTGATGTTAGGGCGGCTGATTCTGAGGACATAGAGGAGGTTTGGAGTAAGGAGGGGACCAATTATGTTAGTCGAAGCCAATTCTGAGGGCTTAAGAAGAAGTGACCAATTCTGCGGGTCGAAGCCAATTCTGAGGGCTTATAATAGGGGTGTCCAATTCTATGTGTCGAAGCCAATTCTGAGGAGTTTAGTAGAAGTAAAAAATTTTGAGGGTTAAAACTAATTCTGTGAGCTTATGATAGATATGACCAATTTACAGGTCGAAGCTAATTCTGAGAGCTTAAGATAGAGACGATTAATTCTGCGGGTCGAAGCCAATTCCGAGGGCTTAAGATAGGAGTGACCAATTATGCGGGTCAAAGCCAATTCTATAGGCTTAAGTAGAAGAGACCAATTCTGAGGGCCGAAGCTAATTCTACGGTCTTATGATAGAGATGACCAATTATGTGGGTCGAAGCCAATTCGAAGGGCTTAAGAGAGAAGCGATCGATTTTATTGGTCGAAGCCAATTCTGCAGGCTTAAGTAGAAGCGACCAATTATAGAGATCGAAGCCAATTTCGAGGGCTTATAATAGGGGTGACCAATTCTACGGGTCAAATCCAATTCTGAGGTCTTAAGTAGAAGTGACCAATTCTATAGGTCGAAGCCAATTCTGAGGGCTTATGATAGGGGTGACCAATTCTGTGGGTCAAAGACAATTCTGAGGACTTAAGTAGGTGTGTCTAATTTTGTGTGTAAAAGCCAATTCTGATGGCTTATGATAGGGGTGACCAATTCTGAGGACTTAAGTAGAAGCGACTAATTCTGCGGGTTGAAGCCAATTATGAGGGCTTATGATAGGGGTGACCAATTCTGTGGGTCAAAGCCAATTCTGAGGGCTTAAGTAGGGGTGACCAATTTTGTGGGTCAAAGCCAATTCCTAGGGCTTAAGATAGAAGCGACCAATTCTGCAGGTCGAAGCTAATTCTGAGGGCTTAAGTAGGGGCGACCAATTTTGTGAGTCAAGGCCAATTCCGAGGGCTTAGGTAGAAGCGACCAATTCTGCGAGTCAAAGCCAATTCTGTGGGATTATTTTGGGGTGGAAAATTCTACGGGCTTGTTAGGGTGACCAATTATGAGGGTCGAAGATAATTCTAAGGGCATAAGTTGAAGCGACCAATTCTATGGGTCGAAGCCAATTCTGAGGGATTATGATAGGGGTGACCAATTTCAAGGGTCAAAGCCAAGTCTGAGGGCTTAAGTAGAAGCGACCAATTCTGAGGGTCAAAGCCAATTCTGCAGGCTTATTTAAGGTAACCAATTCTAAGGGTCGAAGCCAATTCTGTAGGCATATCATTCCTTTGGGAGAGTTGGGGACTCCACTGGGGATATGTGATATTTCTCTAGGGATTTGGGGAAGCATTTGGTTTTAACGTCCACCGGGGAAGAGGGAATGATTTGAGGATTTTGAGCTCAAAAATTTTTGGAATTTTGTGTTGTCCTTTGGAGATATTGCTGGGGAGGATTATTTTCTGAAATTTCATTGGGGATGTAGAAAAAATGTTTTTCTCTTAGTGAAAAGGTTCCAAAATTAATCTGGTGATTTTAGTAATTTTTTGGGATCTTCTTAAAGGGGGTGCCGACCGGCATAGATGGAGGGGTGCTAAACGGCAGTGGCACGGTCTTCTGGGTACCTCGTGAAGGTGGAGGGATAATTTCGATTATCATGTACCTTAGCCTCCTATAAAAAAGGAGGAGGGTTCTCCTCATTTTTCATTATTTTTTTATTTTCCTTCTTCTGCAATTACCTTCTGCAAATCGTTCCGACGTTCCAAAGTTAAGATATGGATGAGTTTTCAAGAAGTGCTTCTCACATGGCGTGGCTTAATGCTGAAGATTGGGAAGGGTTGGAGTGGAGGGATAGGGTGCCCTTTGCACTGGGCAGCAAGAACTCATTTGATGCATTTGAGCCGGTGGTGGATGATCGGATTCTTTTATGTGAGCCCTTGCATCATTGTTCTTCTTGGGTAGTGAACCCTAGTGGCTATGTAAGTATCGAATGACCTTTGGTATTCTTTTCCTTTTTTTGATGAGGTTTCTTTATTTCTTGAGTTTGATAATGGTTTTCTTTATTTCATTGACAGTTTGACGTCTCTATGTCGACTATACGTGCCCGAAGGACGACGGAGCTTAAAGATGTTTTGGAGGACCTTTCATCTGTGGTGCGCTGAATGGTGTTATCAGTCGGCTTTGGGAGATTGGCATTTTCTCTAGATGAGATGCCTCATTGTACGGCCGTTCTGCGTGCTTTAGGGGAGAGGTGGTAGGACACTACCCACACATTCCATTTGGACTTTGGGGGATGACAGTGACTCCCATTGATGTGCATTAGCTGCTGAGGTTGGACTGCGATGGATCTCATATTGAGGTGGACAGGACGTTGAGGGTGACGCAGGAGGCTGTAAAGGCGACCTTAGGTGATGTGGAGAGGGTTGTCTCTGGGTATTCTCTTTACGTGTCTCTGCTGAGCAAGATGTTATTGAGTAGGAGGATTAATGAGAGCGATGGGCAGCAGGTGCGTCAGATGGACTGCTTATTTATTTTATTTATGCTGGGAGGTTTTCTGGTGTCGACGAGTAGCGACGTTGTGCACTTGTTGTTTTTTCCAATCTTGAGGGTGTTTTCGGACATCCTCCTTTATGATTTAAAGAGCCTGACCTTGGTGACCCTTTATTATTCTCTTGATGCATTCGGTCGGTAATGCTGACAGTCTTTTACTGGAGCCACGTATCTTCTGGAAGTATTCTTTATTTTTTTTAGTAGTTTCCTTTATGCATTCCTAGTTTCCTTCATGCACTTTTTCTTGATTTCTTAAATGCTTGACTTTACCCTTTGCAGACATGGTTTTATGAGGTGATTGGGTTAAACACCCAGATGATATCTTTGAAGGATGAATCTGTTGGGGACTTCTGTCGGATGTACCAGTGGTGGAGGTCCAACCGACAGTTGAAGAAGTCACTCTCTCTAGAGGTGGTGCGTCAGGTATTGAATGGCCTGACAAGCAAGCAGGTAAGACCTATTTTATCTTGAGATTGCCCTTTCATTTAATGGTTTTGATGTTGATATTGATCTTTTGCTCTTGCTAGGGATTTGCAGGTGACCTTTTATGCTTGGGGGATGACCATTCAGCACACTGGGGTAACTGGGGGACAGGCGAAGATACGAAATTTTCTGGTGCATGAGTTTGGCTATTCTTGGTACCTTGGGGAGAGGTTAATTTGATAGATTATGGAGGACTAGGATACGGTGCCATCGACAAATCTCCTTATGTTCATGAGGCTAGTGCGGTAGATATCGAAGGATGCTCGGGTGGAGACGATGATGGGAGAGCCGTACTCGGTGTATATTGACACAATGATGATGTATGACTACATGGATTTCGTGTCGAGTTGGTTGATGCCTCCCATTATATAGGATGTGATGCTTCTTTCTCGCTCGGGTTCTTGTTGGCAGGTGGGGTTCTCCCACAGTGCGGGTGGTGCGACGATGTCAGCAGCGGCAACGACTGCGGTGGCTCCCTTTGTATGACTGTTCTCGCCTGGTTACAACATCCAATGAGATGATGGAGGGTCGGTGCATTTACAACATCATCCCATTTCGATGGACCGGTAGGAGTTGGGTTTGATAGAGGAGGTCCTTCGGCCTGAGGTACACTTTGTGTTTCCATATCTTTTTTATTTCCTGATTCTTTTCTTCTTCTTTCAAACTTGACTGATTTGATTTTTCAGTTTTCTTTTGCAGCACATCCGGGTCTCCACCACTTAGCTGAGGGATAAAAGGGATTCGATATCTTCGGCGACTTCCCATATTCGCGAGGTGGTTCCGGTCCTTTCTTGCTTGGTGTCGTCTGCCTCGCTAGGGGAAGGGTCAAGTTTTGGAAGTGGCGGAATTTCAAGAAGGAACGAATTGGACCTTCTTTGAAGCTTTGATCTTTGATCTTGGATGAACTTCATTGAGTGTTGATGAATGTTGATGAGAGAGAAGGATATTTTTCCAAATTGGGTATGAAAAGGATGGGAACGTAAGCTTGGATGGAACTTCACATGAGGGACTTCGCTGATTTCGAGGGAATGTTGTTGAGATCATTGATGCTGATGGATCAGTTGTGTTTTTTTGGAGTGAGGTCATGGACCTTATTTATAGGGTCGGGTCGGTTTCGATCGGTCTACCCCTGGGAGTGCCTATCGGTATGTGACCCCAGGCATAGTGCCTATAGGAAGGGTTCAGGACCTACTAATTGGCAGTCCCGTGCAGATTTTCCTAGAAAATCGGTCGTAGAACACAAACCGTTGATCCGAATCATGAACGGCGCACACCATTAAAAAATTATTTTATATACCTTCAAGAATCATTTGGACTGCTCCTGGGTCTGGCAGTTTACTTTGGATAAAATATAGCTCGGAAGCGCACGTCGGTCCTTTGGACAGGAGATCGTCAGACACAAACGGATAGTTCATCCATATGGTAAGTCAGAATCGCACACGGGGTGGATTGTAGAAGAGGTTAGGATATGTACTTTGACATTCTAAAGAGTTTTGCTCGGTTCATAAAGTTAACCTTGGTAAACTGGGGCTCAGAAGCGCTTCGAGACCTCTCGAAGTAAAAGGGATTGTTCGTCCGTACCGCGGATCAGAATCGTGCATGGGGTGGACCCTTATAAAGGGTATTCAGTTCCCTTTGGAGATTCATTTAGTTTTGTTCGAGCTGAAGAGTTAAATTTGGTCAATCGGAGCCCGGTAGCGCCTAGTGGCCTCTGGATCGATTTTTCAGGAAAAACTAATCGTTCATCTGAACGGTTATGCTATTTTCCACACGTGGCAGACCGTTGGAAAGGGGTTTCAGTTACCTTTGAAGATTCAAAGATCTTTCACTCTATCAATTGAGTTGATTGGGGTCAAATTGAGGCCCAGGAGTGCCTAGTGGCCTCTAAATCGATCTTTGATAGCAAAATGGTCCGTTCCTCTGAACCGTTATGTCGATTTGTACACGGGGTAGACCGTTGGAAAGAGTATTCAGAGACCTTCAAAGATTTAAAGGGATTTTGCTCTGATGATAGAGTTGACCGAAGCTAAATGTGTGGCTCGGGGGCTTCCGATGGGCTCTAGATCGCTACTCGGAGTGCGACCTAATGTTTACGGTGAGATGGGGAGGTGTTAGGGACCTAAGGGGAGACCTAGGGGTCCTAAAATGTGGCGTATATAGATACTATAAGAATGTTACTTACTAATCACTCTATTTACATACGACACTAGAATAAAACTGATGAAGATGATTTTTTAAAGGAGGTGTTCAGTAGAGCAATGGACACGTTTTTATGCTTAGAAATTCAAAAGATTATAAGAGAGAATTTAAATGGAGGGAGAAATGCTATGTTAGGTAAGCAAGTGGCGATGTGTTCAAAGTGTTTGTTGATGGTACATACACGGTGAATTTATCTCAATGATCGTGTAGAATGTGGCAGATTAAGGGTTACCTTATTCTCATGCATATATTATGGCATAAGCACGGTCTTTTGAATTATATGAGATTATCGAGGATTACTTTAAATTTGAATTTTCCTAAAAAATACAACGCTTGCCCAATATATCATATACCTTCCGTACCTAAGGGGATGAGGATTATTGCTCAGATCTCCTACTACGTGAAAAAAACTTGGTAGACCGAGAGTGAAAAGGATAAAATGAGTCGATGAAGTAAAGAAGCTCAAGTGTGGTCAGTGTGGTTCTGCAAATAGGCATAATAGGAAAAATGCGTGACTGTTATATGACGTAAAAAATGGCTATCATCTGATGTTAAGTGTCGCAGTCGAGTAAATAACTTTTATTTTTTTTTGTAGATATTTGTATCAAATAAAAGATATGTCGTCGAGCTATTTTGGATTTTTCTTAGTTATTTTTCTTTATAATTAAAGAACTGATATGATTAACTTATTATGATGAGTTTTTACTTTGATTTATAATTAATTTTAAGAGTTCGATTAATATTTTCATTTTTTTATACGATGAGATTAAACATAGGTTTTCTTTATGGAAAATAATATATTGATGTACTTACATTAGAGGGATTGTTTATCTGGTTTATAGGAAATATTCGAGATTAAAAATACCATAAAATTGAAAATGTAGACATATACGACGAAGTATATATGTGTAATCTAGGTATCTACGTTTCATTGACAATAACCACTTACAAATTATCATTTATTCAACATAGTAACCGTATAGCTGATTTTCTTTTTATGTAGCCATATTTTCAAAACTTGTAAGATATTTATTAAACATTTTAATATAAATGGAGTTTAATGTATTTGTATCCAATTCTTTATCTTTGAGCTATCATTTTGTTGTAAAAAGTAGAGCATTTCATGGCTGCTAATTTTTTGAATTTGTATAATGTGATTTGAAAGTTCTACATTATCCCAGTTTTATGTTACCATAATTCAATAATCTGTATCTAGTTCATCATTTAGTCATTGATGTTGTCATTGTGCCATTCGAATAATCATGATGGAAATGCATCACGTAGTTCATTATCTCCTTTTGAGCATTCATTTTTCATGGACCAAAATAGAACTACAAAAATTTGATTTGTCCAAAAACATAATTTATCTACCTATTCCTTGAATCTAGATGCCAAATTCTAGTACCCAAATACAAAGAACAATTAAGTAAGTCATAATGTACAAAACAGTTTAATTACAACGTCACAATTACAGTCGTTGTTAATGAATGCAAATGCGTTTGCAAATCTGAAGCTTCTTATTTGCAAAATCAAGCTTGAAAATACAAACATAAGGATTCTAGATCATCTTTTTTACCTCCATTCAAAAAATCGATGTGATAAATCACACCACGATGAAGCTATGAGTGAAGAAGCTTCACTATTTTTTAACGAAGCTATCTTTATAAATATTTGAGTACGTATTCTTCTTTACCTAAAAGGAATGGGTTTCTCAATCACTTTTTTATGTTCACTGTCATAGGCAATCCATTTTTCACCTAATCGAAATTCATACATAGGGTTCTATATCTTGATGTATAATTTAATTATTGTCAAAATAAATTTTCAATATCCAATATGCATAACCATTAATGTACATATATATAGGCTCTATTATGACAACATCAGGTCGCTTTTCCTTCTTTAATATCATTCCTTTAGACTCTAGTAATTCAACACACTTTAGCCTCATTGTTATTTAATATATTTAGATACCACATGTGCATAATTTAATATGTCATCCCATTTGTAAAACAATAGACATAATGATAATGTTGTTCCATCATTATGTAATTTCTCAAATGTGCTCAAATCAAGCATTTCTGCATATTGTTTCCATCTATTATCTTCACAACAGTCAAACTACACATACATAAATAAGTGTTGGTTGGTAAATAGCCCAATCATTTATTGAACACAATAATGTGCATGGAGTAAAACTAGTTGTATAGCCAAAGAAATTTATACCAGATCTAAATGCATTTCCAATATAAAAAAAGTTAATGCATTCCATAGTTTAATTAGTTACACCCACAAAAAGAGATAGATAACAAAATGATAATAATGTAAGATTGTATCCTAGTTGTATAAACAAAGATACATGTACAAAAATTAAAGTGCAATTCAAATAACCCAAAAACTCCATACATAGCCCTAGTGCAACTGTTTTCAAAACAAACCCAACATTTTTTAGAAATAAATATGCTCAAAATAAAAAATATTTTAAATCTCAGAAGTTTGATCCATTTTAATTTAACTTCCTAACATAACATGTTATCTTCAAACATAAAAAGTTTGACTTCATTAAGTTCCAGTCATTCGCGCTCCCATGTTCCCGTTCTTCCATTTTATCGATAATGCGGATACTTCATTGAGTAGCCCCTAAAACAACATGGCAATATTTTCACAGTCCAAGCTACATGTATAAAAATTGTAAGGTCTTATCATCAATTGTTTGTTATGAATATGCATAATAGTATCCAATTAATGTAATTTTTTATCAATTACCTCTCCACGTGTTATGCACACTGTAGTTCTCAACAAGTGGATAGTGAAATGCATTCCCCTTTAGCGAGATAATGTCAATTTGTCACTTGAACTAAAAGGGTCTTGGGTCGTTATCCGATGGCCCTTACTTTTAATCCACGCACCCTTTTTCAACAAGTCATCAACCTCCTCACTCAAATTCTTGAGGCAATTCATTATGTAACAGTGCTTTCATTGATTTCATTAGAAAGTTTACGAATTTAAAAATCCCTGTAGTTCGTTTTGATACTTACAAAAGGCGTGGCATTATTGAAACAGACATCGACCCCATCCTTTATTCTTGGCCATAAATGATTGTAGTGAATGAACTCTCCATGTTTTTTACCCATACAAATTAGTATCCAATGAAATTTTAACTCATGCCTTATTGGGAAAAAAATGTCTCAATCTCCCACTACATGCATAAGTACATCCCGATGGTTGTCTTGATTTAATTTTTATCCTTGAAACAAACGACTTCCCAACATTGTGTAGACATCATGAAGAAAGGGGGTGATACACTTTTCATTTTCTTGTATGTCATTTGCATGACACCCCCCCTAAAGTTGTTGATTATCTATTGTATATATGTAGGTAAAAAAAATAACAAATATTAGGTGTCAAAACGTATGATCCTTTTTTAAATTTTCATTACAAAAAATTCATTTAGTAATTGGAAGTGGAGAATATATGTAGTGAAAAGGTACACATATTATAGTGTTGAATAGATACCAATTTTAGAGAAAAATAATTTTTTTAGCAACTGAAAGTGGAGAACATATGCAGTGAATAGATACAATAATTACGGAATTGAATAGATACATCATAATATTTATATATATTTCAAATATTTGTTTGTGGTATCTCATCTATACTAAAGAGGACTTCATATATCAAATTTCAAAGAAAAATATGTCATTTAGTAACTGGAAGTGGTGAACATATGCAGTGAATAAATACACAAATTACAGTGTTGAATATTTACCAATTTTAGAGAAAAATAATTTTTTTAGCAACTGGAAGTGAAGAACATATGCAGTGAATAGATGCAAAACTTATAGAGTTGAATGGATAAACCATTACCTGTTAAACAAATACATCATAATATATATATATATATATATATGTGTGTGGGGGGGGGGGGGGGTATCTCATCTATACTAAACATAACTTCGCATATCAAATTTTAGAGAAAAATATTTTATTTAACAATTAGAAGTGGAGAACATATCCAGTGAATAGATACACAAATTTTGGTGTTGATTGGATACATCATTACCATGGAGATACAATAATTGTTTTGTTGAACATATTCCATGTAATGTAAAGAGAAAAAAATAATAAAGAATAAAGAATATGGAGACACACTGAATATAGTATGATATCACTATGGAATATTGAAGGTCGCTCGAAACTATATAAATCCTTAGAAGGCAATTACAGGTTTACTCACACATAGTATTGCACAAATTTATTGTCCTAATTTGGAACATAATTATCAATAACTGTGTGACAAGATGGGGTATTTAGTTTGCATAGTACATACAATCATACAACTTGAAGATACACTAGTGGACAACTAGATAATTATTTGAGCATGATTTAAGATACACATTTGCTGGTATAAACACGATGACCATTATTTAAAATCCTTAAGAATTGCACCTTTATTTTAACAATAGTGTGCTACATATTTTAACCATGTTTGATATGGCACTAGGCTCAAATATATAAAAAAATATTCATCATTGAAACTGATGACAATGGTGAGTCTCATTGCCACAACATAGACATATATGCACTAATTCTTATTAGTACAATGTTCATATTGTTTATTTATAAACAAAAGATAAATTAAACTCATACATTTCATCCTTCTTATCCCAGAACAACCGTAATTTATCTTTACATTTTTTCTTGATATGTGTTGAAACTGGACCTTTATTTAAACGCAATTTCATTTACTTTACAGGCTTACGATTTGATATCTCAATATTTTCAACTATTAGTGGGTTGGTCTATGAATTATTTCCACCTGATATGGTCATTTCATATGGTGTATGTGGATACTTACACGTAGTAATTTTTTTGACAAAATCATCTTCCCCATGCTTTTTTTTGTATCTTTGTAGCCTGTCATGTAAATTGTGCTCCCTTGCGTCGGTCACCAACCCCGTAATCAAAATCAAGGTGTGGTATTGATTGGATTCGATCGTTTCTCCTTTTTATTCTCTTATATATGGTGAGAGTTTTAAAACTCATTGATTCTGTAGGAATCTAATCTAATATCTTTTTAAGTTCACTGTTCAATGACCTTAGATTATTTGTAGTTTTTCATTACTCTTGGTCAAATTAATGAGGTCCCTCATCTCTTTATCCCTCTCTGACTGTTTTTTCAACACTTAATCATCTTTGTTGTTTAATTTCTCATTTAAACTATCAATATCATTGATCATTTGGATGTTCTTATCGTCTAAATTCTTTATGTACGAAACTCCCCATCAATCGACTGCCCATTATTGTTATTTCCACTAAATTTGATTGTCAAAGCATAAATCTCCTGACGAAGTGACATGTTCTCACGTTTGAGATGCTCAATATCATTGTTTCGTGCCACATCAGATATCGAATGGTTTATATTTTTGAATTGTTCGTTCAAGCTTCTCTTAATAGAATCGATTTCTTCAATTTGAACACTTACTATATTCTCCAGTAACTGTTTCTCAATTTTCATCTCAACAACTTCCTCATCAAGAATATTCAAATCCTTACGCTTCTTCTTGAATTTATCTTTCTCATTATGCAATAATTTTTCAATTTGGATGAAATATTCTTCAGATTTTCTCTCTCGCTCATTTGCATCTTTAAGAAGCATCCTGAATTCTTCAATATCCATTTCAGTTTATCATTAGCAACCCTGAATTTAACCAAATTTGTATGCCTCTCTTGTATTTCAATGACATAATTAGGACATTATTTGGACAACACATTAATTTCATTCTCTTTATGTGGCAACCTGGAATGGACTCTTCTCCGATCAATGATGTTATCTGACTTGATATCTGTCCAATCATCCAATATCTCAATTTCAAATCTTTTAGATGGCGGTGTTAGAATTTCTAACATACCCAAAGTAAATGTTGGGATATCAAAGATAATATTATTAACCTATAGGGATAATAATACCTTTATTATCGTCAGGGAACAAAATGTGATGAATGTGTTAATATTTACAAGTTATTAATATATAGTAAACAAGTTAATATACCTAACATTATCCATCGCCGAATATAACTCATGTAAATTCTATCGGAGAAATTTAAGATGCCTCTCATCGATTCCAAGTATGGGATCAATCAAATTCGATAGTTCACAATGCCAAAACTAAAGCAAAAACAGTTATGTTAATAAGAACATTGTTTATTCGTAAAAGTCTTGGTAAAAACATATGCAATGGGAAAAATGAGCTTATCAGTAATAAAAGTTGACATCCTAAAATGGTGCTGGGAGTATTGGTCGAGTTTGGGATTGACTTGAATAGGTTATCATGCACGGCTGGTGCCCAATTATATTTCTTCATATCCTCGACATCCTCAATATATTTCTTATAACACCAGGAAATAAAAGAACTAGTGTTTAGGAACAAAACACATATGCAGAAATGAAGAGAAACTAAATAAACTATCTCCAAAACATCCTCATAATTCACACCTAACAATGATTTTTTAAGGCCCTTTTCGATCAATGTCTTTATTATCTTCTTTGTGCCCTTGAAATATCAAACACTGAATGGAGTAGTCATTTTTTTTTTTGGAACTAAAGTTGGTTAACCTTTCGACGAAAAACTGAATAAAGTTGTTATATCCACTGAGGATAGCTCAACTGAAGTATTTCCAGACAAAAACTTATTGGTATCTTTGTTGTAACATTGGATAATCGAGATTATCTTCAAGATGCGGTTCTTTATAAATGACTCTAGGACCTTTCCTTTATAAAATGCTTTGAATATTGGCAAAAAAGGTGTGTCCATCAATACTTTAATATATTACTTTCATTGAAAAACCCATGTTTATCTCACATATATGTGTTGAAAGCTACCAAACTGCATCCAAACATGTCTTGTTCTCCCATTTTTGTTGGCTCGATTTCATCACTACTGTCGGTTGTTTAATTGTACACAAAATAACCATAAAAGACATTAGATGATGGTGAAAAATTCAAATGATACCGTAAATAATAAAGTATTTATTTTATAATCATAAGAAATTAACACAATATACTCATACAATTTCACTCAGCATACACCTATTTCTACCCATACTAGTCACAAATTTATAGTGTTATACACCTTTTTCTTACATATTTTTTTTCTAAACAAATCGGTATTATGTATAAATTTGAATTCATCACATTGGCATATACAAAACACTTTTATAGATACGATGACATAAATTATCAATTGAATCATAACTAAAAATTAGGGTAATATAAAGTTCCCAAAAAACCAATAATCCCAACACCTTTTCTACTTTTCGAACATTAATAACAAACATTTTTCACAATGTATATTTGATAGATACCATTTATTATGTGCCAACCATTTCATATACCATCTCAAACAACACTTCCGTATTCCAAGACCAAACAGTAGTCGCATTACATTTTTGAAATAAAAAGTTCATACAATAATCGTGTACATATAAATATACATTTTAAGATATTCCATGATATATCTTCAAATTAATTCAATTATTTTGCTAAACATGGTATAAACAAAGACATATAAGTATATATATCCAATATTTTATATACTAATAAACACACTTATATTTTCACACACACACACACACACACACACACACACACACATATATATATATATATACAATAAAAACATTAAAAAAATTCACAACTTTCATAAAGAATGTTTTTATGTTCTAAAATTTTATTTATTTTTCACTACCATTACAATTTATATTGGTTATGAGCATAAGTTATCAAGCCATCAAGATCTTAAACAATAAAATACATCATAAGATTAGTGTGATTTCACACTACAAAATATCTACGACCTAAATGTCATAAAAAAGCCTATTTTTTTACTAGCATGAATGTAAATAATGTCCCAAAATAGAAAATCATAAAGACGTTCACTACCTTGTATTGAAAGATGGCTTGATCTCTTCTAATTTGTGAGAATTTGGTGCTAGTTTCCTTGATATCTGCTTCGTCACATTTAAACAGGTAGAGAATTGGTGTTTGATACTAGAAAATGGTAATGGCTAGGTATGTATCTCAATAGATATGAGGGAATATAGGAGATAAAAAGATGTGATATTAACTTATTAGATTCTCATGTGTTCTCAATATCTTAGAAGGGTAACTTGGAGATTTTACCTATTATATAAGTTCATTGACCGACTTACTAGAGTCAAAAGGGTTTCTTTATATATTTTAAAATGAGCAAGACCTATATGTATAAATACTTAATACCAAGGGGCTGTATCTATGTACCCTTACTATCTATCTATTATATATAGGACGGATCAAATGCATACTAATTCTTTAAGACCTTGCGTGGGCAATTTTTTTCAAATAGTAAATGAATTAATTTTTAGTTGATTTTTTTAGCATATCTAAACATTCTATGGAACCACTTTATCCCCACCAGTTCCAAAAAAAGGTAAACCCAAAATTATTTTTTCTACTAATTAAAATAGACAAGTCAAAACATGTTAGTTCTTAACCTAAAACAAACATATTTTGACAAACCTGTTTAAAATAATAAAAAACTTATTTTGGAATGATTTGTTTAAGGTGGGTTCCTTAGAATTTTAAGATACTTTGTAAAAAATCACCCCATATATTTTTTTTACTATTTCAAATAAATTGGTCCTCATGCATGATGTCCATACAAGGTCTGCATTTGATTTTCCCACACATAAATATAACAGTAGTTAAACAAAGGCGGTAGGACATTCCACTATATCATATGCTTATGTTTGATTGACATGGAAAATTTTCCATGAAAAATAGTTGTTATGAGTTATCTTTCGTCTTCGTAGTACTTTGATTGCAAATACATTACAAAGAACAATGCTCATGAAAATACCAAGTACTTTATCCCAAACCTCATTTTTTAGTGGAAACTATTTCTTATTCACCCACCAAAGAATTGGTTTCCATGAAAAATAGAAAAATTAAGAACAAAAACTCATATATTTTTCACTCATTTTTCAAGTCACATTGAAATGAACTATTTTCATTAATTTTCCAACCTTGCAATCAAATGTACCTTTATATCATTTGGGAAAGTTTTCCTTATGATTATTTGTGGAAAAAAACATTTAAAAAAAATCAAATGAGAATAAAAACATGATATGTGATGAAATTTCATAATTTTCAAATTGCAAATTGGAATTCCCGTTATTTCAGTTTTTAAAAAGTACATCGCATTTAAAAAAACTCAATTCATTATAGAATTTTGTAACTGTCACGACATTGAGATTAATTATTGTGGGGGAATAATTCGAGCATTCTGAGTTATTAGGAGAAAATGACATTTGTCAAAGAATTTGGAGATAGGCATTCAGAGTTTATGATAAACACAGGAGAAACCCCGATCAACTAGAATCTCGGAGTTAATCAACTTAAATTGACTACGGCAACGACTAACAATTGCTAGAGTCCTACACATCAAAATATCCTTGTAATATTTATAAATGTAACTCGCACCCCTAGAATAAAGGGAATGTAATTCTTGTTATTAAGAATCGAGTAATAAGAAAGCGATAAATGCCCCGCGAACGTATGCCATTATCGAACCACTTAAATAATTGCGTCGTGTGATTTTGATTGTATAACATATTCATTCTATTTAGTTTCAGTTGTTTAGGATTATTCATTATGGGATAATTTCACCTACAATTGGTTTTGCTTGTGGGAATCGAGGTTCTTTTCCTAAGCCAATTAGAATTATGTCTCACACACACAGTGTACCTCTACCATTTAACGGCAACAACCATAATAGGCCTCCAGTTCCCCATATAAGGTTAAAAATCCACCCTAATAGGAGTCGTGATGCTCTCAATTCATGTTATCCCCCCCCCCCCCCCCCCACGAGCAACGAACAACCGAGTTCTACCTAGATCTCACGGTTAGTCGATGCATACGATCATCTGCTCCATCAGTAAGAGGAGGCCACATGCCTCAAGGTAGAGGAAAATAAGTGTCTACAATGACGTCTAAAAAAATAGAGAGAGAAAGGTCCATGGAGATAAGATCCATGGCCGCCCATAGACCTTAGGCGAGTAAAACTCGCAGTCGAGGAAATAACTTAAGTAGTGATCAGGAGCACTCTGAGTGAGAGAGTCGTTAGATGAGACGATATTAGGAAGGTTATCATGGACACAATATACACAATCTCATCAGGAAAGATATGGGTCAACACACCACTAACCATGGGTCAAGATACACCATGGAACGGTACAGGAGGTCCCTCATCACCTAAATTAAATCCCACTTTTCAAGGGAAATTGAAGAACCAGATGCTCATAAGAATTTTGTAACCCATATGTTCAAAATCTATGATGGAAATGCTGACCATATTGACCATGTAGGATAGTTCATGTAGACTATGACCTTGTGGAACAACAACGATGCTCTCGTATGCCGCATATTCCCTTCTATCCTGGGTATATCGCACATGAATGATTTGAAAAACTACCACACACGTTAGTCAACAACTTTAAGATTCTTATGGAGGACTTTATTGCTTGCTTCATCACTAACAGTGCCCATCCAAAGAAAATGGAATATCTCCTCACTATGAGGAAAAATCCCCAGAAAACCTTGCGGGAATATGCTAGGAGATACTTGTAAACTTACAATGAAGTTGAAGATTTCTTCGAACAAGTCGTTTTGGCCTCATTCAAGATCGTGTTTCCTAGCAGCTCTATGTTGCACCAGTCCCTCACTAAGAAGGATGCAAACACCATCGACAACCTCATATCATGTATAGAAAAGTACTCAAAGGGGTAAGATGTGGTCGCTAGTGTCCAGAATGATAATGGTCGCTTAAAGACGATGAAAAATAACGATAAAGAGAATGACCACAAGAGAGGGGGTAAGATGTAGAACAAAGGGTCAAAGAATGGAGACAAGGCATATCATGCCAAAGATTTTAAAATAATCAACACCATTTTTAAGGAATTGATTCTCAAAATCTTGAGTAAAATCAAGGATAAAAAATTGCTTAAGTGGCAAAAGAAGATCGGGGAGACCTAACGAAGAGAAACAACACAATAAAGTGTGCGTATCACAAAAAGCATTGGATTATAATGTAAAACTATAATACCCTCAAGTGCCATTTGGAAAAATTGGCTTAGGTCGGCCACTTATGTGATTATGTGGAAAAGAAGGGCACCAAAGTCATCGTTCATGTAGGACATAAGCTCGACGATGTTTTGGAGGATGATGGGATAAGACACGATTTCAACGTCGTTCATTGTGCTTAAAAACATGGTTCGAAATAGTTTTTTCGATAATGTCTCAAAAGATGAGAAAGTATGACACAAGTTTGCAGTCATCCACGGAGCTTCAAGCCCAATGAAGATTCAAGGAAATGATGTTTAGGCGGCGATAAAAAATATCCAGTGGTGATGGAAGGTTTCTAGATCAACCTCGCCAAAATCTTTATAGATCAAGCCTTCCATTACCGATTGGAGGATAATGAAGATTAGGGGAAATCAAGTTCTTTATCGTCAATGCTTTATCGCTGCCATCAGTTTCAAGCAGGATAAAAAAAGAGAAAGAGGTCGCTACTAAGTTGACCAAGGATGGAACCACATCATCCAAATAAAAACTAGAGTATGGAAGATCGAGGGTAGAAAATAAAAGGGTATCCCCCTCAGATAGGATATGTAACCATTGCAAGAGGTAATGTTATATGATTCACACCCGTAGAAGAAATTCCTGATCGACATATCACTTATGACCAGGAAGGAAATTTATTGATTTATTTATTAAAGGAAATTCAAGACGTGTTCGCTTGGTAGCCTTATGATATGTATAGGATCTCTCCCAAAGTCATGTGACATCGACTCCACATAGACCTAACATACCTACCAATTGCACAAAAGGCTCGTTGAAAATTCCTAGAAAAGGAAAAGGTTATGGAAGAGGAAATAGGGAAACTTGTGTAGGCAAGGACGATTAAAGAAGTTCAATTACCCAAATGGTTATCAAATCGAATAGTAGTAAATAAAAGTAATAGAAAGTGGAGAGTCTGCATAAACTTCAGCGACCTCAATAAATCTTATGCCAAAGATAATTTTCCTTTACTAAAGAACGACAAATTGGTTAACGCCACATTCAGCAAATAGAGTATGAGTTTTCTAAATGCATACTTAGGTTACAATAAAATTCCTATGTTCGTATCCGATCAAGATAAGATCTCGTTTATGACCACTCTCGTCTTATAATGTTACAAGGTCATTCCATTTGGTCTTAAGACATATCTGATATGCTTGTCAAAATCAAGAACAAAGAAGACCACTTACATGACTTATTAATGACAATTGATGTCAGGATGAAGCTTAATGTAACCAAGTGCTCTTTAGGGTTTCAATCTAGAAACTTCCTTGGATACTTAATTAGCCAAAGGGGGATAAAAGCCAACCCTAACCATATCATGGAAATTAACAATGTTAAGCCACCAAAGACTCTTTGCGATATTTAAAAACAAACATAAATGTTATAAGCACTCAACTGATTCATCTTAAAATCTTTTAAAAAGTTCCAACCATTCTTTCAGCTGCTGACGAAATTGAAAGGCTTAACATGGAACAAGGAATACTCAAGGGCACTCGATGAAAACAAAACCTACCTAAGCGATCAACCTTTGATCGTGATCCCAAATCTAGGAGATCCAGTCTACCTATATCTTGCGGTATCCATTCATGCCACTACACCAAAATGAAAAAATTGTCAACTTTCAGCCGGCCACCCTTGTCAAGGTCATTGACCATGATAAAAAACACGCATTTTGTGTCACGATCATTGACCTTGACATGAACGTGACAAAGAATTGTCACGGTCATTGATCGTGACAAGTCCGTGACAAATTTACTTGTCACGGACTTGTCACAGTCAATGACCGTGACAATTATTTAAATATTTGTCACGGTCAAGGACCTTGACACGATCGTGACAAATTCTTCAGCAAAAACCCTTTCCCCTTCTTTTTTCCCCCCGTTGTTCCCTCCTTTTTACAACTCTCTCTCTTTCTACGCTCTCTCTCTCTCTCTCTCTCTAGTTTCAGGTTAACTTCTCTCTCTCTCTCTCTTCCATTTATATATATGTTTGTGTGTATATATATGTGGTGGATGAGTATGTGGAAAATAGGGGGTTGTTATATTAGAGGCAAAACATTGATGATTATGTATATAAAATTAGCCTTGTATGGGTATAAGCTAATTTAGATTAATATTGATGATTATGTATATAAAGATTAACTCATTTTCATTCGAATTAGACAATTCACATGTTAATATGTTGTTGCTTAACCTTTACTTTTGTCTTAGGTTAGATATCGTTCATGAACTTTAGACTATTAGTGTTATCGACTTAATTCCACATTGAAGATATTTGTACTTTTATATTTGTGTCAAATTTTAATTTCAAAGGGAAGATTACGATATTTTGACTATGGTTAAAGATAAAAAATAATTCGTTGTGATTTTATTTCTAAGTGATTCTAGAATTTTTATTCTTGGAGTTAAAGAAATCAATGCATTCTTTCTGTTGAAAGATGTTTCTTTTTTAATATTGCAGGTTATTTTGAACTTTCCTTCACCATTAAAACATTAAATTGGTAGCATTTTTCTCTTACCAATTTTTTTCATCGTGGATGTCGCCAAATTCTTAGTAGATTAGTATTTAACAAACAAAAGCGAAAGAACCATTATTGTTCACTAAATGTTGGCAAAAGTCTTACTGAAAATGTAAACATTTGTATTATATATAAATTGGCTCTCTCATGTGTGACACCCCGACTAATTAAATACCGGGTAGCTACTCCTTTATTAAATTAAATCAAAATGCCAAGTTGGCTCAGTTAATAGCATCACTGTCGAAAACATTTTATTATTACTAACCACCTAGTATTTAAAAAGTAAGTTGCCAAATTCTAATTAAAGTCTGATTAACATGCAACCACTGTAAAGAAGAATAAAAACACCATTCACCATAATGAAGTAAATAGGATAACCGTCACATGATATAAATAAATCTGTAGGAAAAACTCCTCATAACACAATCCCACAACTGAAGTAAATACTGAAATACTGAATACTGAATGAATACATGCCAAAGCATGAAAAACTGAAATGGAAATGTATCTAATAGAATTTGGGCAACATGCCCTACAACTGAGGAATACTGAATAAGGAATCCAAATGATATAAGCGTCTAAAAGCAAATCCCTGTAGCTTCCACAAGCAGCTACAGCTCGTCATCAGAATGAGAATCCTATGCATGGTGACCTTGTGGCTGGGCACCTAAAATGGTTTTACAAAAAGATAGATTTGAAAGCAAACGGGTCAGAGCCCGAATGTGGAGATATTTTAAAAACCTGCAAGTGCTTTAAAAACATTTAAAACAATATATGCAAAGTACATGTTAGGACGTGCTCTCACATGATATACTCACCTCTCGTCTAACTGTGCACTCCTAACGTTCCTGTACCCATTCATGTGTTATCTCATAACTATCTAAAGAGTTTCTAGCACTACTACTCGGTTCACGTTTATTTACCAACCTTAACAATTGAATAGAGAGTTCTACGTTAATTCCCTAATTTCCAATCATTAACAAAACCATTTATTGATAAAAGTTCCCTTTTTATCTTTTTAAAACATTACTATAACTATACTCGCAATTTAACATAGTAAATTACTTCTCAATTAACCGTATATTTTCGCATCATAAATATACAATACAAGCACCCAAAGGCTAAGCTGCGGTGCACACATACTCTGCTATCCATCCCGGTACATCACGTACATAAGGATTACAAATTCCGAATCTCTCAGGAATTGTTCGAATAAACACCACACACAAAAATGGAGGCGAACATAATTCACATATCCATGGTCACGTACATACCTACGCTCCATAGTCAGCTGGCTTATTAACTCACAAATAAGTCGTTCTCTTGAACTATGTCCTCTAGGCACCAATCTAAATCCGGGCAACACAAGGATAAGAAGGTCCTAAGCGAACGTAAACCTCCCGTGATAGCAAGTATGGTAGGTATGTCATACACATAAGATTATATACTAAGCATTCACACATCTTAGATATCTCGATATTAATAAAGGTATACTCTACATCATTATACCATTATTCCAATTTCATATATTTCAAGTATCCCGATAATATATAAATTAAATAGTCGTTACGTATCACGTCGTATTATCTTAAACTTAAAACTTATCTCAAATAGACTATTAAGTTCCGATAATTGCCACATATACATCTTCAAACCTAAGGTCTTTACTTCTGCCCCAAACCTTATTTCATCAAATTATTCGAATTTGTACTATTAACCCAAAGATTATCTCACATAACGAATTTCATTAATTTAGAATACTTCCTCAAATTAAATTCCAATTAAAGTCCAATTTCATAATCATGCCTACTGGTCTTCCTTAAAATTTAGGGTAATCACAATGTCTCCAATAATATCATCCAAGGGTTATCATCATTAAAATTCAATTAAGGGAAACTTTATTCATTCTGGGAAGGTCGATCGATCGACCTTTACCTTCGATCGATCGATGGTGGTCGATCGATCGACTGATGAATGTCGATCGATCGATCGCACCAGGTCTGTTACGGCCTGCTTCGTTTTGCAGTTACAGTTTCGACCCAAAACTCCATTTTTAAGCATGAAACTCCAAGATAAGGTTACTATAACATGATACTAACATCCTTCAACGGTTTTAACATTCTAAGTCTCATAATTCATCATTTAAAAGCTTAGTTTAGATCAAAAGTACATCAAAATAATTTCCAGAATTCTTCCATTCAAGAATATCATTAAACTTCTTCTAATACCACTTTTAGATCATCAAGGTTCTGTTTATAACATATAAATCCGTCCAGAATATACTACATGAAATTCCTACATAAATCATGGCCTTTAACCTCCAATTCATGGGTCTAATTTATCTCCAAAAATCAATTTCGAAAATTCCTAAACATGGAAACATATCTTGAATCAAAAGAGTTTAAATCACTTGCCTTAATTTATCTCAGAATTTGGTGTAGAATCTTGAAGTTAGGTTGTTCTCCCTCTGTTTTTCTGCAGAATTCTCTTCCTTCTCTCTCTCTCTCAAGCTCTTCCCAAGGTTTCCTTCCTTCTCTCTCTCAAGCTCTTCTCAAGGTTGAAGATAATGGAGTATGGAGGTGTGTTATGGTTTTTGGTAAGTTAGAATGGTATATCAACTTCTCCCGTAGCCCATGATGTCCCATAGTGTAGTTAGTGGGTTAAGTGGGTTAAGGAAATAGTCAGATTGTAATTTCTATTTTCATCACTTTTTAATTTCCAAAAATGTAAATTACCAAAATACCTTTTATGATGCCGGTATGGCCCAAAAATACCCCGGGACCCAAACTAAACTTCCGGCTAGTGTTTACTTACTATCTCGACCCTCCCGGACACGTTGGCGCACTCAAAACGACCATACGGTTAATGGAACTAAAATTCACTTGTTAATTTAATAACAAAATACCATGACGTGGTCACACGCGTCAAGCAAAATTCTCAAATTGCCGTATTTAAATCTCACGACAATTTCAATATTACAAATATTCATATAATGCCAAGTATACACATTATAATAAAATACTAACTCACATCTCGTTAATATTTTTATCCGGATTAATTTCCAATTAATAGACATTTAATTCAATTAATCCCCAAAAATAAATATCACAGAAAATACGGGGTATTACATACTTCCCCCCTAATAACTGAATTTCGTCCCGAAATTCGGAACTAGTAAGTACCTTGTAAGAATAACTCTGGATATCGTTCGCGCATGTCATCCTCGTGCTCCCATGTTGACTCCTCGACATTATGATGTCGCCACTGAACACGCACTAACGGGACTATCTTTGACCGCAGCTTCCGCTCACTTCGGTCCAGGAGAGCAATCGGTCCCTCCTCGTAGGAGCTATCCGGATGGAGATCAATGTCTTCCACAGCAATGAGAGAATGAGCCAAATTATCTCTAAGGTATTTCCTAAGCGAGGAAATATGGAACACATCGTGAATCCGATGTAAATGTTCCGGTAACCCAAGTCTATACGCAACTGGCCCAATCCGCTCAATAATAGGAAATGGTCCCACATATCTCGATGCCAACTTCCCTTTCTTCCCGAAACGCATAATCCCCTTCATAGGAGAAACCCTGAGCAAAACCTGGTCCCCCACTTAGAACTCTCTGAAGAATCTCTTCGCATCAGCATAACTCTTCTGTCTGTCCTGAGCCACCCGAATGCGACTGCGAATCAATTCTATCCTTGCCGAAGTATCCTGAATCACTTCCGGCCCAAGTAGTTTGTTGTCCCCCACCTCCAACCAACATGCTGGGGAACGACAAGGTCTACCGTACAATGCCTCAAATGGAGCCATGCCAATGGTGAACTGATAGGAGTTGTTGTAGGCAAACTCCACCAGTGGAAGATACTGCTCCCATTCTCCCTCAAAGTCAATGGTGCACATATGTAGCATGTCCTCCAACATCTGATTTGTGCGCTCGGTCTGCCCGTCGGTCTACGGGTGGTACGCTGTACTCAACCTCAACTCCGTGCCCATGGCCTGCTGAAAACTCTCCCAAAACCGTGAAACGAATATCTTGTCTCGGTCCGACACGATATTTAAGGGCACATCGTGAAGTCTCACTATCTCTGCAATAAAGAGCTGGGCATACTGTCCCGCAGTGTAGTCTGTCCGTACGGGTAGAAAATGAGCGACTTTTGACAACCTGTCTACAATCACCCAAATGGAGTCGTGACCTCTCTGCGACGTAGGCAACCCCGTGATAAAGTCCATAGAGATGCTCTCCCACATCCACATCGGGACCTCTAAAGGCTGTAGCAGTCCTGCCGATCTCTGATGATCCACTTTTACGAGCTGACAAGTGGCGTATTTTGAGACAAACTCGGCAATATCTCTCTTCATCCCGCTCCACCAATACTGGCGTCTCATATCTTGGTACATTTTATCCCCTCCGGGATGTACCGCGAACCGTGAGCCGTGCGACTCTGCCATCACCTCATGCCGCAATTCCTCCCCCTTCGGAACTACCAATCTACCATTGAAGCGTAATCCCCCGTCTGAGCTAACGGTATAGGATTCGGCTCCCTCTGCTAATAATTGAACTATCTGATCCTGACAGAACGAGTCATTTGCCTGTGCCTTCACCACCTTCGTGACAATCTGCGGTGTAACAGTCATCACAGACATGAATGATCGGGCCACTACATCCTGGTGTCCCAATTCGTTCCACTTGGCCTTCCACCCATCTGCCACCTCATCTATCGGTCTACGGCTCAACGCGTCTACCACCACGTTAGCCTTCCCCGGGTGATACTGGATATCGAACTGATAATCTTTCACGAATTCAAGCCACCTCCGCTGCCGCATATTCAACTCCTTCTGCGTGAATAGGTACTGTAGGGACTTGTGATCCGTGAACAATCGAAACTTCTCCCCCAACAGGTAGTGTCTCCAAATACGAAGGTCAAATACCACTGCCGCTAACTCCAAGTCGTGGGTAGGGTAATTCTTCTCGTGAGGCTTAAGCTTACGAGAAGCATAAGCTATGGCCTGACTCTCCTGCTGCAGTACACCTCCAAGTCCTTGTAAGGACGCATCGGTGTAAACAAGATACTCAACTCCCGGTCTCGGCAATGCTAATACAGGTGCTGAGGTTAGCTTGTCTTTCAACTCATCAAATGCCAACTGATAGGCATCACTACAAATGAACGGCACACCTTTTCGGGTAAGATGTGTCATGGGACCCGCTATCGTGGAGAAACCCCGAATAAACCTCCTGTAGTATCCTGCTAGCCCCAAGAAACTACGGATCTCTGTCGGTGTCGTGGGCTGTCCCCACTCCCTCACCGCGGATACCTTCCCCGGATCAATCGATATTCCCCGGTCGGAAATAATATGCCCCAAAAACTGAACCTCCTTCAGCCAAAACCCGCACTTCTCATATTTTGCATACAACTCATTCTGGCGCAGTGTCTGCAAAACTAGTCTCAAGTGCTCGGCATGCTCCTCCTCTGTCTGGGAGTAAACCAAAATATCATCGATGAAGACAATGACAAACTGATCTAGGAAATCCCTGAACACCCTATTCATCAAGTCCATAAATGCTGCTGGAGCGTTGGTCAAACCAAATGGCATAACCCGAAACTCGTAGGAACCATATCTCGATAAGAACGCAGTCTTCGAGACGTCCTCCTCCCTGATACGCAACTGATGGTAACCAGATCGCAAATCAATCTTTGAGAAGCAAGAAGCTCCTCTCAACTTGTCAAATAGGTCATCGATTCGAGGAAACGGATACTTGTTCCGTATCGTGACCTTGTTTAACTCCCGGTAGTCCACACACAATCTCAGTGAACCATCTCTCTTCTTCACGAACAACACAGGGGCACCCCACGGTGAAGTACTCCTCCGAATAAACCCCTGACCCAATAACTGCTCAATCTGATCCCGTAACTCCCTCATCTCAGCTGGAGCCATACGGTACGGTGCTCGTGCTATAGGTCTCGTATCTGGTAACAAGTCTATAACGAAGTCTATCTCTCGACTGGGGGGTAGGCCTGGTATCTCCTGAAACACATCAGAATACTCCCTGACAACTGGGATCGAATCTAAAGGAATCACAACCTCCTTAGAGGTATCCTCCTGAATGTAATATAAATGAGCGGTCGGGCCTCCCTCTGGGCGAGGCATCGCCACTACAAACATCTCTTGCCCCGGAATGGCAAAAACAATGCTCCCACCGAAGCAATCTATCATGGCTCTATAATCAGCGAGCCAATCCATACCGATAATCACATCGTGAACATGCATATCTAAAACCAACATGTCCGCAGGTAATACCAAACCACCAATCTCTACCCCCACTCCCCGACATATAAAGAATATAAGCGACCCACTCCCCAATGGTGAGTCGACACATGTAACTGTGCTCTCCGTTGTGGCTAACAACCCTAAAGCCTTCGCGAAATGTGTAGCTATAAAACAATGTGTAGCCCCCTGTATCAAATAGTACCCGACCCATAGTGCCATGGATAGAAAACGTACCCTCAATCGCGGGCGGTGCCAGTGGGACTGCTGCCTGGTGGACGTTGTAGACACGTCCATACTGTAGTTGCCCCTGCTGCACAGGAACTGCTGGAATCGCTGGTAGTGCTGGCATCTGGGCTGGAGCTGGGAGGGCTGGTGGAAAGAGTGGCCTCTGAGGCTCATGTCGAGAACCCTGCTGCTGCTGCTGTGGGGCTCGGCCCTTATCAGGACACTCCTGACGTTTGTGGCCAATCTTACCACAAATGAAACATTTCCCCGAAAAGTTCCCTCCTCTATGCCCCTGCTGTCCCCGGCCCTGGTGGCCGTTACCGTTCCTCCCTTGGCCCTGCTGGCCTTGCTGATACTGCTAATGTTGACCATTTTGACCCTGTTGGTCCTGATGGCCGTTATGACCTTGCTGGCCATTTCAGAATCCTCCCTGACCGTTCCTGAAACCTCCTGAACGGAACCTCTTTTGATCCCCCTGCTGAGAACTCTTCTCTACCTGTCTCTGCCCCAGATACGATTGTGCCCCACCGGCACCATGTTCTCCAGTCCTGCCCTGATGGCTAGACTCTCCCGATCTCTTGCCCTCGGCCATATGAAAACGGTGATCCTGGCAGTGTAATAAAGCAGCGTTAACCACATCAGAATAAGTGGCCAACGAAAGGTTCCCTAACAGATGCTGACGGATCCTCCATGTCAACCCGTCGGTAAATTTATCAATCTTCTTCTTCTCTAATGGTATCTCATCAGGAACGATATTCAACAGATTAGTAAATTCGGCCTCATACTCGGCCACGGTCTTGCCCTCCTGCCTCAGACTCATCAATCTCCTCCTCATTTCGGTATGAACAGCTGACAGAAAGTACTTGCGATCAAACCGCACCCAGAAATCATGAATAGTGAGAGTATCCCTCTCCTCTACGGTGGTAATAGACTCCCACCACTGCAATGCAGATCCAACTAGCTTGAAAGTAGCTAGTACCTGCTTCTGAACATCCGTGCACTCATACATCCTTAAGTGCCGCTGTATATCCTTCCTCCATTGGCTCGAGACTACCACATCTGAGCTACCTGCAAACTCTGGTGGATGCGCTTTCTGAAAAGCGTCACGTACACGTTCCCAAGCAGACGGGAATGCATTAGTCTGTACTGGCACGGCAACCGGCGCCTGAGGCGGTGCCTACTGAACTACTGCAATGGCGGCATTTACCGCTTGGGCTACGATAGCTGCAACCTCACTGGCGTTCATCATGCCTTGGACCGGTGCGGGCTGTGGTTCTGGCGCCGCATTCCTGGGAACTCGTGGTGCACGTCGTGGAGGCATTCTGAAATAAGAATAAAGTCTATAAGTTCGCAGTTATAAACTTTAAAATAGCTAAAGAACGTAGCATAAACAAAAGAATACAACAGTCCTAAAATATAGGGCTCTATATCAAAGAAAGCTCAGCGGAAATATAATAAGCCGTTCAGATCCTAATGGACACTAGAACCTGATGCTCTGATACCACCTGTGACACCCCGACTAATTAAATACCGGGTAGCTACTCCTTTATTAAATTAAATCAAAACGCCAAGTTGGCTCAGTTAATAGCATCACTGTCGAAAACATTTTATTATTACTAACCACCTAGTATTTAAAAAGTAAGTTGCCAAATTCTAATTAAAGTCTGATTAACATGCAACCAGTGTAAAGAAGAATAAAAACACCATTCACCATAATGAAGTAAATAGGATAACCGTCACATGATATAAATAAATCTGGAGGAAAAACTCCTCATAACACAATCCCACAACTGAAGTAAATACTGAAATACTGAATACTGAATGAATACATGCCAAAGCCTGAAAAACTGAAATGGAAATGTATCTAATAGAATTTGGGCAACATGCCCTACAACTGAGGAATACTGAATAAGGAATCCAAATGATATAAGCGTCTAAAAGCAAATCCCTGTAGCTTCCACAAGCAGCTACAGCTCGTCATCAGAATGAGAATCCTATGCATGGTGACCTTGTGGCTGGGCACCTAAAATGGTTTTACAAAAAGATAGATTTGAAAGCAAACGGGTCAGAGCCCGAATGTGGAGATATTTTAAAAACCTGCAAGTGCTTTAAAAACATTTAAAACAATATATGCAAAGTACATGTTAGGACGTGCTCTCACATGATATACTCACCTCTCGTCTAACTGTGCACTCCTAACGTTCCTGTACCCATTCATGTGTTATCTCATAACTATCTAAAGAGTTTCTAGCACTACTACTCGGTTCACGTTTATTTACCAACCTTAACAATTAAATAGAGAGTTCTACGTTAATTCCCTAATTTCCAATCATTAACAAAACCATTTATTGATAAAAGTTCCCTTTTTATCTTTTCAAAACATTACTATAACTATACTCGCAATTTAACATAGTAAATTCCTTCTCAATTAACCGTATATTTTCGCATCATAAATATACAATACAAGCACCCAAAGGCTAAGCTGCGGTGCACACATACTCTGCTATCCATCCCGGTACATCACGTACATAAGGATTACAAATTCCGAATCTCTCAGGAATTGTTCGAATAAACACCACACACAAAAATGGAGGCGAACATAATTCACATATCCATGGTCACGTACATACCTACGCTCCATAGTCAGCTGGCTTATTAACTCACAAATAAGTCGTTCTCTTGAACTATGTCCTCTAGGAACCAATCTAAATCCGGGCAACACAAGGATAAGAAGGTCCTAAGCGAACGTAAACCTCCCGTGATAGCAAGTATGGTAGGTATGTCATACACATAAGATTATATACTAAGCATTCACACATCTTAGATATCTCGATATTAATAAAGGTATACTCTACATCATTATACCATTATTCCAATTTCATATATTTCAAGTATCCCGATAATATATAAATTAAATAGTCGTTACGTATCACGTCGTATTATCTTAAACTTAAAACTTATCTCAAATAGACTATTAAGTTCCGATAATTGCCACATATACATCTTCAAACCTAAGGTCTTTACTTCTGCCCCAAACCTTATTTCATCAAATTATTCGAATTTGTACTATTAACCCAAAGATTATCTCACATAACGAATTTCATTAATTTAGAATACTTCCTCAAATTAAATTCCAATTAAAGTCCAATTTCATAATCATGCCTACTGGTCTTCCTTAAAATTTAGGGTAATCACAATGTCTCCAATAATATCATCCAAGGGTTATCATCATTAAAATTCAATTAAGGGAAACTTTATTCATTCTGGGAAGGTCGATCGATCGACCTTTACCTTCGATCGATCGATGGTGGTCGATCGATCGACTGATGAATGTCGATCGATCGATCGCACCAGGTCTGTTAAGGCCTGCTTCGTTTTGCAGTTACAGTTTCGACCCAAAACTCCATTTTTAAGCATGAAACTCCAAGATAAGGTTACTATAACATGATACTAACATCCTACAACGGTTTTAACATTCTAAGTCTCATAATTCATCATTTAAAAGCTTAGTTTAGATCAAAACTACATCAAAATAATTTCCAGAATTCTTCCATTCAAGAATATCATTAAACTTCTTCTAATACCACTTTTAGATCATCAAGGTTCTGTTTATAACATATAAATCCGTCCAGAATATACTACATGCAATTCCTACATAAATCATGGCCTTTAACTTCCAATTCATGGGTCTAATTTATCTCCAAAAATCAATTTCGAAAATTCCTAAACATGGAAACATATCTTGAATCAAAAGAGTTTAAATCACTTGCCTTAATTTATCTCAGAATTTGGTGTAGAATCTTGAAGTTAGGTTGTTCTCCCTCTGTTTTTCTGCAGAATTCTCTTCCTTCTCTCTCTCTCTCAAGCTCTTCCCAAGGTTTCCTTCTCTCTCTCTCTCAAGCTCTTCTCAAGGTTGAAGATAATGGAGTATGGAGGTGTGTTATGGTTTTTGGTAAGTTAGAATGGTATATCAACTTCTCCCGTAGCCCATGATGTCCCATAGTGTAGTTAGTGGGTTAAGTGGGTTAAGGAAATAGTCAGATTGTAATTTCTATTTTCGTCACTTTTTAATTTCCAAAAATGTAAATTACCAAATTACCCTTAATCAAAAGAGTTTAAATCACTTGCCTTAATTTATCTCAGAATTTGGTGTAGAATCTTGAAGTTAGGTTGTTCTCCCTCTGTTTTTCTGCAGAATTCTCTTCCTTCTCTCTCTCTCTCAAGCTCTTCCCAAGGTTTCCTTCTCTCTCTCTCTCAAGCTCTTCTCAAGGTGAGACACAATCTAGTTAAATAGACTTGGTTCGTTATGAGTGAGGCACAATCTAGTTTAGGTCAGATGAACCTTAAGGACTAAAGATTGAAGATCATGCACTATCTCTCATTGGAGCCTTCCATTATTGAATATGAGGACTATATCCTTTCGAGAAGTTTGATATAATATTGGCTAATTGCACACACTAAGATTTTTTTTAAATTGAGAGAATTTTTTCATAAAATTTGTTTTAAAAACCTTTTGAAGTATTGGGATCTAGGAACAAGTTTTAAAAATAATTTTGGAATTTTTTATTTTGAGGGATTCGAACGGACATAATATATAACATCTATTCCATGCTTTACATCTATTCCGGCATATATAATATATATAATAATAAACAAAACCTCTTAAAAATAATATATAACATCATCCCATTGTAACATATATAACATACAATAATGGTAATAATAAGTTTTTCAAATATAAGTAAAATCTCCCTACACAATCAACAATTCTAACATCATATCCACTAACCTAAATCAAAGTTACTTCAATCAAAACATTAATGGTAATAATAAGTTTTTCAAATATTTCACTCGTCCCAATAGAAAAAATACATAAAAACCCATCTACTCCTAACATAAAATGATATCACCGAAGTAAACCTGCGATCTTGAAGCATATGACCTCCAACAAAATGACTTCAATGATTTTTTTTGTCCAAAAAATGTTTTCACTTGCAATAAGATTTATTAAGTGTCAATTACCTTAAACAAAGAAGAATTTTTTTAAATAGTTCCAATAGATGACATAAAATCTTATACATGTATCCACGTTAGATGTTTTCAACTAATTTAGACATATTTATGTGTGTATGTGTATATGTGTGTGTATGTGTGTGTATATATGTGTGTGGTGGTGTATGGTGGGGGAGGGGGCAGGGGGTGGGGTGGGGGGAAGGGGTGGGGTGGTGGTGATGGTGGGGGGTGTACGTGTACGTGTACGTGTGCGTGTGTGTGGTGGGGGTGGGGGGGAGGGGGTGGGGGCAGGGATGGGGGGTGGGGTAGGGGTGTGTGTCTATGTGTACTAATAACATTTTTTTTATCTGTACTAATAACATTTTTTTACAGCAAATGTCTCCTTTAGGTATTAAGGCGAAGATGATGATGCTTTTTATGATGATGTCGTCTAGGCTTGGTGGTAGTGGAGGAGACGAGGGCTCCTCGGCCCCTAGGCTCCCCAAATATGGAAAATTTGGGATTACCATCGAGAACAAATCGAAGCTATTAGCGAGATCCATCGAGCTGTTAAATATGGTCATCGGCCCGGGGTTTATGAGTTGGAAGGAGGTGCCATATGAGCTCAAGTTAGCTGTTTGGGCTGCACTACAGGTAATATATTTATAATATTTCAATTTCAATATCAATTTCAATTTCGATTTCAATTTCATTTTATATTTATATTTATATTTATATTTATATTTATATTTATATTTATATTTATATTTATATTTATATTTATATTTATATTTACATTTATTCGCAACTAACATTGTATTTGTTGGATATGAACAATTCAACTTGGATCCAAAGCTACGCGATTCCGTCTTGGAGCAGTTGAGGGAGCAACACAAGACATGGAAGAAAAATATGCGGACACGGTACTTTGGAAAAACACGAGAGTCCATTATACAATGGCGTGGATCCGTCCTGCCCAAGGAGCCAATCTCATTGGCAAAATGGCAAAAGTTCATTGACAATGAGATCGAGGATCGACAATTGGCATCTCGCTAATCGAGGAGGGAAAATCGGGCAAAAAAGACGGACGTGCACTACTCCGGCCGGACGTCTTACGCCGAGGTGGAGCATAGGATGAAGGTAAGATTTAATTTTTCTATAACTACAGAAATATATTATTCTTCATTATTTTACTTTGCGGGGCCGATAATAATTTTACTTTATTTTATTTCAGGGGGTAGGGAGTGGTCCAGGGGGTAAGCCACATAGGATCGATACTTATGTGGCTATTCGGAAGAAGAAGCGGAAGGACAAGGAGGTTTCCCCGAGCGTCGTGGCCATAATTGTAAGTAATCCGACAGTTTAACTTTTGTTAATTACGTTATAATTTTTTAGTTTACTTATTTTACTAACCATGTGCTTTTTGTCGTTTCAGGCAAAGCTTAAGGAAGTGCATGAATCGCAGTCTGATGCCGACAAGGCGTCTTTGTCCACAGACGCACTCAGCCAAGTGCTTGGCTTTGATCGCAAGGGGAGGACAAGGGGGTGAGCTCGTGGGTGGCCAAATCTAGGATCATCAGATTGGAGACGAGCGACACCGGGTTGGATCGAACGGTGGATTCACATGACGCGAAGCTGTCCCGTTTGGAGGCGACGGTCCAAGATATGTACTCATCCATGAAGCGTACGTTGGGCGGAGACCATAAGAGTAAAGGGAAGGAGAAGGCGATGGAGGAGGAGGTGCG
The DNA here is from genome assembly GCA_949130495.1 of Sambucus nigra. Classification (NCBI taxonomy): domain Eukaryota; kingdom Viridiplantae; phylum Streptophyta; class Magnoliopsida; order Dipsacales; family Adoxaceae; genus Sambucus; species Sambucus nigra. The sequence continues at coordinate 528,946,213 of OX422217.1, read as the reverse complement.
GGAGAATGAGGCGCAGGATGACGAGGATGTGGACCTCACTGCTTCATCACCGACACGTGCATACTTCTATGATCCACTTACTTATTTGGCTCCCTTCCCCAGACCGATGCCAATAATTGGTTGGCCGAGCGTGTTCATATTGGACGTATTTGATGGCCAGCGGATACGGCGGGGGTTGAGGGACCCGAATATCACCCAAGGTGGAATAGTTCATGGACGTGCGCTTCAAGAGATCGAGTCCAAAGTGCTCGTCCCGCATGTGATACCCGGGAAGGATAACTCCCTATTGTGGTTGTGCGAACAATGCGGCATGATGTATATTAGTGGGTGTGTCAATTCATATATCGTGTGGCCTACTGACCTCCTCACATTTACCCCAGACATGTAGTGATATTATTTTAAGTTGGTACATTTTAATTATATTTGGATTATATCGTCTTGTATATTGTTTCTATTTTGAATATGTATTTGCATTATCTTTAGTTTGTTTGGATATATGATGTTTAAACAGGTACAACGTTACTATAACAGGTATAAATATACTGCTGAGCAGTGGCAGTGGCCATACTGCCCAGCAGATTTTTTTTTAAATTCTACCCAGAATTATCACGGTCATTGACCGTGACAAGTCCTTGACAAATATGGTTGTCACGAACTTGTCACGGTCAATGACCGTGATTTTTTTTTTAAAAAGGGTCAAGGCTTTGTCACGGTTATGAACCGTGACTAAACTTGTCGTGGGCCATGACCGTGACACGACCGTGACATTTCTAATAAACTTGTCACGGTCAATGACCGTGACAAATCCGTGATAAAAAAAGTTGTCTCGCCCCGAATTGTCACGGTCATTGACCTTAACAAGTCCAACTTGTCAAGGTCAATGACCGTGACAATTAGGCAGATTTGGTGTAGTGTGCAATCAACTCATCCTTAGTGTGCGAGAACGAAGGACACTATGCTCCTATTTACTATATCAATAAGACTTTCCTTGATGATGAAAATGATACTTTGCACTTGAAATGTTAGCATATTATCTTGTTATTACTTCAAGGAAATTAAATCATTACTTTGAATATCACTCAGTCACAGTCATCACCCCTTTTTCGCTTAAGGCATTATTTAAAAAAGCCAACCTATGTGGACGGATGTCCAAATGGTCGATGGAAATAAATAATTATTGATCGTATGGATGAATAACCAATTAAGTGTCCTGAGACTAAAACACCAAAGATGAGTGAATAATAACATATCTAAAGGTTGCCCATGACCTAATTTTTAGGTTCGAATAAATCTACATTAAATAATTCCCTCATGAAAATAACAGTCATGTTGATGCCTTAGAAACCCTGGGTTCAGCAGTAGACTCAGATATTAAAAGAACTATCGAGGTGGAGTACTCGCCCAACCCAGTATCATGAGACCAATGGTCATTGAGAAAATACTCATCATCCAATAAGGTCTTATCTAGACGGACCTGATCATAACTTATTTGTAAGAGGACGTCCTACTTGCCGACAAGAAATAAGCTCATCAGGTCAAGATAAAAGTTTCTTACTTTTACTTGTCACCTGAAGGCAAGCACTATAGGAGATCTTTCGCAAGTTAATTACAAGATTTATGATGGTATCTGTGGGAGTGACACAAGGGGAGATATTGGTTTTCAGAGAGATCAAATAAGGTTATTGGTGGTTGTACATGCAGAAGGATGCAATCTTCTACATCAGAAGATGCAATAAGTTTCAAAAGTTCTCGCCCATGCTTCACCAACCGATTAGTGATCTAAAGTCATTAACCATCCCATGGTCATTTATTCACTGAGGCTTGAAAATGGTGGGCCCACTTCCTATGGAAAAATGAAAATCGTAAGCAACTTTTGGTCGACATAGATTATTTCACAAAGTGGATTGAAGATGAACTATATATTAGTGAACATCAGAGATTATAATATGATCAGATTCATCAAGAGGAACATCGTGACTTATTTTAGCATCCCAAGAACAATCATTTCAGATAATGGGATGCAATTTAAAAGTGGGACATTTTAAAACTTTTTCGATAACCACAACATCAAGCATCACTTCATCTCGGTGGCCTTCCCTAAAGAAATATAAAGGACGATCCTTTTAACAAGACACTACTCGATGATTGTAGGTCATCTTTCGAAACTTGTCCCGGTCAGTCTCGAGAATATCCCCCTGAATAAAGGCGGAGCCAAGTCAGTATCTAGCATCACCGACTTCCTCTTGAGAGAGATTTCCTCCCTTCTGGTGGACGTAGTAGCAACATCAGTATTTAAAGGCTTGGCCTTCTCCTCCTCTCAAATTGAGTCTTACTAGGGGAATCCAACAAAGTGATAAGGTCAGAGGGTCCCCGAACTCTTTTCTCTTGCCCCTTTAATCCCTTGGGGAAAGAGGAAGGTAACGAGTGAAGGAAGTTTATTCTTTGGAGGTATACCGTAAATTGTAGTTAGGGAGTAATTTGGTTCACATCCATAGGCTAAAATGAGGCCAAGGTGGACACAACAGAGGATCCTTCACTGGTGGAAGCAATAGGAATCTTAAGGACATAGTCGATGGGCTTAGCTATAAAAATGGTCATGGTGTTCTAGTACTCAAGCCAAAATGATGTTGATCAGGGATGCTCGGTGCCCATGCTCAAAGGCCTCCTAAGGTTACAAACCTTGATAAGATCCTCATGGTTGAAATGAGAGACATCAGGCTCCCAGTTTTTGGATAAAGTTACCCAAAACAAGTAGATGAGTAAGTTTTAGAAAAAGTCCCACACAACAACAGGTCGACAGCAGCAAAATTCAAAAATAAGAGTGGGTCAAACTCTTTTTTTCCCTTTGTCAAGGCACCTAAAACCCCTATATGACTCACTGACCTCAGGAATTGGTGGATATTTACAATCCCTACTAATAAACCCATGACTCCAATGTCCTGTGTTAGAGCCAGAAATATTAACAACTAAAATCCTTATGCTTTCCTTGCCTTCTAATAAAACACATTGTCGTTTATATTTTTTTACCATAATTAACAATATATAATCTATGGTATCCCTATTCGAGTACAATATAATTCATTAATCCTATGTACTCCTTTCATTATCCTCTAAGTATTTGGGGAACACTAGGAAAAAAACCACCTTAAAGAATTCACAAACCTCCAGAAAAAGTTCATTTTGGAGAAATGTTACCCCCCCAGCTAATAAAATATTAATTGAGTACCTCTTCCTAAACTCCCCAACAATTATATAATTCACATTGTATACCATTTTTCCAACACATAAAGGAAAAGATAATCAAAATCCGGAGGGAAAATGAAAAATCGTTGCGGAAAAGTCAAGAGCATTAGAGAGAGAAATTACTTACAAGAAATAGAAGTTCTAAGAACACTGGATAGTTGAGATGATGAGGCAAATAACGGTATACAATATTGTGAAATCTTTGGTTCAACTCTTGAGGTTCTTCATCATTTGAAACGGGACCCAAGGCAACAACGCCTCCCCTTTTGGTTGCCTAATATACTTTTTTACCAACGTGCCCTCGGCTAATTTAAATAAATTGTGAGCGTACCCTTCCAGGTCTAATGGGAAGAACGTAACAATTTCTATTTTAAAATTTTCATATGTGTTAGGGTACTTTCACATTCCAGTATTTTGATCAACGTATCTCAGTCGACCATGGTCATTTTCATCAACGAGCAAACCTCTGCACCCCATTCAGGCTGCAAAGCCTTAGGGGAGATTGTGAGGGAATAATCTAAGCATCCCAAGTTGTTAGGAGCAAATGGCATTTGTCCAAGAATCATGAGATAAGTGTTCACAATTTGAGATAAACACGAGGGAAAACCCAATCAGTTAGAATCTCAGAGTTGATCAACTCAAATAAAGTATGACATCAACTAATATCTCCTAGAGTCCAACTCGACACAATTTCCTCATAATCTCTATCAATTTAACCTACACCATTAGGAATAAGGGGTATGTAATTGTTATTATTTAGAATCGAGTAATAAGAAAGTGAGAAACACCCAAGTGGACGTAGGTCAGTACCAAACCAAGTAAATACTTGCATTGTGCAATTATGATTGTGTGACTTCTTTATTTTAATTGTTTTAGATTATTCATTATGGGATAAGTGCACCTACAATTATCAAATATTTTTATTTCTGCCGCTCTAAGGCAACTAAAGTTTGTTACTACCAACACAACATTGTTTTAAAACATAGGTCACTTCTGACGCGTGAGATAAAATAACAAGATATGATAAGAGTTATCTCATTTCCACGGAATAAAATAGTCACAACTTCTAAGTGGAATGATTTTATCGCACAAAAAGAACCCTACTTGATATAATATATCCCATTCTATTTGACATCAAATATGAGATGTGAGAAAATTAAATTATCCCATTTCACATATCAAACGAGATCATTTATATACATTGTGTGGTGCGAGAAAAAATAACTGAGTGACTTTTGCATCACCTTATCTCCACCCACTCCACCACCTTTACATAGCCTCAGTATCCACCTTGCTTCTACCACATCTGATGGGCCACACGATACCTCCATTATCCTAAACACTCTATGTTTTTCGAATGTATCACAAAATCAATGTCTTCTGATAAGTGAAATCTATTATTTTTTTTAATTTTACCTATCAGATTTTAATTAAAAAATTTTGAGAACATAACTTTTTTTTAAATATAAGGGAAATCTATTTTCTAATGGTCATCAACATTTCTTTAGGTAGATGGTATAAAAAATTGAATATAAAGGTTGTTTTACTTTTATTTTTTGAGATATTTTGAAGTCAACATTATATTTTTTTGTGATGAGAATTAACCATGATTCATTTAGTTCTAATCAAGAGACATGAGTATCAGCGAATTATTTTTTTTAACCCGTTGTCAATTGTAGAATCCTTAAAGCACATTATACCAATTCATATATTAGATAAAAAAAATGAGAATACCATGAGTCAAGAGCCATCACATCACCTCTCATGCATGAGATTAAGGATTCACTCGCCCTCCCAATAAAATGGGGAAGATAGAATGTACGTTCTTAAGATGGATTCTTGTAATTCACCTTAGATTAACCTATAACCATGATACTTATATGATGAGTAACACAAGAGAGGCTCATTTTGTGATTTTTTTTCAAATTCAGTAATGTGTCAAATATATATTGGGTGGTATTTGTAATGAATCCCATGTGACGAGGAAGGATTTTTCCCCCTTTATCATCAATAAATATATCTCTTTAACAAAAAAAAATGAATCCCGTATGAAGTAAAGCATCACACAATGTATGTTTGACACATTACTAGATTTGGAAAAAAGGTTCACAAAATGAGTCTCCTTAGTATACTCTTATGTATTCTATGTTATATATACTCTTTTTACTCACGAGTGTGAGTTCGATTACAGGTGTATCGGTTTAGTGGTTGCAACTTCAACTATAGTAGTTCATCACCAAAATCGAACTAATCTATTTTTGGGCAGTAATGTCACGAAGAATAAATAATGTTTTAGACTTAAGTAACATATTATTCGGAATAATGATATACGTACCAAAATCTCCACCCACTACAAGAAAAAAGTTTTTTAGTGACGAATTATTTTACGATGAACTAAAATTCCTCATAAAAAGTTATATTTAGCGATGAAAAATAAATTAGTCACTGAAAGTAATAAAATTAATTATTTTCTTTTGTGACAATTATTGTTGGTCACAATAAATACCAATGTGTGAGAAAAATTAAATTTCGTCACTAAATTATTATGTCAAGTTCTAATCTAATTTTTTTTGAGGAATTTGATTGGTCACTAAATCTAAAATAAAAAATGGCGAGAACCAAATTAAGGGTGTTCCCTATAAAAAAAAATTTGGTAAAAAAATACCCACGTTTTTAGCCCCTTAACAACCAAAATCCCTTATTCTACACGATAATTGCTCCTCCCCCTCCCCCCTATCACCCACTGGTATCTCTCCTTCACAAGTCTCTCTCTCTCTCTCTCACACACACACACACATAATATATATATATATATATAAAATAAAGTAGAAAACTTATGTATGTCATAAGCTTCAAGTATGATGTCATCAATATGATTTTATCCTTTAATGCCTATTTTGCCCCTCAAGGATTTGAGTTCCCCCTCTTTTAATACACTCCAATTTATTTCCCCCTCTACATCAAAATTCAAAATGGGGGTAAATTAGTAAAGTTACCGGAACCAAACTCTTTCCAACACTCTCCAAACACACGAAAGACACCCAAACCCTCCTTCCCATCTCCTCACTCCCGATTTTCACAAACCTCACATCTCATTCTCTCTCACTAATCCACCACCCCCTCCTCCTGTCTGCCGATGCCCCGCCTCTTCATCGTACCCCAACCTTCTACCCGCCGTACCCCACCTTCCCTCTTCTTCCTATTGTCGGCCATAGCTACAAAATCCACCGAGATCTGAAAGTACGATTTGAAACAAACCATAGATCTGAAATACGATTTGAAATACAATTTGAGATATGGTAATCTCGAAATACAGGTAATCTCGAAATACGATTTAAAATTGTATTTTTACCCAACCATAGATCTGAAATGTGTATTTTTTCTGTGTTATTTTTCATTTTAGTTCTGTACATTTGGTATATTTTGTGTTAGATCTGGAGATGCGTAAATTTTTGCACTTGATTTACATCTTTCTCATTTATTGGGTAGTAGGTTTGTCGTGGGGAGTTGACGTGAAGAGGTTTATCCTGTTAGGTCCAGATCTCTCACGTAAATTTCATAAAAAGGGTACAAACATGTAAATCTCATGAAAATTGTCATGGGTTTTGTTGGAGTGCCATATTAGAATTAATTTGAATACTCATAGTCTATTTAGTTGTTGATGGTTATTATGGATAATTTCATTTAAAGTTAATAGGGAATGTACACCATCCGGAATGTACAGTTGATAATCTGGACATGATTCACCTGATAAACTTCACAGTTAATAATCTTGTGTTTCCATCCCTGTTGGATTGTTTCCCTTTGGTTTATCTGGTGTATTCTACATAAACAAAAGCATGGTCAAAAAATAATTTTAATAAAAACTAAAATGTTAAAATTGATACCACCATCAGTACTCTGAACAAAAAACTAAAATGTTAAAATGTTAAAAGTATAATCTAGATACCGATGGTTTTTTCCCTTTCAATTGTGGATGATCAAATGCTATCTGTTGCTGAGTCAACACAATCTATGATACTACCATCAGTACTCTGCACCAAATATGAGAAAATAAAATGTTAACACAGTCATCTGATTGTTTCTTTCTTCTCTGTCAGGCTTTGAACTCCTGTATGTTAGCCGTTCAGTTGAAAAAAAAGGAATCAAAATGCTGCAGCTTCATAGTCAATTGATGCATTTTGTCTTATTTTGATTGTTCAAAAAAAGAATATTCAATGCACTAAGAAATGTCTGATTTTGTTAAGAAATTTTGATTGTTCAATATGTCTTTATTTTGAATATTCAAGTATGAAGATGTATGTTATCAATGCACTAATAAATGTATGTTGCCCAAAATTACAACCAGTTCATACGGGTACAACCAGTTCGTTACAACCAGTTCATATGGGTACCAGTATTTTAGAAAACTGTAATTTCATCCACAGTAACGATTTTGCCAAAAACTGTAATTTCGGCTTTCATATGAAGGTACCAGTTCATAAGTTACCAATTCATACTTTGACGATTTCATTTTTAGCAGTTCATACTTTAAATAGTCATATGGATACAAACTGGATAAAAATACAAGTTCATACTTTCATACCAGTTCATAAGAAGTTTGCCTCTCATTTTTAATGGTACAAATGAATGAAGTTATGTATGATTCGATCTCTTCCCATCTCTTTACGCTAACGTTTTAACTTTCTAACTGATTTCAGGCAAGGAAAAATGAGGATAGTATTATTGGAATGGAATTAGATTCTGCCATGACGATGAAAACGTCCCTATTGAAGGTTGAGACACTATTTCCACTCTCTCTCAACATAATTTAATAAATTTTATATTATAGTTGGTGTAAAAATTTCATAAATGTTTCATTTTGTTCTTATTTTTCAGAGCAACTCGCTCTATGGGGTGTCAGATGTTTGGTGGTTGTGTTGAGCTCCAATGGATGACCTGTACAACGAAGCACCACTGTTTAAGGGTGACCACTTTAAAGGAGATGAAGATATGTGGCAGTTATGGTGGTTGACGACCTGTACAGCTGTGGTGGTTGACTTTATATAGGGGAGGATTCTTCCTAAAGCAGCGTATTTGCGGGTTAATGAATCCAAAATTAGTCTTCACCTCAAGGTTGGTTGGCTTCTCTATCATGGAATACATATTTTCTCAGACTGTTTGAACTTCAAGTTTACGTTTTGTTTATGTTTTCCTTTTTTTTATTTTGTGTTTTCAGATCATTATTTTTGTATACAGGTTGTTTCTAAAATCAGATACGTATTAGAATTACATATGTGTTTTTGGGGTAAACAACATATTTTTGTTTTCTTATCATTTCATTATTTTTTTTTGTACAAACGATTTTCTATTCGCATTTTTTGTACTCACTGAGCATTCTATTCATCTTGATGTACATTTTGTCACAAGGGTGTTTTATATTCCTCACATCCAAAGAAGATTTTGTGCTAGATCCTCGAAAGAGAAATTTCTAACATGTGAATATGCTCATTTTTCTTATCATAAGTTTGAATAATAGGATGCCCACCGCAGCACTGCTAATTAAAAATGACTTTAGCTATAGAGGTAATAGAGGGTCTGCGTCTGAGTTTGACGATAGGTTCCATAACAATATCGAAAAAGTAGTCACTTTCCCCTAGGTGGTACAATGGCAGGAGAAGGTGGGGGCATGTCATAAAGATTACTGCCAGTAATGGGGGGAGAACCGGTGCGTAGATGTAGTAAACCCAAACGGAGCAGAACCCGATGCAGATCTACACTTATTTTATTTTCTTTTCCTTTATTATACAAGTAGTATTCATATTGTACTTAGTGTATATTGTGTCCATACTGCACAAAACTCACACATTAAAGTTTAAATTTTGAAACATGGGTGACATTTGTGTACTTTGAAATCATGAAAACAGAGTTGGTGGTTGCTTAGCTGAAACTGGAACAAATGTTAAGACTTAACGACAGTTATACCTTAAAATGTCACTGGTTGAGTGTGCAGGTTATAGTCTTGCATTAAAAAAGATATGAAAATACTGTAATCTGAAATAAAGGGGCACATTACATCTTCAAATAATTAGAGCCCAAGGGGTATCAAAACACTGTAGTCTGAAATAAGGGGGAACCCCAAGAGCTCTGTAACTTCTTTTTTCTTAGCATACAAAATCAGAAAAGTAGAAGAAAAACATAGGAAAGAACAAAAAAGAAATACAATACTTCTTTCTTTTTACTAAGATAAAAATAAACTTTTTTAAATTAAAAATTTGGGTAATTCAGGAGCAAAGAAGAAGCTCAGTTTCATTGGCCTTTCCTATATTATAGGAAAATTATTCTTGACATGTATATAGATGATTAGGATGAATGCCCAACTTTGGTTCGGGTCCTATCCTGGATATCCTGCAGCATACATTGCAGGGGTACATTCTTTTGGTTGCTAGCAGGGGATCCTTTCTTTTGGTTGCTAGCAGGAAACGATATGAAAGGAAAGGAAATGATAGATGTCGTTTATATCTGAATGGCTTCACTACGGGTCATGAATGCATTAAAGATATGCACAACTAGAATTTTTTCCCTGTGGATAGTTGGACAAAATTCTTTTAGAATGCTTTTAAATATTTGTTCAAGATGTTTATCTTTTATGACCATTTCATCTGTTCTTTCAGGCCGCGAGGGAGAATAGTGTGATCACAATGGGAACGAGCCAATCGTAAGAACGTAGTAGCTGTTTGGTTAATCCATGTTCCCAGTTAACTTATTTGCTGAATTGTCAACATATTTTTGACATAATTTTCTATGTTGGGTCACTTAGATACCCAGTTTAGTTTTATGTGTGTTTGTTTCAATGTGTTATGTTTTTGTTATCAATGAAACAAAATTCAATGTGATATTGATGTCATTTGAGTTTCTGTGGGACTATGTTTGTGTTTCTGTGGGACTGTGTTTGTTTGTGTCAGTATTTGGGTATGACATTCTTTGTTTATAAATATTTTGAAATATGTTGAAATGAGGACTAAAGCTTTTGTGTGGGAATCTGGTGAACACTATTTAGAATTCCGATTTTAAAATCAAAAATTTTATGGAAACATTTACGTGATTATTTTTTATTAGTTGGTTTTTGGAGTTCACGCCATTAAAACTTAGAAACCAACCAATAAAAAATTGTCGCATCAGCGTGTCCACGAAAATTATGTTAAAAATTTGGTCACAACAAAAAAGCCTTTTTAAAATGCTTAGAACACTACTTTTTTTATTTTAATCCATGTCTCCAGTTAACTCAATGTGATTTTGATGTCCTTTGAGTTTGTGTGGGACTGTATTTGTTTATAAGCTTTTGAAATATGTTGAAATGAGGACTAAAGCTTTTGTGTGGGAATTCGGTGAACACTAAAGAGTATTATTTTGAAATGCTTAGAACACTACTCTTTGGTTGACTACTTTAGGTTCTGATGGTGGTAAGTAGCTTGGCAAATGTCTTTTCTTTTCAGTTTCACATATTGATTGTGGTTTGAATTTACATCATTATCTTTTAATGGAGTCTAATTTTGAAATTCCTATATGCACGGGAAAACAGTACAAAGAAAAGTGGAGAAAATGCTATTTGATTACTGATCCACATGTTAACAGCATATGATTTGCTTGCCTTTACATCCTACTAAATACTTGACAAATGCCCTCCAGGAATTACGTACTTTGAATTTTTTTTATTTTGTGATTATCAGCGTGCCTTCAGGCACGGGCATACCCTAGTATATATATATATATATATATATATATATATATATATATATATATATATATATATATGATTTTGTTTATCTCTTCCTTTGTCCCTTAGAAGCGTTAATTGGAGACAAAGAGCCATTTTAGGTATGTATATCTATCTATTTGTATTGAATTTCTATGTTTGTCAATTCCTTAATTACCCTATTTTTGTCAATACCCTAATTCCCCTGTTTTTGTCAATTCTTTAATTTCAGGCATGTGTGTGTGCACGTATATATATATTGCTTTTTACAGTGTATATGTTATGTGTGTATATATTGCTTTTTACAATAAATATGTTTTGAAAGCCCCAAAAAGATATGTTTATACTTGTGGCTTATTAGAAAAACATCTAGTGTCTGGAAATTACGATGACTCCAGTCACATTTTAGTAACTTAACAATGATTTTTCATGTGCGATTTGGACTGTCCAGTAATATAGTTCAAAATATTATATATATATATATATATATATATATACACACATAAAACATTGGTATCAAAGTTAGTGCTTTAAACGCGAAGGAGATCAGTTCTATTTTCCCGAAAATAAGAGTGATCTTCATAATAAACTCAAAATACAACAGAGGTCATTGAAGTTATCCCTGCATGTAATCTACACAAAAATTGCAAAAAAGTTATCGATAACTAAAAATTTATATTTTTAGCTTTATCATGGGTAATTAGTAGGGAATTATTATATTTTAAGAAATTTTAATATATACCGGGGTTCATTTTAAATTTTGACTTTGGTCCCCTAAAATATCTTTGGCCAGATCATAAAATGAGTTTATAATATAATAAATAATTCATAATAATAAAAAGTCTCAAAACGGGTCTTAGTTTTTTTTATGAGTGATAATTTCCATACTTGTTCTATTTGGCGCAATAGCAACGCGATCCGTGATTTTTTAGAACCATTAGTTTAGTTAAGAGGAGATAAAAAAAAATGTTACCTTATTTCATCGGCCGACTTTTCTTGGGTGAGGTATTCTTTGTTTCAAACCGTCAATTTACTTATTTACAAAGGTCTTAATGATGTTGTTTTCTTATTTTATAAAGTTTAGTTGAAAAGGTTAGTTTTATTGGGAAAAAAACGTTAACTTATTGCATCGGCTAATTTTTCCTGGATAGTTTTTAAACAGTTTAAGTCAACTGATTAATTGTTAAATATTGATCTTTTTTTTTAAATACCAAAATAAATCATTTTGAGATAAATTTTTTAGGGGCACCCGAAAATGTTTATAACCCCAAAAAATATTACATTTTTTTATATAAAGAACATTTCGCATGGGGGGGTCCATAAGTGGTGGTCGTTGAAAGCTCCCCACCGGTATGTATATATATATATATATATATATATATATATATAGTTTGTCACCAAATGTGTTTTCATTATATCATCTTATTTATATCCATATGGGTATGATCTGGAATTTTATATTGATTCACTCATCAAATTTAAACTATTTAGTTTTATAGAAATAATTATTTCAAGCTACACTTACTTATGAATCACTCAGAGCATTAGGTTAAGATGTATTTAATTTATTACCAAGTACGTTTCTTCCTATTTTTTTAATGCATAAAAAAAGAGAACTTGTTTGAAAATCTGTTACTAAAGACGTTTAATATAAAATTAAACTATTTAAGTAACTCCGAACTGTTTTTTGAGGAAACTCTTTTCTTAAAATCAAATCAAATAAATCACAAGAAGTGTTTATCAAAATATGTACGAGACATGTTCAAGATTTGTTAACAGGTTTGATAAATCAGTTTAAAAAACTTTAAACACAGCACAACCACGAATTAGATGAGGACATGTAGAAAGATTAAGAACAAAGATTTTTAACGTGGTAAAACCTCACCCAACTGAGGAAACATCCACGACTCCCTCTATGGATTAAACCAAAAAATTTCACTAAAACAAATTATAACAGTTACAAACTATATAACACACATGCACACAAATCAGACCTATACAAGTTTAGGAATGTACCCACTGGTGTCCTTATAACTTCTCTGCAGTTCTGTATGTTGATGTTATTCTCCCATGTAGCTAACTTCCAATTTGTTCAAGTTCTTTACGTCGACTCTTGTTCTTGAGATCTTATTACCAACACTTTTAGTGTGGTATGGTGATAGTGTTTGTGGAGGTGCTTTCTAACACATGCATGCAGACACACACACACACACACACACATTTATTTAATACAAATAGTCCTATCAAATTACATATAAAATCTATATGCTGTGATTTTCTATTTCACTCTTCTTAGAAAACTTAACCTTATTTAACCTTTATTATAATCCCAGAATCCACGGCTTTCTTGCTCAGAAGACGTATCAAGATCTTAATCAATCTCAAGCTTTGAAATTTTTTTTGAGACTAAAAATCACCAAGTGCGATTGCAACTAGGTCGAAGGTCTTGTTTCAAAAGAACTAGAAACAGAAAATATTTTTGTTGATTTTGTAGATAAAAACATTTACAGAAATAAATCAACAAATATTTTCTCAAGATGAGAAACTAAATATGCAGATCTATGTGAAATTTAACATGCAGTGACTTAGATCTAAGATTTCTATAAAAGTAGAAACACAGATCTAAACAGATGTTTAAGTTGATAACAAGATCTGAGAACGAAGAGGTTACAGGAACAAAACTAACAAACCAATCACTCAAAATCTCTCAAACACTCAAGGTTGTGTTTGGTATAAACTGGTTTGAAAGAGGTTATAGTTTGAATATAGTTTTGGACGATTTAGGGTTAGGGTTTCCTAACTCTGGTTTCTCTCACTCTCTCTTCTCTCTTCTCTCTCTTCTCTCTCTTCTCACTCAAATGAACAAAGTGGCAAAAGTCTCAGATGGCTGAGGGTAGGGGTACTTTTATAGGAGGCTGAGAATATTCAAGAATACAGACCAAAATCAAGGGCTAGGATCTGGTCTAGGAGGATTGACTTTGATCCAATGGTTTAAACAGAGGCGGTAATTAAAACGCTGCTGATTGGCTCAAATTGGTTTCATCAGGATTGTATAAGAACGCATGCAGGTCATCGATTAAATCTAATCCAAGGGTTGAAATAACACACAACAATCGTCTCACAGAGAAAACACAATTTAGGTCGTTTATAGCTTGACAGGTGTAAGCAATTGATTGATTGTTACACGCGCGTCTAAACTAATTACCCAGCATGCCTTATAGTCTCTGGCGCTTTCGGATTCTACCCAAGTGAATTTTCAGCCAATAAACCAACAATCCAAAATAGCAGATTGACCCCAATACTTTTAAAACCAAACTTTAATTAATAAAAACCTTATTTTAAAAGTTTATAAAATTCCCAAAAAATATTAAAAATCAATTTTAGGGATTTAAACACACTCAACATATATACACACACTAATATGAACTATAAAATGTATGAATGCAATTCTAATGTGTGTGAGTGTTGGTAAAGGTATCTAGATTAATCAAGCAAGAGGAATAAAATAGCAAACCAATCTCTGAGGTTCTTTGCTTTCTAGGATAGACACAATTTTGTCACAATTTCCAAACTAGATGCTTCAATCTCCCCCTTTGGAAATATGTGACAAAATCTCCTTTGAGTCATCTAGGACTCGTAGGGTAACAAAATAAGAAAACCCTATTCCTTTGAAAAATTTATATACCCATTTCCTAGAAAACAAAAGTACATAACTCAACTAATTACAATTTAATACCCTATTACAACTGTTGAGAATAACTGTGTACAGAATCCTGCAATGAATCACTAAGATAAAGTTTTTTTTAAAATATGTAAAAAGATTCATATGACTCAAATTTCTCCCCCATTTTGTCTCAAATAGACAAAGGGAAAAATATATAGAGACCAAAGAAATTAATCAACACACACCATACCTATTGATTTACGCAAAGAAATAAATCTATTGAAATCTAAAGGTTTGGTAAACATATCTGCGAGTTGCAAATCAGTAGGAAGATAATTAATTTCTAATTCCTTAGTTTCAACCAATTTGCGTATAAAGTGATGTCTTATTTTTATGTGTTTTGTTCGCGAGTGTTGAACAATATTTTTAGAGATATTGATCGCGCTTTTATTATCACAATAGAGATGCAATTGGTTTTCTTTAATACCATAATCACTTAGCATTTGTTTAAGCCAAAGTAATTGAGCACAGCAGCTTTCAGCGGCTATGTATTCAGATTCAGCTGTTGAGAGAGACGTGCAGTTTTGTTTCTTACTACTCCATCCTACTAAATTATTACCTATATAATAACATTCTCCTGATGTGCTTTTACTATCATCACTACACCCAGCCCAGTCAGCATCAGTGTACCCAATTATAGTGCTAGGTGTATGACTAGTGTACCAAAGTCCTAGGTTCAGAGTGCCTTTTATATATTTAATAATTCTTTTAACAGAAGAAAGATGGCTCTCTTTAGGGTTGTTTTGATAACGAGCACATACACAAACATCATACATTATATCAGGATGCGAGGCAGTAAGGTATAGCAAGGTTCCTATCATACTACGATATAGAGTTGGATCTATAAATTTTCTAGTTTTATCTTTAGATAGTTTGACAGTAGTACACATTGGAGTTTTAGCATCTTTAGCACTCTCAAGGTCGAATTTTTTGACAATCTCTAATGCGTATTTAGATTGCGAAACAAATAATCCTTCTAAATTTTATTTGACTTGAAGACCAAAGAAAAATTGCAACTCCCCCATAAGAGACATTTGAAACTCTTTATGCATAATTTCAGAAAAGGATTTTACTTCTGAGGGAGAAGTTGATCCAAAGATGATATCGTCAACATATACTTGAGCTATAATGATGTGTTTGTCAAAATGTTTGACAAATAGGGTTTGATCATTTCCACCTCTCTTAAAACCTTTATCTAAGAGTAATTTGGAAAGACGTTCATACCAGGCTCTAGGTGCTTATTTTAGGCCATACAAAGCCTTTTTAAGACGAAATACATGATTTGGATATTGAGGGTCAATGAACCCTTTTGGTTGTTCTACATAGGTTTCTTCAGTCAATATTCCATGAAGGAATGCAGATTTGACATCCATTTGGTAAAGTGTAAAATGCAAGTGACAAGCTATGGAAAAGAGAAGACGAATAGATTCTAAAAGAGAAACAGGATCAAAAGTTTCATTAAAATATATTCCTTCAATTTGAGAATATCCTTGAGCAACTAATCTAGCTTTGTTTCTAATGATTATCCCACTTTCATCAGATTTATTTTTAAATATCCTACGTGTGCCAATAACCTTTTTGTGATTAGGCCTAGGTACACAATTCCAAACATCATGAATGAAAAATTGAAGAAGTTCTTCCTGCATAGCAGAAATCCAGTGAGAGTCATCCAATGCCTCATTTACATTCTTTGGTTCCACAAGGGAAACAAAACATGCATAGTGAGTGTTGATGCAAAAAACTGGACCGAGTCCCATTTTTATGATCACAGATAAATAGATGAAAGCAATCCAATCAAGCACATGAGAAATAAAGATTTTTAAAGTGGTTCGGCTATGAATAAAGCCTACGTCCACTGTTATTTTATTCCCAGGGGTTTACAATAGCACCAAAGGGTGTAGAGAGAGAAAGGATGTGTATCTTGTGTATGGGGTTTTTAGGTTCCCCCGGATCTCCTCTTTTTGGATCTCCTCCTGGATCTCCTCCTTTTGGCTAAGGGAATACATGTATTTATAGTGATGGGAGATAAAGAGATTCATTGTATGTAGACATTTATGTCTACATTCAACGAATCTAATTATTGAATTGCTTGGTATGCTATGTGTTGTCATCTATTAATAAAGTATAAATGTACATTAAGGCTCATTAAATATGATGCCATCTTCATTAATGCACATTAAATGCATAGTTATCCTTTGATCTTCCTGGTTGGTATGCCGACCAACTCTCCTCGGGTGCCAACTAACTCTCCTCGGGTGCTGACCAACTCTCCTCGGGTGCCGACTAATACTCCTCGGATTCCGACCAACTCTCCTCGGATGTCGGCCAACTCTCCTCGGGTGTCGAATATTGCCACGTAGGATGACATGTGTCCTTTTCTGATTGGTCCTCGTAGATGGAGAATTTTTGCGTTAACAGAAGCCCCCAATGCTCCATGCTTGATGGTTTACTTGAAAGGATGGAGTATTTATTCTGTAATGTTGCTCGGTGCTCGTGAAATTCTTGATCTACCTTCTTGATTTGTTCAACATAAAGTGCATTATCTCCTGGACGACATATGATGCAGGCTGATCGATGGTTGCTAATCTTTCTTTTGAGGAACTCCGTGTGCTATGTATCACCCCTGGGAATTTGGATGCATCCATGCCATAGTATGCAGCTTGTAGCTTGTCATAATCTTCAAGTATGTTGATTGGTTTGCTAGTCGACCAACTGCCTCCTGTGCCGAGCAACTGAGTGCTAACTTCACGTGCTTGATTCTTCTGATTTATGATCCTATGAATACTTTGTCGAGTAACATACTAGCTTTTGAACCCAACTCTTCAATCTGATTAGTACCAAGCTAGTGGTGGACTTTAAAATATTTTTATAAAACTTCTACTTCAATGTTGGTCGGGACAGTAGTAGTAAAGATCTCAGTGTTGTAGATGTTGAATTTGACTTCTGAACTTCAATAGTATGTGCATAATAACTCCTGAATATGCCTCCTAAACTTTTGAATGCCTCCTGAACTTCAATATGCCTCCTGAACTTCAATAGCATGTGCATAATAACTCCTGAGTATGCCTCCTGAACATCAATAGCCTCCTGAACTTCAATAGCATGTGCATAATAACTCCTGAATATGCCTTCGTGTGAGTTTATGGAGTTGAATTTGGTGTTCGACTGTATGATGTTATGAGAATGTGCCACCGAATGAACAACTATATCTGTAACAGAAGCCCCCAAGTGTGGAATGTGAACTTTGAATGCTTTTTACTTGATCGCTTTCACATACTCATACTTTGTTTTCGACCAACTGTAGTTGACAGCTTTCTATTTCCGACCAACCTGAGTTGGTGGATTTTTTCTTAACGAGCAACTTTGACACTTTCTGGAATAATTTTACCTCCCGAGGAATACATAGTTTTACTTCCCGTAGGAATACATAGTTTTACTTCCCGGAGGAATATAAGTATCTTTACTTCCCAGAGGAATACAAGTAGCTTTACTTCTCAAAGGAATACAAGTTTTACTTCCCGGAGGAATACAAGTAGCTTTACTTCCCGGAGGAATACAAGTAGCTTTACTTCCCGGAGGAATACAAGTTTTACTTCTCGGAGGAATACAAGTAGCTTTACTTCCCGGAGGAATACAAGTTTTACTTCCCGGAGGAATACATTTACTTCCTAACCAACATAAGTTGGCATTTTTAGGAATACATTTTTGATAATAAATGATAGAGACTTCCTCGGAGATGACCAACAGATTGTTGGGAATAAGATATAATAAATGCTGGAGACCTCCTCGAAGCTGACCAACATATTGTTTGGAATAAGATATAATAAATGCTGGAGAACTCCTCGGAACTGACCAATAGATTTTTGGGAATAAGATATAATAAATGCAGGAGATCTCCTCGGAGCTGACCAACAGATTGTTGGAAATAAGATATAATAAATGTTGGATAACTCCTCGGAGCTGACCAACAGATTGTTGGGAATAAGATATAATAAATGTTGGAGATCTCCTCGGAGCTGACCAACAGATTGTTGGGAATAAGATATAATAAATGCTGGAGACCTCCTCGGAGCTGACCAACAGATTATTGGGAATAAGATATAATAAATGCTGGAGACCTCCTCGGAGCTGACCAACAGATTGTTGGGAATAAGATATAATAAATACTGGAGACATCCTTGGAGCTGAATATATGATTATAAATATTTGTCGAGCTCCATGCTGAAATAAGAATAGAATATGCATCCAAATAGATATAAAGAATAATTAAAAATAATAAAGTGCCTCGTTGATCTGTCGAGGTAGAATTATATAATGCCGAACAAGAATAAGATCTTCCAGAACATAAGAATATGGCCGAGAACGTTGTCAGGCCTAAATATAAATAAGAATTATCCAACCAACTATCCGTTGGGGGTGAAACACAACGAATGTTGTAATTCTCCTTAAAGATGAATAAGTATCTTGTCGAGGCACAAAAGCATAATGCCGAACAAGAATAATATTTTCCAGAACATAAGAATATGGCCGAGAACTTTGTTGGGCCTGCATATAAATAAGAATTACCCCGACCAACTATCCGTTGGGGGTGACATATAATAAATGTTATAGTTCTCCTCGGAGATGAATATGATAATAAGTATCTCGCCAAGTTCCATGTTGAGATGAATATAGAATATGAATCCTAAGAGATATATAGAATAATTTGTGCTTTAGCCGATATCTGGGCCTGAATATAAATAAGAATTGCCCCGACCAACTATCCGTTGGGGGTGAAATATAATAACTGTTGTAGGTTTTCCTCGGAGCAGAATATACAATGAGTATCTCGCCGAGCTCCATGTTGAGATGAATATAGAATATGAATCCCAATGGATATATAGAATCATTTGTGCTGGAGCAGATATCATAGCAATAATAAAATCAATAGTTCCTCGCTGAGGTGAAATTTCATACGGCTGAGCTATGATAATATTTTTCAGAAGAGTAAGATTATTTCCGAGCATTCGTCGGAGTTGAATCTTGTACCTGTAAAAATTAATAGCTTGCTCTACCATTGTAGGCTGAATTGATTAGTCGTGAGAATAATTTAATCATTCAATAAATATATGATAGGTATATGTTTGAGAAATAAAAATATTAATTTCAAAAAATGAAATAATATATGTTGGTTGATATGTCGTGGCACAATTGCCTGATGTCAAGCAATACTACTTTTCCAGAGGTTTACGAGAGCTTTCATCGGGATTGAATATCGTCCCTATGAAATTTTAATAGGCTGCCCGAGCACCTGTCGAGACTAGAGAAAATAATTATTATCATGGGAATAATTATTCAGCCAAACAATATGTGATGTGTATCAGCATAAAAATTTCAAAATATAATATTTTTGTGCCAAATGTGTGTGAGATGGACAATTTTTTATCAAATATGCATCATAAATAAGATGTAGAGTTTTTTGTAAAGTTATTTAATCACCAACAACTAATCAGGTATAAGTTGCTGTTTGAAAATTATTTATCACTTGGTTTTAAAAATATTTATGGGGTAATCACAAGTTAAAAAAGATTAAGCCCCCTGTTTGTCCTCGAGCTGAACTCGTGTTTAAAGAAATATCTGGGGTGCTTCGTATTTTTTAATACCCCAAGATTCTACTACTGCCGACAAATGGCATGGATGTTGCCGACCAACATTTAAAGATATCTCAAGTTATAGAATATACGGTGCCGACCAAGAAGCAAATGGTCCCCGACCAGCTGAGCAATTTCGCCGATCAACAAAAATGGTGCATTGATAGCACCGAACAACATTAGATGTCACCGACCAGTAAATTGAACCCTCTGAACAAGACTGAGATGTCGCTGATCAAGAAGTAGATGATCGTCGACCTGCAATTGGTTCCATCGAGCTACAATAAGAGTCTCTGACCAACAATAAGATACCTTGTAGTTGGATAAAATTATTTCAACGTTGCTGATGGATCTTCACATCTTTTCTTCGATAAACAAAAATGGTCTGGTTAAGCTTCCCTTTAATAAAAGATGACCCAAGATGATGCCGACCAACAATATAGATGGCTGACCAGAATATCTCGAATCCTTAGATCAGAAAAATAACATTCGATGTAAAATTTAAGCATTAAGAATGTTAATTAAATGAATAATTATCTAATCCACTATATCGTGTGATTCCGATAAAGAAACCCTGTGATGTGATGAACGAGGGGCCAACATATCAAATTTGTGCCCAGAGTTTTGATATGGTCATGATTGTTTTACTGATCATCTTTTACAAGAGGTAGGTAATGATTTTTCAGGTGACAGAAAATTATTTTTTATATTGATCCCTTCCTATTCCCAAATTAAGTATATAGTTCATAAAAATGAATGCAAAGAGACTCAAACTTGAAGAGAGAGAAAATAGATCTGGGTCATGATTTCCATGAGAAAACATTTTATTGTCTTTAACCTTTTCACATTCTCTGATTAAAAATATGATGGGAATTTGAATAGACATTAAAGATCTTTTAAAAATTATTTCAAAATCAACAATGAAAATTATCAAATCTTATCATCGTCGTATATATTGGTATATGTAATCATTTAAAATATTTATTCCATGATATAAAATTGAAACTTGAGAATTAAGCAAAAAGTTATGATTTATGAAATCCACTATTTTTCAGATTTCTAAATAAGAATGAATCTAACAGTTGTGATTTAAAAATCATGATATGCAACAATTTGCAGATAAAAATTGGACAATTAATTTATGTATATAAACATAAAAATCATGATTGAATCAAAAGATGTATGCATAATTGATTAAACGTAGAGAAAATAAAAACTTAGCTTTTGATGGAGAACAATGCTTGTAACACGTTCCCACAGACGGCGCCAATCTGTTGATGCAAAAAACTGGACCGAATCCCATTTTTATGATCACAGATAAATAGATGAAAGCAATCCAATCAAGCACATGAGAAACAAAGATTTTTAAAGTGGTTCGGCTATGAATAAAGCCTACGTCCACTGTTATTTTATTCCCAGGGGTTTATAATAGCACCATAGGGTGTAGAGAGAGAAAGGATGTGTATCTTGTGCATGGGGTTTCTAGGTTCCCCCGGATCTCCTCTTTTTGGATCTCCTCCTTTTGGCTAAGGGAATACATGTATTTATAGTGATGGGAGATAAAGAGATTCATTGTATGTAGACATTTATGTCTACATTCAACGAATCTAATTGTTGAATTGCTTGGTATGCTATGTGTTGTCATCTATTAATACAGTATAAATGTACATTAAGGATCATTAAATGCACTGCCATCTTCATTAATGCACATTAAATGCATAGTTATCCTTTGATCTTCTTGGTTGGTATGCCGACCAACTCTCCTCGGGTTCCGACTAACTATCCTCGGGTGCTGACCAACTCTCCTCGGGTGCTGACCAACTCTCCTCGGGTGCCGACTAATACTCCTCGGGTGCTGACCAACTCTCCTCGAATGTCGACCAACTTTCCTCGAGTGTCGAATATTGCCACGTAGGATGACATGTGTCCTTTTCTGATTGGTCCTCGTAGATGGAGAATTTTTGCGTTAATAGTGAGCATAATTTATTAATTGAGATCTTGTACGCACAGGCTCACTAGGATTACCAACAACGTTATCAATGGGATGGTCTTTATAAACCCAGTTAGGTACTTCAAGTGTCTCAATTGGTAATGAATCATCTATTTCTGGAGAGTCATTTTCTAAAACATTTGTAGGCTCTTCCATAATAGTTGATTCACCAGTCTTACTCTCTATAGTAGTGTCAATTACAATTACATTTATGGATTCCATCATGGTCTTAATGCAAAGATTATAAACACGGTAGGCTCTAGTGTTAGGCGAGTATCCTAGAAAAATAGCTTTATCTCCCCGACTCTCAAATTTGGATAAGTGTTCTCTGTCTTTTCAGACATAACAAGTACTACCAAAGGTTCTAAGGTACTTAAGATTGGGTTTTTTCTTATACTAAAGCTCGTAAGGAGTTTGTTTAGAATTCTTTCTAAGATAGACCCTATTAATAATGTGACACGCAGTACGAATAGATTCTGCCCAAAAATATTTAGGTAAACTCTTGGCATGTAACATAACACGTGCCATCTCTTGAAGAGTACGATTCTTTCTCTCGACGATACCATTTTGTTGAGGAGTCTTAGGAGCACTAAACTCATATTTGTAACCATTATAGTCACAATACTCTATTATACCAGTGTCTTTCAATTCTCCACCTCTATCACTACGGATTTTATTTACTTTAGTGTCCTTTTCATTTTCAATTCGAAGAAGTATTTTTAAGATTGTTTGAAAAGTGTCCGACTTCTATTTTAAAAAGGCTACCCACGTAAATCTAATGAAGTCATCAACCATAACAAGAATGTAATTGTGTCTACAGAGACTAACAGTTTGGGAGGGACCCATTAGGTCCATATGGATGAGCTCTTAGGGGTTAGAGGTAATGATATTTTTTACTTTCTTATGAAGTCCTTAACAATTTTTCCTTCCTGACAGGAACCACAGACAATATTAGAAATGGATTTGATTTTTGGAACTCCTCTAACTATTTCTTGAGAAGTCAATCTACTAAGATTATCGTAATTTATGTGACCTATCCTGTTATGCCATATATCATTGTCATCCATTCTGGAAACATTACAGATTTCAGAACTATTTATAACAGTATAAGAATTGTCAGGAGTCCTGAATCCTATAATTATGCATTCACCCTTTTCATTTAAAATTTTGCAATTGTTCTTTGAAAAGGTAACAGTATGGTCTGAGTCACAAAATTGCGAGACACTAAGTAGATTGGCCTTAAGACCTTTGATGAAAAGAACATTTTCAAGAACAGGAAGTCCTTTCTCTTGGAGTTTTCCTTTACCTATGATCTGAGATAATACTCCATCACCAAAAATAACTTTTCCTCCAGCAAAGATGATTTTGTCTAAGAGTTTTGTATCATCACCAGTCATGTGTTTGGAACATCCAGAATCTAAGTACCAACCAGAAGATGTGTGATCAGCTTTTAAAGCAGTAATAACAATGTTACACTTCATCTGGGGAAATAGATCCTCTTTTCTAACCCAAATTGCTCTTGTTTTCATTTTGCGCTTATTTGCTCTCAATTGATAAAATTTGCGAGCATTCGATTTTTGTTGAAAAATGTTTTGCGCATGATTTTGAATTTTATGCAACACATGAGCATTTGGTTTAGGAAAGTGCTTAGGAATCCTTCTAGGGAATGTTCTTTTAGGTTTAGTCTTTCTCTTCCTATAGTTAGAGTTTTTGTCTGGTTGTCTAGGCAGAATATAATTTTTACAACTTCTCCTAGAATAGTTAAAATTTTGATAGATAGGAGGATTACAGACAGGTTTAACTAGTCTTCTAGCATAGCATCTATTAAAAGAATGACCGTATATATCGCAGTAGGAGCAATAAAGATTGCTCAAAGTTGGTGTCTCCTTAGGAAAGTCTCTAAACATAGGCTTTAAGGAGTTTTGAGGTTGAAACTTATTCCTCGATAGAACAGTTTTGAATGTAGATTCACTATTCCTAATTGAGGGGCAGACATATTTAGCCTTAGGTGAACTTTCATGTTTAGAGTAACTTGGTCCCCCAATATCAATTTTTTGATGTTTTGAATCAAACTCAGTTTTTAAAGAATGAAAGTCTGGGCAGGTTTCAATAGGTCTTTTGCCTCCTGACACGAACTTAATAGGTTCAAACGATTTAGTTTGTCTTTAAATTGGGGCAAAACCCTATTCCGGTTCGATCATCAGAATTGGTTTTTGATTCAGCAACAAATCCATCAAAACAGTTTGAGTTATTTTCAAATTTTGTAAATTTTTTGAAAACAGTTATTTTCTTTTCTTTTGTTTGTTCCAATTCTAATAATGTCCCTTTGTATTTTTTTCTTCAGGGTTTCATTTGTTTCAGTCAAATTTTTCAGATTTTGATCAAACATTTTGATTTCACTTTCATGAGTAAGACATTGGGTAGTATACTCTTCAGCATTAAGTTTGACCATCAGACTTAAATCTTCTAGTTTCTTAGTGAGATCTTTCACTATCTTCTCTAGTCTAGTGCTTTTCTTAAGAGTTTTCGCATAAAGTGTGTGAATATCAAGGAGGTCTTCAGTGTCTGAGTCACTAAGTGTAGTGGGTGAAGTGACCCCTAAGGCTTCAATTATTAAACTCACACACCCATTGACATCGTCATTATCGCTTTCCCTTTGACTCACACACCCCATGGTAGAAATAACAATGTTCATAGAAATTAAAGCATCTAATCCAGTAACAGCATGATTCATAACAACAGAAGTAGAATTACTAAATTCATCCTCACTAACAAGCATAAACATATCATCATTATAGATAATCTTGGCAAAGAAAGACATGCAAGGATAAAAAACATCAGATGACTCAGGTTCCTCATTTTTAGAGTCGCTTGAATCATCCCATGTCTTGCAAATGTTGGCCTAGTGTGTTTATTTTGAGTGTTCAAATTAACTCTACAGTCTTGTGCAATGTGTCCTAGTTTTCCACATCTAAAGCATTCAGTCTTCTTAAGGTCTCTGTTAGGTCTAGTGTGAATGTCCTTATGATGTTTGTCTTGACCTTTCTCATGAGGTTTGTGATTTGAGTGAGTTGGATAATTGGACATGCCTTGTTTGTTTGCCATGTTATTTCTAAACTTGATAGTTTTCTTAAACTGTTTTGACATTAAGGAAATCTGATTTTCCAAACTCTCTATGTCACATTCCTCATCAGAGTCATCATTGGGAATGTTAAGCTCGGACTTAATCAACTTAGAAGAAAAAATCAGATTGGAACTAGTCTTTTTCCTATGGGTCTGGGTCAATTATTTCTTAAATTCTAGTTCTATTTCCACAGTTCTTAGTTTACTACTGAGTAATTGAAGAGTGAGATTTTGATCACACATTTCCTCAATAACATATCTTTTGTTGTCAAATTTCTGTGATAATGATCTCAGAATTTTAGATACAATTTCAATTCTATCATACGTTATCCCATTAGCATGCAGTTTGATCACAATTTCAGTCAAGTTCATATAGAAGTCATCAAATGACTCAGATTCAAACATAATTAGAGAGTTATACTGTTGAATGAGCATTTGTGTTTTAGCAGCCTTAACTCTAGTGTCACCTTTATGAGCAGTAACCAAAGTGTCCCAAGCTTCCTTAGAAGTGGTACAGGATGAGATTCTTTTGCACTCATGTTCATTTATGGACATAGATATGGCATTCTTTTCTTTGTTATTGTTGCGAGAAACTTACTTCTCTTCTTGTGTGAAATCACTTAACACTTTCTTAACCCTCTCATTACTTCCTTCAGTGGCTAGTTTAGTAGGATAAACATAACCATTTTCAACAATGTCCCAGACATCATCTCCCAAAGTTCCTTAAATGAAAGCAATCATCCTTACTTTCCAGTAAGCAAAATTGGTTCCATCAAAGATAGGAGGTCTGGTCAAGTTATCAAATCTTTTATTTTTCTCGTCCATGTTTGATTTTCAGAAAATAATTTCAAAAACACAGGATCTTTTAAAAGAAGTTCACAAAGCTCTGATACCAATTGAAAATCTGTTAATAAAGCCGTTTAATATAAAATTAAACTATTTAAGTAACTCCGAACTATTTTTTGAGGAAACTCTTTTCTTAAAATCAAATCAAATAAATCACAAGAAGTGTTTATCAAGATATGTACGAGATCTGTTCAAGATTTGTAAACGGGTTTGATAAATCAGTTTAAAAACCTTTAAACACAGCACAACCAAGAATTAGATGAGGAGATGTAGAAAGATTAAGAACAGAGATTTTTAACGTGGTAAAACCTTACCCAACTGAGGAAACATCCACGACTCCCTCTACGGAGTAAACCAAAAAATTCCACTAAAACAAATTATAACAGTTACAAACTATATAACACACATGCACACAAATCAGACCTATACAAGTTTAGGAATGTACCCAATGGTGTCCTTATAACTTCTCTGAAGTTCTGTTTGTTGATGTTGTTCTCCCAGTTTGTTAGCTTCCAATTTGTTCAAGTTCTTTACGTCGACTCTTGTTCTTGAGATCTTATTACCAACACTTTTAGTGTGGTAGGGTGATAGTGTTTGTGGACGTCCTTTATAACACATGCATGCAGACACACATACACATATTTATTTTATACAAGCAGTCCTATCAAATTACATATAAAATCTATATGATGTGATTTTCTATTTTACTCTTCTTAGAAAACTTAACCTTATTTAACCTTTATTATAATCCTAGAATCCACGGCTATCTTGCTCAGAAGACGTATCAAGATCTTAATCAATCTCAAGTTTTGAAAATATTTTTGAGATTGAAAATCACTAAGTGCAATTCCAACTAGGTCGAAGGTCTTGTTTCAAAAGAACTATAAACAGAAAATATTTTTGTTGATTTTATAGATAAAAACATTTACAGAAATAAATCAACAAATATTTTCTCAAGATGAGAAACTAAATATGCAGATCTATATGAAATATAACATGCAGTGACTTAGATCTAAGATTTTTATAAAAGTAGAAACACAGATCTAAACAGATGTTTAAGTTGATAACAAGATCAGAGAACGAAGAGGTTATAGCAACAAAATTAACAAACCAATCACTCAAAATCTCTCAAACTCTCATGGTTGTGTTTGGTATAAACTGGTTTGAAAGAGGTTATAGTTTGAATATAGTTTTGGACGATTTAGGGTTAGGGTTTCCTAACTCTGGTTTCTCTCTCTCTCTTCTCTCTCTTCTCTCTTTCTCACTCGAAGGAACAAAGTGGCAAAAGTCTCAGATGACTGAGGGTAGGGTTCCTACCAAAATCAAGGGCTAGGATCTGGTCTAGGAGGATTGACTTTGATCCAATGGTTTAAACAGAGGCGGTGATTAAAACGCTTCTGGTTGGCTCAAATTGGTTTTGTCAGGATTGTATAAGAACGCATGTAGGTCATCGATTAAATCTAATCCAATGGTTGAAACAACACACAACAAAATTCTCACAGAGAAAACACAATTTAGGTCGTTTATAGCTTGACAGGTGTAGGCAATTGATTGGTTGTTACACGCGTGTCTAAACTAATTACCCAGCATGCCTTATAGTCTCTGGCGCTTTCGAATTCTACCCAAGTGAGTTTTCAGCCAATAAACCAACAATCCAAAATAGCAGATTGACCCCAATACTTTTAAAACCAAATTTTAATTAATAAAAACCTTATTTTAAAAGTTTATAAAATTCCCAAAAAATATTAAAAATCAATTTTAGGGATTTAAACACATTCAACATATATACACACACTTATATGCACTATGAAATGTATTAATGCAATTCTAACGTGTGTGAGTGTTGGTAAAGGTATCTAGATTAATCAAGCAAGAGGAATAAAATAGCAAACCAATCTCTGAGGTTCTTTGGTTTTTAGGATAGACAAAATTTTATCACAATTTCCAAACTTGATGAACATTTATACAATACAGACTCAAGTGAGTCAGGGGTATAAGGTGCTTCATTGCTAAGTATATATTTATATTTTAAGTTCTTTTTCAATGTAAACAAGTTGAATATGGATAATAGTATGGATAATAACTGGATGTTCCAACCAAATAAATTATCTAAAGAGTATAAAAACGGCGTTAAATCTTTTATTAAGGATAAAAGAAAAAAATTGGATGAAACGAACCAGATAATATGTTCGTCTCGTGATTGTTAAGAAGTATATGCCCACGATCTAACAATCGTTGAAAAACATATGTGTCTTCGGCGGGTATCCTAGAGTTATGCAGTTCACAGTAATTCAAACACGCAAGCTTCTGAATATGTAGAAAATGATGATGAAGAAGATGATATTCAAGGAATGTTAAATGATGCATTTGACTCTTATAGTTTCCCCGAGCATAGTGAAAGTGGACAATGTAGTTCGAAAAGGGGTCCTGGTAGATTTGATAGACTATTTAGTGAAACTGAACAAGAACTCTATCCAGGTTGTAAGAATTTCACTTCATTTCAATTTATTGTGAAGCTAATGCATGTGAAGGTTCATAATCGTTGGAGCAACAAATAGTTTGATATGTTGCTTCAACTTTTAAAAGATACCTTTCCAGAAGGATCAGTGAAAGGACCCAATATGTGTGTTTTAAACAAAATCAATTTCTCCGAAAATTATTCAACTTTTAATTATGCACCAAACCAAGTTGTGATAACTCAATTCTTACTTTAAACCAATTTTATCATGATTAATACTAAAAATGCATCTAGTGATTAAAGCAAGTGAAGTAAATAATACTCACAACGCCGTATGTATGAGGAAAAAACCCAAAACGGGAAAACAACCTCGGACGACCCAAGCCAGACAATCACTATGAACAATGGTTTTACAAAGACATATTAGCCTTACTCAATGGCTCGATCCCCACGGGTCTTGATGCTCCTTCTGATCTTCTACCTTTCTTCAATAGTGCCCACGCAGAAATTCCATCTTCCACGATACCTGTCCACAATACACGCGTCCAGGTATGTCTCGGTATCCACCGATTAGATTTGATTCATTTACGATGTCAAACAAGAAGTCCTTCTCTTTTCTTCACCGTAAAACCCTGATGTTCAATGGTAGAACAAACAAACTCGGTGCAGTAAGATCATATAAACATATAAGAATGATAACTCGAATATTTTCAAACTCTAAGGATGTGTTTATGCTTTGTAAACCTTAGAAAACATGTGCAAACAAGTTTCTGGTTCGAATACTGTTTTCCAGAATGCACACTTACGAAACTCTGACGCAAACACACTTTAAATAACAATTAAGCGCCACCTCAAAAATAGTGTCGCTAGAATGATATTTCCATGTTGTTCGCGCAATATGGGCATCCTCGCTCGAACGAGCTGACATGTCGTTCGAATGACGCTGCGTCAGTTTGACTTTCTCTGACTTTATGTTTAAAACGTCTCTTTTAAAAGAGATCCAAATTAGTCAAACTCTATTTTGAGTTTATCAGAATAAAACGTAGTGTAAACACTTAAAACACTTTTAAAAACATTTTAAAATATGTTTCTTTATAAAAATACATCCTTATATTTTATAAAAATAATTTCGAGCACCATTAATTATACGCATTCATACCTGAGTGATCTCGGAATGCAATTAACTTTGAAGAAGATTAAGCTTGCACCAATTAAACTTCGGCATGATTTAATTCTTTGAAGCTTTGCCGCAATGTCTTTAATTTCTTCAACACGTCATAGATCAAGTGGGATCGTGACAAAATAAAAATCACCCTATGACATATTACAAACAAGTTTTGTTCATGGAATTAAGTTAAAACAATACAGGGACTCAATTGAAAATTTATGTCCTTATAAATCTCCCCCTTTGAGTATTCCGGGATAAAACTAAACCACTGAAATGCCTAAGTCGGGCTGTCAATCCGTATAACGCCTAAATCCCATACCATAAACCCAAAAACAAAAATTACAGGACACGGACTAGTATATGTAGAACCGACAAGCATGAACTGTCTGAATGTGATGTAGACTTAAAATCTCGAATCACTGAAGCATACCTACACACATGAAATAGACAAACAAATACCCAGTGAAGTATGGAGGAATAAATGATACCAATTTATATTTATAATAAGAACAAATCATTTGAAATATGTGATCAATTATTTGATACCAATTTGAAAGAAATATAATCAAACACTATGTAAATTCAGATATCAATAAAATCACTCAACAAATCTCCCCCTACGTCACATACATATCTCCCAATTTTTGTCTCGAATAGACAATCCAGTGAAAAGATAAACCAATCAAAGTATCTATCATGAGAATATATCAATTTGAATCAATTTGAGAATCTCTAGATAATCATGAAACAACCAGATAAATATGATCAAGTAAGGACAAATCAGTAGCTAGTAAACCAATGAATCACACAAAGAATATATCAATCTAATCAGGTGTGATAAATGAACTATATGCAAAAATCCAATTTGAAAGAATTAAAACCTGCATATAAACTAGTCAATCTAGAAACACTTCCAGTAGTACCAAAAAAATACCATAATAAACCAGTGGACTGTAAACCAATCAGAAGCAAGAAATCAGCATGTCGTTCGAACGAAGTTAGAACATCGCTCGAACAAAGGACAGATGTTGTTCGCGCGACACAGAAATGTCATTTGAATGACTTCTCGCGACCTGTAAAAATTTCCCAGATTCCCAGAAATATTGTATATTATTGCCCAGTGAAAAAAAATTTAAAGAAAAATTCCAAGAAGGGCCTGACAGCAGCAAAACAGTGTTAAAACAGTATGCTTTTAACGCAAATCACAAAAACTCATAAAAACTAAAAATGCAAATTACATGCAAACATAGTACCGATGTGCTCAAACATGGATATGAAATGAATGGGCATGAAACTATAACAAGTGAGTCACAATTCCAACACAACGAAACGATCAAGAAGCTCTAATTGATAGTGATAAATCATCAAACTTTATCATAGCCATATGACAATAAAAGTGTGTGCTTAATGAACTAAACATACTACATGCACACAAATCCAGAATTTTGACGATTCTACAAACAATAGCGCCAAATTGTAATGTTTCAACATTAGGATTAGTTGTGCAAACCCGTTTAATTTTTAATCCATCCAAACTCCCTTAATATTATCATACTTTCTTTGGAATGAACTAAACTAATTTGGCCCTTTTCTTAGCATATTTCTTTTTCTTTTGGCCTCTTTTAACTGGTGGCTTTCACGACGAGTTAATTTTGAACTCTCGCAGCCCTTTCTCGTGAATCACTCATCATTTTTCAATTAAAATCCTCACGGTAAACGGTTCTTACATGCACACTTCTCTTTAAGTCTACTTACGCATAGATGACAAGATTGAGATAAGAACGCCTCACAAAATTCAAATATGCAAGAGAAGTCAAACATCCATATAAACTCGTGCATGTGTGAAATGTTGGCATATATACAAAGTCGAATCAGAATGCATATCAACTTCGAAGCAACCCCATATAAACAATGGTTAAGATCATTCTAAGCATCGATAATAATGACCAAATGTCCTAGCCACATGAATATGAAACGATTTGGGGGGGGGGGGGTCCAAGAACACCAATATGCCACATCAAACTTGTAAACTCAAAAACAAAAACCGAAAATCTTTTTGGCTTTTCATATTTTGACTCAAATAAAAATAAAATATTTTTGGTTTTTTCAAAAGTTTTCTCAAAAACAAAATCTTTTGGGAATTTCAAAAATTTTCTAAAAAAACAAAATTATTTTTTATTTTTCAGTAAGACTTCAAACAAAAGAAAACTATAATACAAAATGATACATATGTCATAATACTAGCAATGAATATATCATGAAGCAAACTAGCATATGACAAGCATGGCAACAGTATCATCCTTTAGGTTTAGCATGGGAAGAATCAAGTGCACCCAAATGAGAATCGTGAAGTTTAATTCCTAAAGCCAATAAATTTGATTTCCTAACCCAAGTAGGTGTAAAACGACGCATGGGGCTTTTGAGAACCGGGGCAACTTTATTCCTAAACTTCCTAGGAGCTTGTCTAAGGTCGTAACAATAACGCCTAAAGTGACCTTTCCTACCATAAAACGTGCAAGTGTAGCGATAATGGGAATGGTTACCTATATGTGGACCTTTTCTAACCTTCCTAGTGTTTCTCACACGTGCGGGGGGAATGGGAACAACTCTCTCACAAAACCTATACCTCCCCTATCTCCCTCAATATGGACGGTGCCTATGATCTTATCTAATTTCTGTGACCTAGATTCCAAATCAAACTTAACTCTAGACGAGTCTCTCAATCTCTCTTCCAACTCATGAATCCTAGACTCTAGCAAACACCTAGACTCCTCAAACTCTAAAATCTCCTTTTTCAAGGACTCCATCAAATCACGAAGATTATCTCTCTCTTTCTCCACAAACTCTAGTTTCTCCCTAAACTTCTTCACGCATGCCCTAAGATCCTTAATCAAACTATCATTATTTTCTATGGTATGCTCATTCAACTTAGCTTGCAATTTTGAGTTAGCCTTTTTCACCTTCACCGTTTCAGCATACAACTCATTAAATGCAACTTGCAAATCTTTCACATCTATCTCCTCCTCGTCACTCTCTTCACCCTCACTAACATGGGATTCACTCAAAACCTCCTCGAAAGTGTCATGCACATGATAATTGTCGTCGCTCACATCACATGCCATTAACGCAACAAAGTTACGATCAATGGGGGAACTCTCTCCCTCTTCCGGATCACTATCACTAAAGGTGGCATTATAGACAATCGGTTGCTTGCCCTCTTTCTTAAGTCTAGTGGGGCACTCCTTAACTTTGTGATCGTATCCATCACACCTAAAACACTTATCCGACTCATCTATCTTAGGCTTCTCAAACTTATCCTTAGAGGTCGGATCTACTTTGTTGTTCTTGAATTTTTCAAATTTCTTGGCATCTTTCAATTGCTTTTGAAACTTAATAAATTTTTTAAATTTCTTTGCCAACAAAGAAAAATCCTCAAAATCGTAATCGAAATTGGAATCTGAAACTTTAATTTTCTCCTTTCGAGTTTTCAAAGCAATGCCCTTTTCTTTCTTAGGCACTTGCTTGGAGGTAATCATGTAGATTTCATAGTTTTGTAAGTCACCTACAATCTCTTCTGGTTTCGTCGACTCTAACTTACCCAAGGATTTTAAAATGGTCACTTTTGCATCAAACCTACTAGGCAACGACCTAAGAATTTTCTTAATGACACGGTTGTCGGGAATTTTCTCACCTAGGTTAAACGACGAGTTGAAAATATTGGACAACCTAGAATAAAACTCATCAAAAGTCTCACTCTCTAACATCCTAATGGTCTCAAACCGTGTAGTGAGATTTTGAAGTTTTGAAGCCCTAAAAGTGCTAGTGCCCTCGTGAGTGAGTGCCAAAATATCCCAAGCCTCTTTTGATGTTTCACAAGTCATAATTCTATTATATTCTCCTGGTGTGACATGTGAAGAAATAACGTCCAGACCCTTAGAATTATATTATGAAAGTCTATGCTTAGTTTCGATCCATGACTCGACAGGCTTTAAACTAGTGACCTCAGCTACAACAGTGACAGGGGGTGTCCATACTTTCTCAACTTCTAGCCACACACACTCATCAATTGATTTTAAATCACTTCTCATTCTCATCTTCCAATAAGTGTAATTAGTGCCATAAAAAATAGGAGTTCAAGAAAGTTCGTTAAATCCAAAATTCATCATCGAAAACACACGGGATCACAAAATAAATCAAATATGTTTTCTATCTCTGATTCCAATTTGAAAGGACCCAATATGTGTGTTTTAAACAAAACCAATTTTCTCCGAAAATTATCCAACTTTTAATTATGCAGCAAACCAAGTTGTGAAAACCCAATTCTTACTTTAAACCAATTTTATCTTGATTAATCCTAAACATGCATCTAGTGATTAAAGAAAGTAAAGTAAAGAATACTAACAATGCCGGATCTACGAGGAAAAAACCTAAAACGGGAAAACAACCTCGGACGGCCCAAGCAAGACAATCACTATTAACAATGATTTTATAAAGACAGATTAGCCTTACTCAATGACTCGATCCCCACGGGTCTTTGCGCTCCTTCTGATCTTCCACCGTTCTTCAATAGTGCCCATACAGAAATTCCGTCTTCCACGATACCTATGCACAACACACGAATCCGCGTATCTCTCGGTGTCCACCGATTGTCTTTGATTTGTCTACGATGTCGAATAAGAAGTCCTTCTCTTTTATTCATCGCAAAACACTGATGTTCAATGGTAGAACAAACAAACTCGGTGCAGCAAAATCACATAAATATATAAGAATGATAACTCGGATCTTTGCAAACTCTAAGGATCTGTTTATGCTTTGTAAACCTTAAAAAATATGTGCAAATAAGTTTCTGGTTCGAATACTGTTTTCCAGAATGCACACTTATGAAACTCTGACGTAAACACGCTTTAAATAACAATTAAGCGTTGCCTCAAAAATAGTCACTCGAACGAGATTGCCATGTCATTCGTGCGACATGAGCATCTTGCTCGAACGAGTTGTCATGTCGTACGAACGACGGTGCATCAGTTTGACTTTCTTTGACTTTTTGTTTAAAACGTCTCTTTTAAAAGAGATCCAAATTAGTCAAACTCTATTTCGAGTTTATCAGAATAAAACATAGTGCAAAAACTTAAAACACTATTAAAAACATTTTACAATATTTTTCTTTATAAAAATACATCCTTATCTTTTATAAAAACAATTCCGAGCACCATTAATTATACGCATTCATACCTGAGTGATCTCGGAATACAATTAACTTTGAAGACGATTAAACTTGCACCAATTAAACTTCGGCATGATTTAATTCTTTGAAGCTTTGCCGCAACGTCTTTAATTTCTTCAATACGTCATAGACCAAGTGGGATCATGATAAAATAAAAATCTCCCTATGACATATTACAAATAAGTTTTGTTCACGAAATTAAGTTAAACAATACAGGGACTCAATTGGAAATTTATATCCTTACAAATCCAACATACCGAAGTCACATTATGATGCAAAGAAGAAGTTAAGGGATTTGGGAGTGGGCAATGAATCAATTGATATTTGTAAATATGATTGTGCATTATTCTGAAAAAAGCATGAAAATGCAGATAAGTGTGTCGAATGCAATGAACCCAGATTTAAGTATGATGCTAAGAAGGGGAAGAATGTAGCACATAAGATGTTACGTTATTTTCCACTTAAACCTCGTTTATAGAGGTTATTTATGTCAAAACATACAGCTACGAATATGCGGCGGCATAAGGAGAAACGTGTTGATACTGAGGACGTAAGGAGGCATCCAACTGACTCTTTGGCATGGAAGGATTTTGATAATCAATTCCTTTAGTTTGCATAGGATCCTCATAATGTCAGACTGGGTCTTGCGTTAGATAGTTTTAATCCATTTTTCAATAAGATTAACTCATATAGTACGTGGACTTTATACTTGTGCCTTACAATATGGCACTCTGGAAGTGTATGAAGGAACATTTTTTCAACATGGCATTGCTAATTCTTGGCCCCAATGCACCTGGAAAGGACATGGATGTCTTTTTATGCCCCCTTATAGATGAGTTAAAAGAGTTACGGAATGTTGGTGTACAAACATGGGATTCTTACGGTAAGGAATATTTTCAGTTGCATGCATTTTTCTTATGGACTATCAATGACTTTCCAGCGTATAGGAATTTGGTTGGCTGGAGCACAAAAGGTTATAATGTATGTCTGGTATGCAATGAAGATACACCATCACAACCACTAAGAAA
The DNA here is from genome assembly GCA_949130495.1 of Sambucus nigra. Taxonomy (NCBI): domain Eukaryota; kingdom Viridiplantae; phylum Streptophyta; class Magnoliopsida; order Dipsacales; family Adoxaceae; genus Sambucus; species Sambucus nigra. Next base: position 528,910,044 of record OX422217.1, on the reverse strand, counting down.
TAAGATATGCTATACCGTCAATTCTTGCCTTTAAATCATTCTTGGAGGAGGAGTAAAATTCACGATGGAAAGCATGAACTAAGAGCTGCGCCATGGAAGCTTTGTGGAGATGACATCTTACACCAGTTGGAACGAGTTAAAAAATTAAAGACGGGTAAAAATCCGAACAAAAAAGATAAGAGGAGAAAGCGTAGCCCTAAGGAATTGAATTGGACAAAGAAAAGTATTTTCTTTGAGTTGGAGTATTAGTCAAACTTAAAAATTAGATATATTCTTGATGTTATGCATATCGAGAAAAATATATATGATAGTGTGCTTGGGAAATTGATGAGTATCGAAGGAAAAAATAAGGACACAGACAAGGCTCGATTGGATTTAGCTGATATGAACATACGGAAGGAGCTACACCTGAAAGAGCAAGGTAGTCGATGGTTGAAACCACACGGATCTTATACCTTAACACCAAATGAGAGAAAAGAATTTTGTAAATTTTTAAAGTCCGTGAAGCTTCTTGATGGGTATACAACAAACATATCAAGAAATGTAAACATCACTGATGCTAAGATATCGGGATTAAAAATTCATGATTGTTATGTTATGGTGCAACGACTTCTATGTGTCAGAATACGTCCGTATATGCCTAAAAATGTTTATACAACATTGGCCAAGCTATTCAACTTCTTTCAAACATTATGTGCTAAAACATTATCTATGAAAGAATTGGAGAAGTTAGAGGAGGGGATTGTCCTTATACTATGTAAGATTGAAAGAATTTTTCCACTAACTTTTTTTGATGTTATGGTCCATTTAGCTGTGCACTTACCATGTGAGGCTATTCTAGCTGGATGAGTGAACTCGAGATGGATGTTCCTATTTTAGAGGTACTTCATACATATTTTAAATGTGCATTCTTAATTCAATTGTTATAAATTATCTTCTTTTAAGTCTATAGGAATCTAGGAACGTTAAAGGGTACCATCACCAATAAAGCTCGACCAGAAGGTTCGATTGCAGAAGCGTACATTGTTAGAGAAGCATTAAACTTTTGTGCAATGTACTTTCATGGAGTTAAAACTAGATTCAATCGAGAAGATCGTAATGATGATGGAGGACTAGAGCAATATGAGGGAGGATTGTTTGTATTCTCACAGGTTGTTCGCCCCTTTAGTGGAAGACAACTCATAAGCTTACCAAAAGGGGATATTGATAAGATTCGTTGGTACATCTTGAACAATTGTAGTGAGATATAATTGTATTTAGAGTAAGTTTCAAATTTCCACCTCCTCGAATAAGTATTCTGATATTTATTATTTTTAAAGATTTAATTTGTATATGCAGTTAACATATGCCTGAATTGGAGATGGAATGTCCCAACAACTTATACCATAGGCAAGAAAAAACATTTCCTAAGTGGTTTGAAAAGCGTGTAAGTTGATTAAAATCTGAGTTGGGTAATTAACTATAATAAAATTTTATTATTGACAATAACATTAATCCTTTATATATTATAGATTAATCTCCTGCGTCGTGAAGGATCTCTAGATGCCACTAATGAACTACATTCATTCCCGATGTTCGTGTAAATGAGTACACTGGTTGTATTGTTAATGGAGTTTGATTCCACACTAAAGACCGTGACAGTCGGCGTATAATTCAAAATAATGGCGTAGTTGTACGAGGGGGCATGATGGTGAGGAAATTAATTTTTATGGACAGTTGTGCAATGTTATCAAATTAAATTACATAAATGGGTACCACGTGATTCTGTTCAAGTGTGAGTGGTTCGATACTAATTCGAAAAAGAAACGAATACAACAGGATTTTAACCTCACCTCAATTAATGTTCGTAATACATGGTATGAAAATGATCCATTTGTTCTTGCAATACAAGCATCTCAAGTGTTTTACTTGGATGATTACAAGTTGGGATCTGATTGAAAAATAGCGCAAAAAGTGCAACACAGGCATATTTGGGATGTACCGAAGAAAGATGATGTGGGAGATCTTACTGATGGCACTGGTGATGAGGCATACCAAGAAGACGTGTCTTCTGATGTTCAATTGGAGGTTCAAGAGGACGATGGTATGGTACCATTGGATAGAGTCGATGATTGTCTCCCTGAAGAGATAATTACTTCACCTGATTATAATGCCAATATTGATGATAATGATCATATTCTCTATGACGATGATAGTGGAGATGAAGATGACACGTTGGAAGAATATTGCAGCGATGATGAAAAAAGTTAATATAGTGATGACGACAGTGATTGAGCAGTACACTGATGACGACACTGATTGAACAACTCTTTGCATTTGTTTAAATCTCGTATTGGACATTAGACATTGTTATTGGATTAAACTTTTTTATTGTGGATTTATATGTTTATGGAATTAACAGTAAATTTCACACTTTTTGGATTTGTATGCGAGTTTGTATGACATTCTAACTTGTAACACAATTATGTTACTTCTTTTAGTTGATTTTTTATGTTTTTTTAGTATGGCACCTGGAGGCAGAGCATGTAGAGGAGGGGCTGTGAGAGGCATTTCCAGGGATTATCCTCAGATGGCGCGTGCACCATCTCTTCCAACATCTGAGACAACTTTTGTGGGTGTTCCTAGTAGTAATGGTATACTTGATTATTATTTTTTTGTAAATTGATGCATTCTTTTGTACTATACAAATGGCTTGCAAAGTTAATGTAGTTTTTATAGTATACAAATGACAAACAAGGCAACTGCATTTGCCAAAATTCTTCAGAGGAAACTCCAAGATCCTATTGACTTGGTTTCTATCAACTTGTTCAACTCGTCTTTCTGGATGCCCAAGAAAACTTGTCAAATTTCTGCTCCGGTTGGGTTTTTTATTTATGGAGTTTTTGTATTCATGTGTTTGGTGTTGGGTTTTTTGTATCTAAAGATCTGGTCCAGTTCAGATAATATATTATTTTCTCCAGTTTATGCTCCGGTTGGGGTATTCATGCATTTGTCTTCTCCGTAAACATTTATCTCCGATTAGTAAGGTATACTCATAAAGGTAGCAGATCTGGTCGTCTTTCATGGTTGGAGTCGAGGGCGAATACGTGTACTCATAAATTAATAAGATTTTTTTTAGAGCTGTGACTATTTGTTTATCCCTTATTGTTCTTGACATATCTACTATAGTTAAATTTTAATCATTTTTTACAAATCTTGACATATCCACATATTTGTGATTCATATTTAATGTCTTGACGGATCTTCATGTTTTTAGTTGTTACGAAACATGAACAACAAATTTGGGTTGCTATTAGATTTTATGTTTTCAATTGATTCTTCGGTTAAAAAATTATTTAATATTTCTATTAAACACTTTTTATAGGTTCTATTAAATACATTAGTAGTAGATTTAGTGTTCATCTTTTGGAGTATGTTATTTGGTGCAACCAGAAAGTTACCGCCAATGATCCTAAACCTGAAAGAAGCAAATTTCCTCAACTTGTTCAACTCGAATTTGAAAAAGCAGCAGACTTCGATTTCAAAACTGCAGCAGTAGCCCCAGCCTGATCAAAACTACATGACGGTGATGCCCTCACGGGTGAAGATGAGAGATTGGACGAGTAGCTTTAACGGAGATGCTGGTTGATGTTGTCGCGTATCTGTAACTGATATAAAATTGAAGGATCAAGAGCTCCATATAAATCATCAAGGTTAGTGGGATTCGCTCATATGGGCCGCTTGGGTTCCCCATTCCAATCAACAAAACCCGTGTTATTATTCCATATATTCCCGTCTTTATATCCAGAAGCGAAAGATCGACAGGGTACTCTCTCTTTTCAGTTGGGTTAGGCAGTGCTGCTGTCTCGTTTTCCTTTTGACCAGTCAACAAAAACTCTTCCCCGATACCACTATATCCATTTAGCATCATTTTCAACATTTTCCTTTTTGAATTTAAGGGAGAATTCAAAACTGGAGCCACAAGGTCAACCTCAACATAAACACAATTCACATCAGCAAAGGCATCAAGCAAAAGCTTGACAACTTCAGGCAACGAAGGGGAAACACCAGCAATAGCAAAGTGGAGAGCAGTGGCTCCATCAGAACCACAAGCTTTGTTAACATCAACACAACCGGTTTCAAGTATATAGTTAATTACTTGTTTACTACCAAACATGGAAGAGATCATTAGTGGTGTCATCTCCTCAAATCCTATCATTTTTTAACCAATTCTTCTTCTATACCATAAACTAGACCTATCAACATCATAACCATCTTCCTCCACCGCAGTTCTAAAACCAATCAGAACATCTGAGGCCGATAATCCAAGTAAAACTGAAAAGCTATTGAAGACCCCATCTTGTTTTTTTAAATTCACAACCCTCCATGACTTAACCAGTAGAACAGAGAGTATGCTTAAAACCAGGGTACATGGAATGATTTCTGCCCATAAAATAACCTTACAAACATTTAACATATTTTTTCCAGAATTGGGGTTCTTCATTTTTTATTTTCTATTCCTTCATTCATAAATTACAAGCATAATAAGAGAGCTCAACTCAAAATAGTAACATGTTTTGAGCCTGTTTACATGTTTTTGATATACTTATTTCATTTTTTGGGGCCTGTTTACATGTTTTACTTATAAAAGAAGATTTTCATTTACGACAAAAGTTTATGCAGACGTGCCACGTTAGTGGTCTCGCGAAACTTGAAGTGCTACCTCACCAATGATATTGCAGTCCTATGGAAAAATGCGAGTTCACGCTGATCAAGACATATGAAAACTTCATAAAATATTTAGATGCCCATGCCAAGGGCAGCGACGAAAATCACTTTGTTTTGTCAAAATTGTTCCCCTTCTCATGCTAGCTGGTTTATTAAAGCTGATGGAAATTGATCAAAATATTTTTCTCTTATGCTTTTTAGTGTGATAGAAATAGATAGAGATTCGTGTTGGGAGGAAGAAGGATAGAGGGTTGTTGTGTCCATTTTTTCACCTTATTGCAGCACTTTAATTTAATTTATATCTATACTTGTTTTGTCCAGCTACTTCTACTTCCAAGAAAAAGCGTGGCTATTCACAAAATTTAAAATCCGACGCCTTGTACTCACAAACAGGGTCTAAAATACCAGTGCACTTTGCCCCTGGAGATGGCAGACCATCAGGCCTTAATCATGATACTTTCATAGCTGAAACTGGAATTATTGTTATACGGAGCCACGCGCCTCTTTAGGTTCGAAAATGGTCAACTATCTCTAAGATAATTTACCCCTGGAATTATTGTACTTTAGAACATGCACTTTGCCCCTAGACATGTCAAACCCAGATGTTCTTAGATATTTGCACGTTACGATGGGATCTCGGTATTCTAACTTCCGCTATGAATTGAAGTTGCATGTTTTAAAGTACACAACTTTGGAAGAGGCTAAATGACACAAACATCCCATGGTTGCCTCTAAAAATGATTTGGACTACATTTGTGACCTTTTCCACTCTAATGATTGGCAGTTATGTTCTTTACTTCCTTTTTTTCTATTGTTGCTTATGATCAAATTTGGACTTTTTTATCTTAAATCTGATGAAATTTTTATGATCGGTGACGATATAATTTGTTGTTGCGTAGTAATTGGCCTAGATAATAGTTCTTACCATTGTCATGCTTACATAGTATAGTTTTTTTTTAGTTGCAACATTTCTCGATGTGATTAACTATTTTTTCGTGTAATTATTTTTTATTTACGTAGATTTAGAATGTATAATGTAGATGTACGCTTTTTTAGACAATCTATTTATTGAAAAAGCATTTGCTTATGTGCTCCGGCCCGATCATATAATGTACTTATACCAATTACACAAGTGCGAAAATGATCGGACTATTATTGATAAAACTTACTGATAAAACTTACTATTATTACAAGAGAGAATATTACAAGGGAGAAGAGAATGAGGAAGATTCAGAAGATGATCTATAAGTGAGGAGGAATGCTCCTTTTATAACCCTTATAAAGGTTATTTAATTATGAAAGCAAACAAAACGTGGGCTGCCGAGAAGGAAAAGTCGTAAAGTGCACAGTAGGTGCACAGTAAAAGTACACAGTAATTTCAATAATAAAAAAAGCAAATAGTAACCGATTTAGATGTTTTGTTTTGCACGTCCAAATCGTCATTGCATGCGTCAGCTGATTACTGATCGTATGCAGTTCCCACTTCGTGTGCTGGATGATTTGCAGTCGTCCATGTGGGTTAGACATCTTCGTTCAATTGTCAAGCATCGAATTCATTGGCAATATTGGCCTCAGCGACAGAGTCGAATGACATACTATTGTTAGGGCTGTGATTTGGAGGTCCATGTAGTTGTACTTGTTCGTATTCCTCCGCATGGATTAATTGTTCGTAGGGAACATCTAAATTATTTTTGTTTTTCAAATTGTTTAGAAACTCCCGTACAACCGCTCGTTGTTCAAGCGAGGTAGTGTAGTTTATCGGTAAATCGGTAACAAATAATCTGCGTCCATCAGTTACCATGAATTTTAAGGCTATTTCCCGATAATAATAATCTGCTAAATTAGAAATATTGATCAGGTTTTGTGACCAATATCTCGTAGTATCCAACTGGTCCAACGGTACAGTCAGTGCAATCTCCCAATTCTATTCAATCTCGTCCCATTCATAATCCTCAGTGGCTCTGAGGTACCAGATTTGGTAAGGTTGATAGAAAATTGGTTGAGACCGCCAACCAATTATTCTAGTGATATGGAAGGACAAATAGCGAGTATATTTATACTTGCTTTTTGTTAAAACATGATACATCATGATTTTGATCATCATGGGTAGAAATTCAAAGTGATTGAAACAAGCTACACTTGAGAAGATTAGTTTGTTTACTAGCCCCCATTCAATTGTTTCAATATCCCAAGGTGGATATCCTTCTTCAGTAATGAAATGCAGTTTTGGCATGTCATCACTGTAATTTAAACTTTGATAAAAATGTTGGAGAAAAATACTTTTTATCTTTTGCTCATGGTCCTCAATTTTTGGTAAAATTTCGATTTGGAATAAATTACATGGGAGAATTATCTTTGCTTTTTCAAATAGACAAATTCTCCTGATATTGTTGAAGATTTTATCTGAAAAGTCATTTTTCAGTAATTCAGAAAATTTTAGAAAAGTATCAATTTTCTCTAGAGAAAAATCTTCATTTTCATAGTTTAAGCCTTTTAAAATTTTGAGGCTCAGACTTTTAAATTTATCCAAAGTTGTTGTTTGTTCAGCAATTTTGTCAGCAAGGATACTCATGTTTTTTCTAAAATCTTTTCTCCTGTTCCGGAGGTGAGATTTCCATGCTTCATTTAAAGGTGTATACAATTCATAGGGGATTCCTGGATTGTGAAAATCATAAGTTTCAGTATCAAGGAGGCTTTCCTTGGTTTGAAGTTTGGAGAACTGGTAAATCTTATTAGGAGGTCCTAATTGTTTCATCCAATTTTCCCATACAGTTATGGCTTCAGGCATAGTATTATATTTTTGGTTACATGAACCAGGAAATTTGTTTACTTGCATAAAGCATTGATTCCAGTTATCATAGACGCCTGGGTTTCTTCCACTGAACACAACATAAACAGGGTTTGGTTTAGGCTGTGTGGATGATGATGATGCTTGAGTTTTTGCCTTTTTAGCAATAGTCACCCAATCTCTTTTGGTTTCTCCTGGATGCTTATCTCCCATCCTGAAAATAGAAAAAATGTCACTTTTTTAGTGGTTTTAATAAAATATATTTGAAAATATTCCACTTGTTTAGTGGGTGTTATTTTAAAATATTTAACATTCTCCACTTGTTAAGTGGGTTTCTAAAAACTCTACTTAGTTAGTAGGTTTTTCACCATAATTCCTGCTAAGATAATCTGCAAGAAAATTATTAGTACCTTTTAACTGTTCAACTTCAAAAGTATAAATAGCAATTTGATTGAACCATTTAAGTCTTCTTCATTCTAAAATATTTCTTTTGTTTATCAGGAAGTCTTTTACAGCTTTATTATCTGTTCTGACAATAAAGTCTTCAGGTGCTAAGAAAATATGGAATTTTTTAATAGCAAGTTTTATTGCTAGTAATTCCTTTTCAAAAATAATATAATTCGGTTCATTTGGTTTAAATTTTCTCGAATTTTATCCACATATCAATTCATGGTTTTGAATTGATTTTGGTATAGTAGTTTTCTTACCACGAATACCAAAATTATTGGAAGGATTGTTTTCATTCCAATATTCTGAAGGAATTCCTTTAAGAACACATCCCCAGCAATTATCTGAAGCATCTGTTTTCAATATTAATTTATCTCCTGTTTTAGGAAAATAAATTTTTGGACAATTATTAATAATCTCTTGTTTAATTGTTTTAACAACAAGAGTATCATTAGCAGTCCATGTAAAAACTTCATTCTTTTTAAGTTTTTCAATAAGTGGCAATTCTCTTTTAGATAATCCTTTTCTGAAATTTCTTCCATAATTAAGGATTCCTAGGAAACTTTGTAATTGTTTTTTATCCAAAATTTCCTCATCAAAATCTCTTCTTTTAGAGATGATGTTATCTTGTAATTGTAGGCCATCCTAGTATAGGATTATGCCAAGAAAAATTATTTTATGTTTTTTCAACATCAATTTTCTTAGGTGATAAAATAATTCCATGTTTTTGAAATTTTTCGAAAATAATTTTTAGATGATATCTATGTTCTTCTATGGTTTTGGAAAAAATAAGGCTGTCATCTATATAGACAACACAAATATCTTTAAGGTGTTTAAAGATTTTGTCCATATATCTTTGATATACCTGAGGAGCTGTGTTTAGTCCAAAAGGTATAACATTCCATTGATAGTGTCCTCTAGGGTACTAAAGGTTGTCAATGACTTGGATTCTTCAGTTAGTTTTAACTGCCAAAATTCGGATTTACAATCGAATTTGCTAAAGAACTTTTTTCCTTTAGTTTGGTTAATTAATACATCCTTTCTTGGAATAAAATAACCATCAAATTCTAATTGTTCATTTAGTCTTTTATAATTTATAACTATTCTAGCTTTTCCTCTTATAACTTCACTGTGTCTTCTCACCATGAAGGCAGGGCTAGAGTGTGGACTTATTGTTTCTTCAATAAGGTTTATATCCAATAATTCTTTGATTTGTTTATCAAATTCATCTATATCATTTCTGGTATAGATCATTGTTTTTACTCTTATAATGACATTGGGATCTCTTAGTTTGAGATTACAATATCTTGGACTTTTATTCCATAATTTTAATGGGTTTTCACTAAAATTACATTTAATATGGTATAAAGCCAATGAGTTTCTTCAAGGGCTTTAATAAAAGGAGTTATGTCCCCTTTCTTAGTAGGGCAAAAATCTCTTTTGCACTTCTATTTATGTTGTTATAGTAAATGAATTTTTACTACATCTTTGTTGAGGGTTAAATTTATAGTACCCTCATCAATACTTATAGGCAAATATTCTGAGATAAAATTGTTGCCTAATATAAAATCTCCACCCATTTCTGGAAAGCATAAGATTTTTGGAATAATGAATTTCTTTTCTTAAACCATATAGCCACTTTTTTGGCTTTTAAATCAATGAAATTTTGTGTCCCATTGATGCCTGTTACAACAATAGGATTTTTTATTTTTATCCATTTTTCAGGAGGTAGAGCAGTAGGTCTACAAGAACATATTGTTGCTCCTGTATCAATTAATGTGCAAAGACTATATGGTTTATAGCCTGAAAAATTGAAGTAACCTAATACATAAGTATATCTTCTCTTTCCATGGCTTGGTGAGAAGATTATTTCTTCTTTTCCTAATTGGAAATGATAAATTTGGCTGGATTTTATATTATCTTCTTTTAGATAATTTGTTCTAGGTAATATTGATACTTGTATATTTTTCATAGCAATAGGAGGTTTACTATTACTACTACTCTCGCCTTTTAAAAGGTTTTTTCCTTTTAATTTTTCCTAATCATTGTCAGGAAAATTCTTTTGCCAATTTTCTGATTGTTTATTTTTAAAATAAACATTATTACCAGATACCTGTAATTCAACGTTGTTTCATCACTTTTCAGGAGGTGGTTCTGTTATTTGGGGTAGTATCCATTGTTTTGGTACTTCCAAATCTCTCCAGTTGATTAATCTGGGCTGTATTACCGAATCAAATGGTCGAGGTTCAAATATTTTTATAATATTTCTATCCACATTCTCTGTCTTTGTATGTGGTAGAGTTGTCAATTCATGAATTGTTTTCCAACGTATTGACATATTTCTAGAGGTATCTTTCATTCCTATCCCTTTGGTTTGGATTTTTATAATGATAGATTCCTCAATATTTGGATCATCAATTGATATGAAGAAATTTGGTTTTATGTTAAACCAAATAACTCCATTTACCAAATTGGATTGGACTCCTCCAATTATGGCATTCATAGGATTACTGAATCTTTTGTCTAAGACCAGTATAGCTACGGGTGTATCCATACCTTGTCTAAACAGGGCAGTAATACATATTTGAATAAACCCGATATGTATATATTTAATATTTGGGTATTTTTTCTTCCATCTTTTGATCTTTTTTAAATCAAAAAGTTTTATATCTGTTGTTTCATCATTTGTTGAGCCAGCAGTAGTATTACTATTAAATTGTTCAAATATTCTTGTTGAGAATAATTTGAATTTTGATAATTTATAGACATCTTCCATTTTTATAAGTTGTCTTTGATTATCAATTTCTTGTAACTGTTCGTTGGTAAAAGTGATTTCTTCTCCAATTATTTCACGAAGGGCTATTGTTTGTAGCTCATCTGGTACGGGTGTATCCATACCTTGTCTAAACATGGAAGTAATACATATTTGAATAAACCCGATATGTATATATTTAATATTTGGGTATTTTTTCTTCCATCTTTTGATCTTTTTTAAATCAAAAAGTTTTATATCTGTTGTTTCATCATTTGTTGAGCCAGCAGTAGTATTACCATTAAATTGTTCAAATATTCTTGTTGAGAATAATTTGAATTTTGATAATTTATAGACATCTTACATTTTTATAAGTTGTCTTTGATTATCAATTTCTTGTAACTGTTCATTGGTAAAAGTGATTTCTTCTCCAACTATTTCACGAAGGGTTATTGTTTGTAGCTCATCTTCGCTACTACCTCGTACTTCTGCAGTATTATACATATATACGAGTTCTTCATCGGATGTTTCTGAATCAGATTCAAGTTCATATAAAATTTCATTAGAATTATTAGAAATATAAGAATCAGATAAATCTTCTCCATAAAATATTTTTAATTCTTGTTCTTCAAGAAATTTTATCATTTTATTTGCACTTTTTCCCTTTTTAGGACAATGAGGTGCATAATGGTCTTCTTCGTTACAAATGTAACAAAGACACTTCTTTTTTAGAGGTAGTTTTTTAGAAGGTTTCTTTTTCCTAATATATTTTTTATTCTTTGAAAAATATGCTTTCTTTTTCCAAGGTTTCCATTTAAATTTTCTCTTTCGAGAATATTTGGAATATTTGGAATTTCTAGGAGGTGGATTACATCCTATCTTCCAATTTTCTTTTAAAATCTTATCACAACATTTATAACTAGCTTTAGAACTTGTGATTTGATTTTTAACTTGCTTCTTGGCTTTTATTTGAATACATTTTTCAGATATTTATCTTAATACCCAATTAATGCGAAAACCAAGATTGTCATCCTTCTCGATAGTTTTTAACCAAGCAGGATAAGATTTTAGAGACATTTCATCCCATGGGTTTGGGAGTTTATGGAAGAAGTGATCCATCCAATGTTTAGTTTCTGAAGTTTTTAGTTTGAAATAATATTTTTTATATATTTCAACAAATTCTTCAAATTGACAAATGTTACATAATTCTAGTTTAGATAATATGTAACACGCATCTTCTTGGAGTCTGGATTCTACAGTATATCCAATCATATTTTCTTTAATTATTTCAACAAATCCTTTTAATATTTTATCAAAAGATTTGAAGGTTTGTAGGAGCTCAGTTTTTTGCTGAATTCCTTTATCTGAGCTTTCCCATTGTTGCAACCATTGTAAAACATCTCCTTAGAGTGTTGCAGCAAGGTAGTCTAAATTTTTTTCTTTATATCATTTACTCTTATAGTTAGTAATGAGTATAGACATGGATTGTGCCCACTCATTAAGAGTTTGTTCTTGATCATAAAAAGGTACATGCCTTAAATCAAGATAAATACCATGTTGAGATATATTTTGTTTGTTCTAATTATCTCTTCTTAAGAAAAAAGGATGTGGTTCATCCTCATTTTTATTATTACTTGTACAAGCTGTAGAAGTATTGCCTGCTTTAACAAAATATTCTTTTTCATTTTTATATGCAGGGGCTTGCATATAATCTTCAAAAGCTTCCCAATTTTGAAATTCCTGAAGTGGCCTTCCTTTTTTCATCAATTGTATTTACTACACGTGGTGGAATTTCTTCTTCATCAGATGAATATTGGTTTAATTCATACTGATAATGTTGTAATAGTTTTTCATTTTCCAAATACGTGGTTTGTATTTGTTCAATGAGTTTATTACGTTCTGAGATAATTAATATTGGATCTTTGTATAGATGTCTCCAATAATCTAATATTTCACGAACGTTTATATATTCGGTGTAATTAAATTCTTCTGTTTGAAGAGCTTTAATTTCTTCCGAACCATAATATAACCTAGGAATTTTTTTATCCTCTGGGTTATTCATTCCAGTTTGTTCTGAGCTTTGATTATCTATTTTGTTTAATAGATTTTCAATTTTCTGTTTAGTCTCCTCTTTTAGATCTAAATTTGTAATCGTTTCGAGTTGACTAATTTTTTGATCAACTTTGTTTAAGTTGAATTCAATACAATCTAAATTTTTCTCTACATAATTTGATTAACAACCTAATGTCTTTCAGTTCGTTTTACCCAACTAAAAACTATATCAGTTAAACTATTTAACGTAGTACTAATTTTACTAATATCATTTTCAGATTTTTTATCTATATGCAAACTATGATTATACATAGACTCATCTTTTTGTAACCATGGTGCTAAACATTGTAAATTAATATTATTATTATTATTATTTTGTTTATCTTTACCAAATTCCATTGGTACCTAAGACCTCCTATTCTATGTTGTTTCAGGTGCCTAAAACCGGTTTTCCTAACGCCGATTGCTAACTATAGTAGCTTTTTGGCCAACGGAAATATGGGCTTTGAAACAATAATAGGGATATGGGTTTTATGAAGACTTAAAAGATTTTCAAAATAACTCTTTTTTTTACACACTTATTGATATAGAACTAAGATTCAACGGTATTTCATACAACAATTATTACGACACTTAATTCCAATAACTTTATGTTTTACTCTAAAATTTTCTCCAGCAACATAAGTTATGTGATGGAGTATAATAGTTTATACTTTAACATTAATATTAGCATAACAATATAAACATAATTAGAATACTAACCTTTGATAAAAAGGCTTTGATACCAATTATACAAGTGCGGAAATTCAATACAATATTTCTATAATATTTCTGCCCTGTTTCTATAATATCCCCTGGGTTATTCATTCCAGTTTGTTCTGGGTTTTGATTATCTATTTTGTTTAATAGATTTTCAATTTTCTGTTTAGTCTCCTCTTTTAGATCTAAATTTGTAATCGTTTCGAGTTGACTAATTTTTTGATCAACTTTATTTAAGTTGAATTCAATACAATCTAATTTTTTCTCTACATAATTTTGATTAACGACCTGATGTCTTTCAGTTCGTTTTACCCAAATAAAAACCATATCAGTTAAACTAATTAATGTAGTACTAATTTTACTAATATCATTTTCAGATTTTTTATCTATATGCAAACTATTGGCTTTAATCCATATTAAATGATAATTTTAGTGAAAACCCATTAAAATTATGGAATAAAAGTCCAATATATTGTAATCTCAAACTAAGAGATCCCAATGTCATTATAACAGTAAAACCAATGATCTATACCAGAAATGATATAGATGAATTTGATAAACAGATCAAAGAATTATTGGATATAAACCTTATTGAAGAAACAATAAGTCTACACTCTAGCCCTGCCTTCATAGTGAGAAAACACAGTGAAGTTATAAGAGGAAAAGCTAGAATGGTTATAAATTATAAAAGACTAAATGAACAATTAGAATTTGATGGTTATTTTATTCCAAGAAAGGATGTATTAATTAACCAAACTAAAGGAAAAAAGTTCTTTAGCAAATTCGATTGTAAATCCGGATTTTGGCAGTTAAAACTAACTGAAGAATCCAAGCCATTGACAGCCTTTAGTACCCCTTGAGGATACTATCAATGGAATATTATGCCTTTTGGACTAAAAACAGCTCCTCAAGTATATCAAAGATGGATGGACAAAATCTTTAAAGACCTTAAAGATTTTTGTGTTGTCTATATAGATGACATCCTTGTTTTTTCCAAAACCATAGAAGAACATAGATATCATCTAAAAATTATTTGTGAAAAATTCCAAAAATATGGAATTATTTTATCACCTAAGAAAATTGATGTTGAAAAAATAGAAATTAATTTTCTTGGCATAATCCAAAACCGGGATGGCCTACAATTACAAGATCACATCATCTCTAAAATAAGAGATTTTGATGAGGAAATTTTGGATAAAAAACAATTACAAAGTTTCCTAGGAATCCTTAATTATGGAAGAAATTTCATAAAAGGATTATCTCAAAAAGAATTACCACTTCTTGAAAAACTTAAAAAGAATGAAGTTTTTACATGGAGTGCTAATGATACTCTTGTTGTTAAAACAATTAAACAAGAGATTATTATTAATTGTGCAAAAGTTTATTTTTCTAAAACAGGAGATAAATTAATATTGAATCAGATGCTTCAGATAATTGCTGAGGATGTGTTGTTAAATCAATTCCATCAGAATATTGGAATGAAAACAATCCTTCCAATAATTTCGGTATTCGTGGTAAGAAAACTACTATACCAAAATCAATTCAAAACCATGAATTGATATGTGGATATAATTCAGGAAAATTTAAACCAAATGAACTGAATTATATTATTTTTGAAAAGAAATTACTAGCAATAAAACTTGCTATTAAAAAATTCCATATTTTCTTAGCACCTGAAGGCTTTATTGTCAGAACAGATAATAAAGCTGTAAAAGACTTCTTGATAAACAAAAGAAATATTTTATAAGGAAGAAGACTTAAATGGTTCAATTAAATTGCTATTTATACTTTTGAAGTTGAACATTTAAAAGGTAATAATAATTGTAGCCCAGATTATACTCAAGAGGGGGGGGGGGGGGGGGGGGGTTGAATTGAGTTTTTACAAACTTTTAGTCAAATTAAAATTTCAGAAAAATATTAAATTTAAATCACTTAGTCAAAATTCAGATTAATAAAACTATACAGAATAAATCCGACAATATCAAATAAATGCAACCAATTAATTTAAACAACTAGAAATGCAGATTTTAACACACTAGGAATATTAAATTAATTCTCGTATTTAATATTAAGTGATATTCTGAAATTAATTATTTAATTCAAAAATAATTATTTTAAACTTAAAATTATTTTAGTCAAATTTAGGAATTAATTTATTTGCAAGATAGTGTGCTGAAAATATTAACTCAAGCAAGCATGTGCAAATAAATAAATAAAAGTGTGGAAAATAAATGACACCGAGATTTAACGTGGTTCGGCCAAATCCCGGCCTACGTCCACGCGCCTAGAGCCCCCATCTCCTTTGCGCTTTATTAAACCTTATCCACTTGCGGGTAGGATCAAATTATCGCGTACAAATATTTGCAAGCTAACTCCGCGCTTCAAACCCCGTGGCCCACTTGCGGGTAGGAACCAATTACCGGTACAAACCAAAGCTTCAACAAAACTTCACAACAAATCTGAATTTTTGTAGTACAAGGTAAAATACTGAGACTCCTTAAAATATGATTTGTAATCTGAGTTTCTTCTTCTTTAATGAGACTTCAATAAATGATGTTTGAAGTAGGCACAAGTCTTCTTCTTCAATGATTGAGCAGATGATAAAATTAATTGCTCTCTTGAATGTGTAGTAGCTGAGTAAAAATTTAAATGCTCTCAATAATATTCAAGTCTTGATCATATTCTCATTCAAGTGTTAGTCTTCAATGCAGCTCTTGAATGCTTTACATGTATCTTCCAAAAACTAGCTGTTAGACACATGCATTTTGAGCATTAAATGCTCCTGATTTTGCTGAGATGAGGTACCTTCAAAATTATCTCCAAATCTGATATACAAATCTTCATTTTTATCTTCTCAATAAAAATATAGCTGTTGTAGCACAAAAATGGTATTCTGAAAATATATGTGATTGAAAGTAGCTTGGTAAATGACTCATATATTTTCAGCAGAAAGAATGTTAGTCCAAGAGATAAAAGCAGATTGATATAAAGAATCAAAGAGATAATATATGAAGTCTAAAAGTGTATCTTTCACAGTCCTCATTCATATATATTTTGATCTGCAAAATAACAGTCTATATCAAGCAAAAGAGATATCCAGTGTGCAAAGGAAATATACATTTTCAAAATCACATGGGATGGTACATCTCCTAGCACTAAATTCACAGATGGAATAGACCACAAAGAATATTAAATAATATAACAAAGTATAATACATCATCAACTGCAATAAAAAAAATTGTTGGACAACTCTGGTTAAATCGCTAGTACACTAGGTACTACCTATTAACCAAATGATCAAATCTTATAAGAATATCACTCGTGCTTCTTGGAGCCACGCAACTGCTGAAGATATTATGAACATATTTTATCTCTATATTCAAACGCTATTATGAAACAGATGGGACAGAATAAGGACATGTAGCCTAGAAGAAATGATTCTTTTGGCCTCCAACTAAAAGACTTATGGCTATAATATTATATAAGGGCTATGAACCAAAAGACTTCAAAGTCATACTTGCTAGTAGCAGGTAATGTCTCCTCGGTATGCTGATTTTCAAAGAAGATAAAGTAAGGAGTGTTACCTCATATGGCTTATACGGTCTAAGTCATGTATTAACAGGTCTAAGTACAGTCAATGTTATATATATATATAACTATAGATGTTTCTTGTAGAATCACGTATCACGGACATCCATGGTAATAATATATGCGTCAAAAGAATATATATATATATATATTCAAACATATATATAAGCTAGCGGACGAAACAGTGGTATGGTCGAAGAGTTGTATCAGGTACCTTACCAATAAGTCTAATCCTATGCGAGTACATGAAGTTGGTGACTAAATAAAAATGGGCAGTAGCTCTTAAAACAAAAGGGCGAACATATGCATCCCAACAGTGCGAAATCTTAAAGGTTATAAAGTATAATCCAAAGCTATAGCAGTTACTAAGAAGTGACTAAGGCTCCTACTAACTTTATAGTACAAAATCTATGCTGGCAGGTAGCGTGTAAGAGTTATGTAGGTTCTTTGTATAATAATATAAATAAATATATATATATATATATATATATATATATATATATATATATATATATATATATATAATAATGTATGCATCAAAAAGAGTATATAAAAACAGGTGCATGCTGATACGTCTTGGACAAACCAAAGTTATATAATTTACATTACAAAAAAAAGCTGAGAAATAACAATTTTTATATATACACTGATGTGTATGCAGACTGGTACGGTATATAAGATACTACAGTTTTGATTTAGGCGTGTAGTGAAGGACAATCATAAAGCAGTTGAGCTTGTGTTAGGAACAGATAGGACATCGTGCCAAAAGAGTTTGAAAACAAATAATAAAAAATAATTACTAATATCCTAGATGTAACAAATAATACTAACAAGTATATATTACAAGTATGTTATAAGATAATGTTTAAGTAAAGATATACACACAAAATTATAGATAATAAATAATATATGTTTCGAATCATCAAAATCAATATATTACATTAAATTAAAATGTACATTAAGTAAACTAATTTAATTAATTAGGGATAAATAACATTTTCGTTAACAATCTCCCCCTTTTTGATGATGACAAACAATGATTCACACTAATCCATAAAAAATAAATTAAGCTCAATTAGTGAATCATTAATATTTCTCCCCCTTTTACATTATCAAAAAGATATATCATATAAAACAAGTGTCAAGGGTAAACAAAATCTCCCCCTATCAAAAAATAATTCAAGCGGGGGATATAAACATAAATTATAAGGGACATATGTGAATACCAAGAATATTTCTCTAAGCCCATATTCAACATAATATTCTTACATAGCATGTATTTGATTTAGTTGATAGCCAATAATATCATCAAATAATGCACAAGTCATCAAAAGAAAGTTCAACAACGTTTTCATAAAAGATTTACAACTTAAGGTTTTTAACAAGATGACACACGTCTTTAGCATTTCCCTCAATAGTGATTTTCTTGATAACAACTTTAATAGAATTTTCAACACTGTTTTGACAGGATGAGGATGCAATATTCTCATTAGATGGAGTAGAAGCATGTGAGTGCATATTTGGAGGTAAAACAAATGTCCATGAAGGAGGTTTCACCCAAGGAGCATGCGGCGGAGAAGAGCGAATAGCAAGCATTGCGGCATCAAATGAAGAATATTTTTTATATTGAGCACCGCTAACTCCCTTAATTTGGGATTCACAATCTCCCCAAGTAGTATAAATTCTGGGAAATTTTCCAACCCACACAACATAAAAACTCTTTGACATCTTAAAAGATAGATAAGAGAGAAAATGTGAAGTGCTCAAATGGGCTAGAATGTTGTGGTATTTAAAGCCATACAATTTTGTCGCGTAGTTCATAAATTTCCATTTTCAAGATACGGGCCAAAACAATTTTTTTGGGATAATCAATACCATAAAAAAATTGTAATCATATTCAATAAACATTTATCTCCAAATAAATTTTAATAACCATTTATCTCCCCCAAAGGGATACAAATTAAGGCAAATATGCATATAAAAATTGAAGTGCATCTTTTTATGAGATAAAATATTTTCATCATATAATTTCCAATAAATTACAATATACTCAAGAATCATCAATAATCATGAGATTTTTCGATCTAAGCACAAACATATCATAAGTTTCATTTCTATTAAAAAAATTCAAGAATGTCACAAATATTTGAACAAGGATACTGAACATGTAGCATAAAATCAACTCATAAAGATTAATGTGTTTATATCATCAAAATCAATAAATGCATATTACAATATCAACATGTAGCACATAAGACTAGCAAACTTTAAAATGACATTTTCGTTTCAAATAATATTCAATAAAATCATGAATTAATCCAATATTATTATTCTCAAAAAAAATATATCAAGATGTAATCACACACAAAAAAAATTATCATCAAAATCAAGTATGTCATACAACAAAGAATCATAATAAATATACAAATTTACATGTGAATACTAAATAATCAATCAACACGCTCATATGTTATAACAAATATTCTATGCATGGAAATATATCAATTATGAAATAAATCATTAATAAATATATGATATTAAATTCAAGAAAGGTGTTCCTTACCACTTTACCAATACCAAAGATATATTCAAGAAATTTCTTCCAAGTGTGTCATTTTCAACATTAGGCAATGATACTTGAAATTTGAATATGACCAAATCATATGCCTTGAAAATCTACATTCCATCTCAAAATGCAACCTACACAACTTTGAAAATTTTCTCTTTTGGTACCCAAAATGTGTTTGGTCCATAGGGGTTAGTATACATCTTAGTTCCTTTAGGAATCCAAGCTAAATTCCTTTTTCTAAATTTATATGGACACAAATCTAAAAAATGTGTGTGTCTACCACAATAAGTGCATTAATAGTTAGTACGACTAGGTGAGGCATTATTTTTTAATAAATTGAAATAAGTCTTTTTCTCATTTCATTCATCATATCCTATACCATTATTATTAAATTGAATCCTTTGTGTCTCAACAATTTTATGAAAATATTCTTTTCCTTTTGTAAAAGTATCTAATGATTTCTTTAAACATTCAATCTCCCTTTTTAACTCAATATTTTCAATTTCAAGAGGAGTAGTGACAATAACAGATTTTTCCTTTTTCAAAGATTTAATTTCATTTTTCAAAGATTCATTTTCTAATTTCAACTCATCAAAATCATTTGACATAGAATCATATTTAGTTGAAAGTAATGAATGAGGCTTTTTAAGTTTAATACATTTATTTTTAAGTTCTTCAAAACTTTCACATAATTCATCAAAAATATTTTGTAATACTTCATAATCATCAACTTCATCATTATCACTATCACTAGAGTTAGGATTAGAATGTACCCCATTTTCCATAGCCATGAAACAAAGAAGAGCAACTTCATTTTCATTTGAATCTTCATCGGAAGAGCTTGTGTCAGAGTCACTCCATGTTGTGGCTTTCAATGCCTTCTTCCCTTTCTTATACTTTGGACAATTAGGCTTAATGTGTTCAACTTCATCACAATGATAACATCTTGGTTCAGATTTGGAATGATGATCATCATTGAAATCTTTTGAATAATTTTTCCTTCTTCTTTCTTTGGCTTTCTTTTTGGAAATAAGATATTTTTTGAAATCTTTAGCCATTAAGGAAATATTATCATCATCGTCATCTTCACTTTCTACATTTTTGCTTGAAGATTTGAAAGAAATAATTTTGTTTGCTTTAGGTTTCTCTTCTTAAACAAATTCCTTGAGTTCCATCTCATGAGTGATTAGAGAACCCAAAAGCTCATTAAGAGAGATAGGTCTTTCTCTAATGGCTTCTTTAATAGCCAACTTTTTGGTCATCCAATTCTCCGGTAATGACCTGAGAATTTTGCTCACCAACTCATTATTAGTATAGGTTTTTCCAAGAGATTTAAGACCATTAATAATATTAGTGAACCTAGTGAACATATCAGAAATAGATTCATCAGATTTCATCTTAAATAACTCATAACTATGAACAATCATGCTAATTTTATCTTGTTTAACTTGACTAGTTCCTTCATATGTGACTTCTAGTGTATCCCAAATTTCTTTAGCAGATTCACAACAACAAATTCTGTTATACTCATTTACATCAAGTGCATAATGCAAAATATTCATAGCTTTAGCATTTATTTAAATTTTCCTAATATCAACTTCATTCCATTCATTTTCTTCTTTAGAGACAGAAGCATTATTTTTCCATTTTAATAGGAATAAAGGGACCATTTATAACAACTCTCCAAACTTCATAATCATGTGACTGAATAAAATATTTAATTCTATTTTTCCAATAACTATAATCTTTTCCAGAAAATAGAGGAGGTTTAAAAATGGATTGGCCTTCACCAAGGTATGTAGTAACATATTCCATTGATCTTTAACTCTAAGATTGTTAAATCTAAAAATAAGAAGAGCACTAGCTCTGATACCAATTGTTGCCCAGATTATACTCAAGAGGGGGGATGAATTGGGTTTTTACAAACTTTTAGTCAAATTAAAATTTCAGAAAAATATTAAATTTAAATCAGTTAGTCAAAATTCAGATTAATAAAACTATACAGAATAAATCCATCAATATCAAATAAATGCTAATTTAAACAACTAGAAATGCAGATTTTAACGCACTAGGAATATGAAATTAATTTTTGTATTTAATATTAAGTGATATTCTGAAATTTATTATTTAATTCAAAATAATTATTTTAATCTTAAAATTAATTTAGTCAAATTTAGGAATTAATTTATTTGCAAGATAGTGTGCTGAAATTATTAACTCAAGCAAGCATGTGGAAATAAATAAATAAATAAAAGTGTGGAAAATAAATGACACCGAAATTTAACGTGGTTCGGCCAAATCCCGGCCTACATCCACGCGCCTAGAGCCCCCGTCTCCTTGGCGCTTCATTAAACCTTATCCACTTCCGGGTAGGATCAAATCACCGCGTACAAATGTTTGCACGCTAACTCCGCGCTTCAAACCCCGTGGCCCACTTACGGGTAGGAACCAATTACCGGTACAAACCGAAGCTTCAACAAAGCTTCACAACAAATCTGAATTTTTGTAGTACAAGGTAAAATACTGAAACTCCTTAAAATATGATTTGTAATCTGAGTTTCTCCTTATTTAATGAGACTTCAATAAATGATGTTTGAAGTAGGAACAAGTCTTCTTCTTCAATGATTGAGCAGATGCTAAATTAATTGCTCTCTTGAATCTGTAGTAGCTGAGTAAAAATTAAAATGCTCTCAATAATATTTCAAGTCTTGATCATATTCTCATTCAAGTGTTAGTATTCAATGAATCTCTTGAATGCTTTAAATGTGTCTTCCAAAAACTAGCTGTTAGACACATGCATTTTGAGCATTAAATGCTCATGATTTTGCTGAGATGAGGTAGCTTCAAAATGATCTCCAAATTTGATATACAAATCTTCATTTTTATCTTCTCAATAAAAATATAGTTGTTGTAGCACAAAAATGGTATTCTGAAAATATATGTGATTGAAAGTAGCTTGGTAGATGACTCATATATTTTTTGCAGAAAGAATGTTAGTCCAAGAGATAAAAGCAGATTGACATAAAGAATTCAAGAGATAATATATGAACTCTGAAAGTGTATCTTTCACAGTCCTCATTCGTATATATTTTGATCTGCAAAATATCAGTCTATATCAAGCAAAAGAGATATCCAGTGTGCAAAGGAAATATACATTTTCAAAATAACATGGGATGGTACATCTCCTAGCACAAAATTCATAGATGGAAGAGACCATAAAGAATATTAAATAATATAGCAAAGTATAATACATCGTCAACTGCAATAAAAAAAATTAGTTGGACAACTCCGGTTAAATCGCTAGTACACTATGTACTACCTATTAACCAAATGACCAAATCTTATAAGGATATCACTCATGCTCTTTATGGATCCACGCAACTGCTGAAGATATTATTAACATATTTTATCTCTATATTCAAACGCTATTATGAACTAGATGGGACCGAATAAGGACATGTAGCCTAGAAGAAATGATTCTTTTGGCCACCAACTAAAAGAATTATGGCTATAATATTATACAAGGGCTATGAACCAAAAGACTTCAAAGGCATACTAGTTACTAGCAGGTAATGTCTCCTCGGTATGCTGATTTTCAAAGCAGATAAAGTAAGGAGCATTACCTCCTATGACTTAACGGTCTAAGTCATGTATTAACAGGTCTAAGCCCAATCAATGTTATATATATAAGTATAGATGTTGCTTGTAGAATCACGTAACACGGATAGCCATGGAAATAATATATGCGTCAAAGAGTATATATATATAGTCAAACATATATATATAAGCTGGCGGACGAAACAGTGGTATGGTCGAACAGTTGTATCAGGTACCTTCTCCAAAGAGTCTAATCCTATGCGAGTACATGAAGTTGGTGACTAAATAAAAATGGGCAGTAGCTCTTAAAACAAAAGGACGAACATATGCATCCCAACAGTACGAAATCTTAAAGGTTATAAAGTACAATCCAAACCTATAGTAGGTACTAAGAAGTGACTAAGGCTCCTACTAACTTTATAGTACAAAATCTATGCTAGCAGGTAGTGTGTAAGAGTTATGTAGGTTCCTTGTATAATAATATATATATATATATATATATATATATAAAATGTATGCATCAAAAAGAGTATATAAAAAAAAGGTGCATGCTGATACGTCTTGGACAAACCAAAGTTATATAATTTACATTACAAAAAAAAAGCTGAGAAATAACAATTTTTATATATACACTGATGTGTATGCAGATTGGTATGGTATATAAGATACAACAGTTTAGATTTAGGCATGTAGTGGAGGACAATCATAAAGCAGTTGAGCTTGTGTAAGGAACATATAGTACATCATGCCAAAACAGTTTGAAAACAAATAATAAAAAATAATTACTAATATCCTAGATGTAACAAATAATACTACCTAGTATATATTACAAGTATGTTATAAGATAATGTGTGAGTAAAGGTATACACACAAAATTATAGATAATAAATAATATATGTTTGGAATCATCAAAATCAATATATTACATTAAATTAAAATGTACATTAATTAAACTAATTTAATTAATTAGGGATAAATAACATTTTCGTTAACAATTTTCTTACAGATTATCTTAGCAGGAATTATGGTGAAAAACCTACTAACCAAGCAGAGTTTTTAGAAACCCACTAAACAAGTGGAGAATGTTAAATATTTTAAAATAACACCCACTAAACAAGTGGAATATTTTCAAAAATATATTTTATTAAAACCACTAAACAAGTGGCCTTTTTTCTATTTTCAGGATGGGAGATAAGCATCCAGGAGAAACCAAAGGAGATTGGGTGACTATTGCTAAAAAGGCAAAAACCCAAGGATCATCATCCACACAGCCTAAACCAAACCCTGTTTATATTGTGTTCAGTGTAAGAAACCCAGGCTTATATGATAACTAGAATCAATGCTTTATGCAAGTAAATAAATTTCCTGGTGCATGTCACCAAAAATATAATACTATGCCTGAAGGCATAACTGCATGGGAAAATTGGATGAAACAATTAGGACCTCCTAATATGATTTACGAGTTCTCCAAACTTCAGACCAAGGAAATCCTCCTTGATACTGAAACTTATGATTTTCACAATCCAGGAATCCCCTGTGAATTGTATACACCTTTAAATGAAGCATGGAAATCTCACCTCCGGGACAGGATAAAAGATTTTAGAAAAAACATGAGTATCCTTGTTGATAAAATTTCTGAACAAACAACAACTTTGGATAAATTTAAAAGTCTGAGCCTCAAAATTTTAAAAGGCTTAAACTATGAAAATGAAGATTTTTCTCTAGAGAAAATTGATACTTTTCTAGAATTTTCTGAATTACTGGAAAATGACTTTTCAGACAAAATCTTCAACACTATCAGGAGAATTTGTCTACTTTAAAAAGAAAAGATAATTCTCCCACGTCCTCTATTCCAAATCGAAATTTTACCAAATATCGAGGACCATGAGCAAAAGATAATAAGTCTTTTACTCCAACATTTTTATCAAAGTTTAAATTACAGTGATGACATGTCGAAACTGCATTTCGTTACTGAAGAAGGATACCAACCTTGGGATATTGAAACAATTGAATGGTAGTTAGTAAACAAACTAATCTTCTCAAGTGTAGCTTGTTCCTATCACTTTGAATTTCTACCCATGATGATCAAAACCATGATCTATCATGTTTTGACAAAAAGCAAGTACAAATATACTCGCTATTTGTCCTTCCATATCACTAGCACAATTGGTTGGGACGAGATTGAACAGAATTCGGAGATTGCACTTACTATACCGTTGGAACAGTTGGATACTACGAGATATTGGTCATAAAACCTGATCAATATTTTTAATTTAGCAGATTATTATTATCAGAAAACATCCTTAAAATTCATGGTAACTAATGGATGTAGATTATTTGTTATCGATTTACCGATAAACTACACTACCTCGCTTGAACAACGAGCGGCTGTACGGGAGTTTCTAAACAATTTGAAAAACAAAAATAATTTAGATGTTCCCTACGAACATTAAGCCATGTAGAGGAATACGAACAAGTACAACTACATGGACCTCCAAATCACAACCCTAACGATAGTATGTCATTCGACTCTGTCGCGGAGGCCAATATTGCCAATGCATTCGATGCTTGACAATTGAACAAAGATGTCTAACCCACATGGACGACTGCAAATCATCCAGCACACGAAGTGGGAACTGCATAGGATCAGTAATCAGCTGACCCATGCAATGACGATTTGGACGTGTAAAACAAAACATCCAAATCGGTTACTATTTACTTTTTTTATTATTGAAATTACTGTATGCTTTTACTGTGCACCTACTATGCACTTTACGACTTCTCCTTCTCGACAGCCCACGTTTTGTTTGCTTTCATAATTAAATAATCTTTATAAGGGTTATAAAAGGATAATTCCTCCTCACTTGTAGATCATCTTCTGAATCTTCCTCATTCTCTTCTCCCTTGTAATATTCTCTCTTGTAATAATAGTAAGTTTTATCAGTAAGTTTTATCAATAATAGTCCGATCATTTCCTCACTTGTATAATTGATATCAGAGCCTTGCTATCAAAGGTTAGTATTCTAATTATGTTTATATTGTTATGCTAATATGAATTTTAAAGTAAAAACTATTATACTCCATCACAGAACTTATGTTGCTGGAGAAAATTTTAGAGTAAAACATAAAGTTATTGGAATTAAGTGCCGTAATAATTGTTGTATGAAATACCGTTTAAACTTAGTTTTATATAAATAAGTGTGTAAAAAAAAGAGTTATTTCGAAAATCTTTAAAGTTTTCATAAAACCCATATCCCTATTATTGTTTCAAAGCCCATATTTTCGTTTGCCAAAAAGCTACTATAGTTAGCAATCGGCATTAGGAAAACTGGTTTTAGGCACCTGAAACAACATATAATAGGAGGTCTTAGGTACCAATGGAATCTGGTAAAGATGAACAAAATAATAATAATATTAATTTACAATATTTAGCACCATGGTTACAAAAAGATGAGTCTATGTATAATCATAGTTTGCATATAGACAAAAAAACTGAAAATGATATTAGTAAAATTAGTACTACGTTAAATAGTTTAACTGATATAGTTTTTAGTTGGGTAAAACGAACTGAAATACATCAGGTCATTAATCAAAATTATGTAGAGAAAAAATTAGATTGTATTGAATTCAACTTAAACAAAGTTGATCAAAAAATTAGTCAACTCGAAACGATTACAAATTTAGATCTAAAAGAGGAGACTAAACAGAAAATTGAAAATCTATTAAACAAAATAGAAAATCAAAACCCAGAACAAACTGGAATGAATAACCCAGGGGATAACAAAATTCCTAGGTTATATTATGGTTCGGAAGAAATTAAAGCTCTCCAAACAGAAGAATTTAATTACACTGAATATATAAACGTTCGTGAAATATTAAATTATTGTAGACATCTATACAAAGATCCAATATTAACTGTCTCAGAACGTAATAAACTCATTGAACAAATATAAACCACGTATTTGGAAAATAAAAAAATATTACAACATTATCATTATGAATTAAACCAATATTCATCTGATGAAGAAGAAATTCCACCACATGTAGTAAATACAATTGATGGAAAAAGGAAGGCTGAAGAACCACTTTAGGAATTTCAAAATTGGGAAGCTTTTGAAGATTATATGCAAACCCTTGCATATAAAAATGAAAAAGAAGATTTTGTTAAAACAGGCAATACTTCTACAGCTTCTATAAGTAATACTAAGAATGAGGACGAACCGCATCCCTTTTTCTTCAGAAGAGATAATTTGAACAAACAAAATATATCTCAACATGGTATTTATCTTGATTTAAGGCATGTACCTTTTTATGATCAAGAACAAACTATTAATGAGTGGGCACAATCCATGTCTACACTCATTACTAACTATAAGAGTACATGGTCTAAAGAAAATTTTTTAGACTACCTTGCTGCAACACTCCAAGGAGATGTTTACAATGGTTGCAATAATGGGAAAGCTCAGATAAAGGAATTCAGCAAAAAACTGAGCTCCTACAAACCTTTAAATCTTTTGATGAAATATTAGAGGGATTTGTTGAAATAATTAAAGAAAATATGATTGGATATACTGGAGAACCCAGACTCCAAGAAGATGCGTGTTACATATTATCTAAACTAGAATTATGTAACATTTGTCAATTTGAAGAATTTATTGAAATATATAAAAAAATATAATTTCAAACTAAAACCTTCTGACACTAAACATTGGATGGATTAATTCTTCCACAAACTCCCAAACCCATGGGATGAAATGTCTCTAAAATCTTATCCTGCTTGGTTAAAAACTATCGAGAAGGATGACAATCTTGGTTTTCGCATTAATTGGGTATTAAGAGAAATATCTGAAAAATGTATTCAAATAAAAGCCAAGAAGCAAGTTAAAAATAAAATCATAAGTTCTAAAGCTGGTTATAAATGTTGAGATAATATTTTAAAAGAAAATTGGAAGATAGGATGTAATCCACCTCCTATATAATTCCAAATATTCTCGAAAGAGAAAATTTAAATGGAAACCTTGGAAAAAGAAAACATCTTTTTCAAAGAATAAAAAATATATTAGGAAAAAGAAACCTTCTAAAAAAACACCTCTAAAAAACAAGTGTCGTTGTTAGATCTATAACGAAGAAGGCCATTATGCACCTGATTGTCCTAAAAAGGGAAAAAGTGCAAATAAAATGATAAAATTTCTTGAAGAACAAGAATTAGAAATATTTTATGGAGAAGATTTATCTGATTCTGATATTTCTAATAATTCTAATGAAATTTTATATGAACTTGAATCTGATTCAGAAACATCCGATGAAGAACTCGTATTTATGTATAATACTGTAGCAGTACGAGGTAGTAGTGAAGATGAGCTACAAATAATAGCCCTTCGTGAAATAGTTGGAGAAGAAATCACTTTTACCAACAAACAGTTACACGAAATTGATAATCAGTGACAACTTATAAAAAAGGAAGATGTCTATAAATTATCAAAATTCAAATTATTCTCAACAAGAATATTTGAACAATTTAATGGTAATACTATTACTGGCTCAAAAGATGATGAAACAACAGATATAAAATTTTTTGATTTAAAAAAGATCAAAAGATGGAAGAAAAAAACTCAAATATTAAATATAAACATATCGGGTTTATTCAAATATGTATTACTTCCCTGTTTAGACAAGGTATGGATACGCCCGTAGCTATACTGGTCTTAGACAAAAGATTCAGTAATCCTATGAATGCCATAATTGGAGGAGTCCAATCCAATTTGGTAAATGGAGTTATTTGGTTTAACATAAAACCAAATTTCTTCATATCAATTGATGATCCAAATATTGAGGAATCTGTCATTATAAAAATCCAAATCAAAGGGATAAGAATGAAAGATACCTTTAAAAATATGTCAATTCTTGAATTGACAACTCTACCACATACAAATACACAGAATGTGGATAGAAATATTATAGAAATATTTGAACCTCGACCATTTGATTCGGCAATACAACCCAGATTAATCAACTGGAGAGATTTGGAAGTACCAAAATAATGGATACTACCCCAAATAACAGAACCACCTCCTGAAAAGCAACGAAACAGCGTTGAATTACAGGTATCTGGTAATAATGTTTATTTTAAAAATAAACAATCAGAAAATTGGCAAAAGAATTTTCCTGACAATGATTGGGAAAAATTAAAAGGAAAAAACCTTTTAAAAGGCGAGAGTAGTAGTAATAGTAAACCTCCTATTGCTATGAAAAATATACAAGTACCAATATTACCTGGAACAAATTATCTAAAAGAAGATAATATAAAATCCAGCCAAATTTATCATTTCCAATTAGGAAAAGAAGAAATTATCTTCTCACCAAGCCATGGAAAGAGAAGATATACTTATGTATTAGGTTACTTCAATTTCGCAGGCTAGAAACCATATAGTCTTTGCACATTAATTGATACAGGAGCAACAATATGTTCTTGTAGGCCTAATGCTCTACCTCCTGAAAAATGGATAAAATAAAAAATCTTATTGTTGTAACAGGCATCAATGGGACACAAAATTTCATTGATTTAAAAGCCAAAAAAGTGGCTATATGGTTTAATGAAAAGAAATTCATTATTGCAAAAATCTTATGCTTTCCAGAAATGCATGGAGATTTTATATTAGGCAATAATTTTATCTCAGAATATTTGCCTATAAGTATTGATGAGGGAACTATAAACTTAACCCTCAACAAAGATGTAGTAAAAATCCCTTTACTACAACAACATAAATATAAGCGCGAGAGAGATTTTCGCCCTACTAAGAAAGGGGACATAACTCCTTTTATTAAAGACCTTGAAGAAACTCATTGACTTTATACCATATTAAATGATAATTTTAGGGAAAAACCATTAAAATTATGGAATAAAAGTCCAAGATATTGTAATCTCAAACTAAGAGATCCCAATGTCATTATAAGAGTAAAACCAATGATCTATACCAGAAATGATATAGATGAATTTGATAAAGAGATCAAAGAATTATTGGATATAAACCTTATTTAAGAAATAATAAGTTCACACTCTAGCCCTGCCTCCATGGTGAGAAAACATAGTGAAGTTATAAGAGGAAAAGCTAGAATGGTTACAAATTATAAAAGACTAAAGTAACAATTAGAATTTTATGGTTATTTTATTCCAAGAAAGGATGTATTAATTAACCAAAATAAAGGAAAAAAGTTCTTTAGCAAATTCGATTGTAAATCCGGATTTTGGCAGTTAAAACTAACTGAAGAATCCAAGCCATTGACAGCCTTTAGTACCCCTAGAGCACACTATCAATGGAATGTTATGCCTTTTGGACTAAACACAGCTACTCAGGTATAACAAAGATGGATGGACAAAATCTTTAAAGACCTTAAAGATTTTTGTGTTGTCTATATAAATGACATCCTTGTTTTTTCCAAAACCATAGAAGAACATAGATATGATCTAAAAATTATTTGTGAAAAATTCCCAAAATATGGAATTATTTTATCACCTAAGAAAATTGATGTTGAAAAAACAGAAATTAATTTTCTTGTCATAATCCTAAATCAGGATGGCCTACAATTACAAGATCACATCATTTATAAAATAAGAGATTTTGATGAGGAAATTTTGGATAAAAAACAATTACAAAGTTTCCTAGGAATCCTTAATTATGGAAGAAATTTCATAAAAGGATTCTCTCAAAAAGAATTACCACTTCTTGAAAAACTTAAAAAGAATGAAGTTTTTACATGGAGTGCTAATGATACTCTTGTTGTTAAAACAATTAAACAAGAGATTATTAATAATTTTCCAAAAGTTTATTTTCCTAAAACAGGAGATAAATTAATATTGGAAAAAGATGCTTCAGATAATTGCTGGGGATGTGTTCTTAAAGCAATTCCTTCAGAATATTGGAATGAAAACAATCCTTCCAATAATTTCGGTATTCGTGGTAAGAAAACTACTATACCAAAATCAATTCAAAACCATGAATTGATATGTGGATATAATTCAGGAAAATTTAAACCAAATGAACTGAATTATATTATTTTTGAAAAGGAATTACTAGCAATAAAACTTGCTATTAAAAAATTTCATATTTTCTTAGCACCTGAAGACTTTATTGTCAAAACAGATAATAAAGATGTAAAAGACTTCCTGATAAACAAAAAAATATTTTAGAAGGAAGAAGACTTAAATGGTTCAATCAAATTACTATTTATACTTTTGAAGTTGAACATTTAAAAGGTACTAATAATTTTCTTGCAGATTATCTTAGCAAGAATTATGGTGAAAAACCTACTAACCAAGTAGAGTTTTTAGAAACCCACTAAACAAGTGGAGAATGTTAAATATTTTAAAATAACACCCACTAAAGAAGTGGAATATTTTGAAATATATTTTATTAAAACCACTAAACAAGTGGCCCTTTTTCTATTTTCAGGATGGGAGATAAACATCCAGGAGAAACCAAAGGAGATTGGGTGACTAATGCTAAAAAGGTAAAAATCCAAGCATCATCATCCACACAGCCTAAACCAAACCCTGTTTATGTTGTGTTCAGTGGAAGAAACCCAGACTTCTATGATAACTGGAATCAATGCTTTATGCAAGTAAACAAATTTCTTGGTGCATGTCACCAAAAATATAATACTATGCCTGAAGCCATAACTGCATGGGAAAATTGGATGAAATAATTAGGACCTCCTAATATGATTTACGAGTTCTCCAAACTTCAGACCAAGGAAATCCTCCTTGATACTGAAAATTATGATTTTCACAATCCAGGAATCCCCTGTGAATTGTATACACCTTTAAATGAAGCATGGAAATCTCACCTCCGGGACAGGAGAAAAGATTTTAGAAAAAACATGAGTATCCTTGTTGATAAAATTGCTGAACTAACAACAACTTTGGATAAATTTAAAAGTCTGAGCCTCAAAATTTTAAAAGGCTTAAACTATGAAAATGAAGATTTTTCTCTAGAGAAAATTGATACTTTTCTAGAATTTTCTGAATTACTGGAAAATGACTTTTCAGACAAAATCTTCAACACTATCAGGAGAATTTGTCTATTTTAAAAAGAAAAGATAATTCTCCCACGTCCTCTATTCCAAATCAAAAATTTACCAAAAATCGAGGACCATGAGCAAAAGATAAAAAGTCTTTTACTCCAACATTTTTATCAAAGTTTAAATTACAGTGATGACATGCTGAAACTGCATTTCGTTACTAAAGAAGGATACCCACCTTGGGATATTGAAACAATTGAATGGGGGTTAGTAAACAAACTAATCTTCTCAAGTGTAGCTTGTTCCAATCACTTTGAATTTATACCCATGATGATCAAAACCATGATCTATCACGTTTCGACAAAAAGCAAGTACAAATATACTCGCTATTTGTCCTTCCATATCACTAGCATAATTGGTTGGCGGTCTCGAGAAATTTTCTATCAACCTTACCAAATCTGGTACATCAGAGCCACTGAGGATTATGAATGGGACGAGATTGAATAGAACTGGGAGATTGCACTTACTGTACCGTTGGACTAGTTGGATACTACGAGATATTGGTCACAAAACCTGATCAATATTTCTAATTTAGCAGATTATTATTATCGAGAAACAGCCTTAAAATTCATGGTAACTGATGGACTCAGATTATTTGTTACCGATTTATCGATAAAATACACTACCTCGCTTGAACAACGAGAGGTTGTACGGGAGTTTCTAAACAATTTGAAAAACAAAAATAATTTAGATGTTCCCTACGAACAATTAAGACATGCGAAGGAATACGAACAAGTACAACTACATGGACCTCCAAATCATAGCCCTAACGATAATATGTCATTCGACTCTGTCGCTGAGGACAATATTACCAATGCATTCGATGCTTGACAATTGAACAAAGATGTCTAACCCACATGGACGACTGCAAATCATCCAGCATACGATGTGGGAACTGCATACGGTTAGTAATCAACTGACGCATGCAATGACGATTTGGACGTGTAAAACAAAACATCCAAATTGGTTACTATTTGCTTTTTTAATTATTGAAATTACTGTGTGCTTTTACTGTGCACCTACTGTGCACTTTACAACTTTTCCTTCTCGGCAGCCTACGTTTTGTTTGCTTTCATAATTAAATAACCTTTATAAGGGTTATAAAAGGATCATTCCTCCTCACTTGTAGATCATCTTCTGAATTTTCCTCATTCTCTTCTCCCTTGTAATTTTTTCTCTTGTAATAATAGTAAGTTTTATCAGTAAGTTTTATCAGTAAGTTTTATCAATAATAGTCTGATCATTTCCGCTATATAGTTGAGATTAAAAGATTTAACCATTGAGTGAAGTTTCATAGATATATATTTAATAGTTAAAGAGGAGTTACACTCGTCTGTGCATCACATGGGTTACCACCATTAGACTCCAAATTTTATTTATAATATCATGGATATACGATAGCAATTAAGTGAATTGTCCCATAATCGTAACATATGCCCCCAACACTAGTTCGATAAACTAAAATGCTCTTTTTAAGATAATTATGTTTTGGTGGACTCTGTGTAGAATTTTTTAAAGTAAGTATGTTCTTTTTTTTAAAAAATTATATGGGTTGCTGATAATATGTAAATATGTTTATGATATACTAAATTTTTTAAGTAAACCGATTAAAAAATTTGCGAAATAATGAAAGTTTTGTGAAATTGACACAAGCTAAAAAAGTATTGTAGAGTAAGTCGGCAAAATGTAGTGAAAGTCGTGGGCATGTTCCTTTCAATCATCGTGGCGGGTCAAAGCCTTTTGTGCAATACAAATATGAGGAGGTAATTTTATATTATTTTTAGTTTAATGTTATATGTATGTGTGTGTGTGTGTGTGTGTGTGTGTGTGTGTGTGTGTGTGTGTGTGTGTGTGTGTGTATATATATATATATATATATATATATATATTTGTGTACTTTCATTGATATGTTTTTGGTAATAGAATGGTAAAGTATAAGATTATGGAGCAAAGGGATCGATACAACTCTTCCATGATATCCATTTCAAGAAAAATTGAGGAGTAATTCGGAGGCAGAGTCGTGCTATGTAAGTATATCAATTATCAGTGTAGTCATAATAACGTTATTATTTTCTATATAAAATAAAACAGTTCTCTTTTAATTTTGCAGAATGAGATGAAGGAGTTAAAGCAAAATACAGATCTACAATTAAATGAATCTCAGATATGTGAGCGAGTTCTTGGAAAAAGGTCGGGTTACGTGAAGGGTCAAGGTTTTGGGCCCCGATCAGACACACCAAGATATGTTTTTTTCTAGGGAAACTATGGTAGAGAATGAAGAATTGAAGTCCGAGGTCACACAATTGAAAGATCTTATTGCAAGTCAGAAGGAGGTGCTTGAGCGCTTTATGCAACACGCGGTGGCATCTTTTAGGCGAATTGAGGGGACCTCAGTCGAACCATTATCTAGTTGCCTTTTGTTTATCATGTTATTCCGAACCATGATTTAGTTGTCGTTTGTTCATTGTGTTATTACAAACCATAGTTTTAGGTGTCTCGTTTATTATGTCATCATAACAAACATAGCGGTTGTCTTAATCGTTGTTTATTTCAATTGAATATGGCTAGCACTATTCAAGTTAACTTTTATAATATTAAGTCTATTGTTTCAACCTTTATGTATATTTCAATCTCAATTTGAATTTATCATTCATATTATTCTATGTTTATGGAAATATTGACATGTACCGAAAACCATATTATAATTATTGTCAATTAATTGGATGACATAAGTGTAATGGGTTTTAGTCGTTACAATAATTATGTTTCAAATTTAAAATAAAATTTGTGATGATTTTTATTAGACAAAAATTATTCATATGAAATAATTTTTAAAAATTCATTTTTTTTGCAACGAATTTGTTATGGGCACTTTTTACAACATTTTGTGACGAATTTATTCGTCACAAAAAGACATTCAGAACATTTTTTTTGTAGTTTTAGCGACTAATTGAATAGGATTTTGAGAGGAACGATTTTGTCGCAATAAATATTTTTCGTGAAGAACTATAAATTCATCACTGAAAACCCTTTAGTGAGGGCTCTAGCGCGACGAAATATATTCGTCACGGAAACGATTTTGCGACGAAAAATTTTTGTTGCTAAAAACCTATTTTAGTGATCAAAACCTCCCTTAAAAGTGATGTGAATTTCACATACTCTCTCACTTACCTATTAAGTATTGCCTTATGACATGGGTGCAATGTTGGAGTAAAATTTAATATATGGGCTTATATATAAAATAAATATGAATTATGGGCTATCAAATAAAACTAAGCCAATTAAAGTTATTAATTTAGGTTTTGGGGACTTACTAATGTATTATTAAAGTGTGGTTTTTATTGTGTAGAGACAAGCATAATTTCTATTTTTATGATGGGTTAAAATAGAAATATACGAAATATGAAAAGATACGATTGTGTTATAAATAGGGGTCATGGTCCCTAGATCACACAACACCAATATTTTGATTCCCATTGTTAGAGAGAAATCAAGAGAGGAAATAAAAGTGTTGATCTGGAAGAGCATAAGACCTCAGACTCAGATATTTTAACTTTCTATCATGGATTCAGGTATGCATTTGCAAAATTAATATTTATATTTCTTGATAATTCAATATGAATGTTCCTGTTTGTGTGCTAGTTTTCACAAAATAGAAATTAATCCATCATGTGGTATCAGAGCTATTTCATGTTGAATTGTTGAGAATATATTAGGAAGGTATTGATATTAATTTTCGGCTGCAAATATTTTTTCAAAAAGGTTTAATATTTCAGAAAATTTTTGGATTCAGAAATATTCTCGTTTCATTACGATTCCAACGATATAAAATTCATGAAATTAAGTATAAAGGTTGATTTGATGGTAGTGGAAGGTTAAAGGTTCGACTCTTGGTGCACTACACCAAATGGGAGATTTTTGAGTGCTGTTAGCAGTCACAATTGGCCTTTATAACTGCTATTTACCGTCATAATTTAGGGGGTGATAAAAGCAAAATTGTAACTCCTAATAGCAGTCACAAATTTTTATAACCCCTACGGGGTTATAACTGGTGACCCCAATTTGTAACTGCTAACAGCAATCACAAATATTAGATTCGTAACTGCTGACAACAGTCATGAATATTAGATTCGTAACTGCTCACAGCAGTTACGAATGTTATATTTGTGACTGCTGACAGCAGTTACGAATCTTATATTTGTGACTGCTGTTAGCAGTTACAAAATTGATAGTAGTGACAAATTTGTGACTGCTATTAGAAGTTACAAAATTGAATTTGTTAAATGTGGTAAGAGCTATTACAAATATCTTTATATTTTCACAAAATGATGAAATAATGAAAATAAAATAAATATCATGATAACAAATCTAAAATTTTTGACAACATTTCATTTATATTTCTCATATTCCAAATATCCAGTACACATAAAACTTGTTTAAACTTAAATTAACATCAAATAACCCCTTCGTGGGCACGAAGTACAAAATGAACATAGAATAAAAAATAAACTAAAAAAAATAGCATCATGATTCTCCCATAATCTGTCAGTGGTCGTCGCTCAAGAATATCATCATGATTCACCACAAATTCGAGAATTTCTACTTCTCCTTTCCTTACATCTTCCCAAAGGCACTGCATGCGGCTAACACAATTTATTTTCCAATATAGCCTCCACTTAAAAGGAAGCGTCCAAGAGTGGCAAATATAAGCCTTGAGTTGACGCCGGGATGAACGAGCAATTGTTCCTTCCAAACGCATGTTTTATTTTTGTTGTACTAAGAGTGTATTCCTCAAAGCCATCAATGCATCTGCAAATCAACCGACAAAATAAAAACATCAAGGAAAGATACTTGATAACAATAATTTCAAATATGAGCAGATTGGGCTAACTTTAGCATACCATAGTCAGTGATGAAACCACCATTACAGTGGGGGTAAGCTTTAGGTTAAACGACCCTAGTTAGAAGTAGAGGATTCAAGCAAACAGCATCTAATAAGAGTAACAAGAAAATAAGTAAAAAAAAATCAAACATCAAACTTATTTTTGGAACTGCCAAGAAAACAAGTAAACTGCAAAGATATTACTACAAATTCTCTACCCTATATGATGAGGCTCCTCTTATTATGAGATTTCTTTAGCTTTTGACATGCACGATCAAAGTTTTAACCACCTTTGGAACTTGTCTTTATAATCATGAAGTTTAATCTATGGAACATATAGACTTCATTCATAGTGGAACTTGTATCTATTATGCCATTCCCTTTTATTTTGAGGCGAAACTCTCTAAGTGGAGGCCCCCCACTCACTGCTGCCTATGCCCCCTGCCCAACCCCCACTTTCTCTATGTTATCTCATCATCTCATGGATGTATATACTAAATGACTTAAGTCATTTGGACATTCGGACATTTGACTGTAAAGTAGATAGCGTAACTGTTGAACTGTTGAGTTTCATAGGTTGTCCAAGATATTTTAAAAATAGAAAACAAACACTTCATTGAGACAAAAATGAATAGGTAGGAAAGGCAAACTTACCTAAACAAGAAGGATTCCTCGTTTGCCCAGAAATATGGAGTCGATTCGAAGATCCTCGTGTGAAAACTCTGTGTGTACTATAGTTCCCTGCACCAAATTATAAAAGCGCCCAAATAGGCCTATTTCTCCCAATAGCTTGGTTCTGCATTCAGAATAAAGGCGTGTTAACAAAGAAAGAAAGAATAAAAAAGATACTAGAAAGAAAAAGTCCTGAAGTTACTGGTTTATATATCTGTATTGAGGTTTCAATAATTTTAGAATTGACTAATCATTATTAACTTTATAGAGGTCCACCACCATTCTAAACACCACTTTTTGAGTAATTAGAGTTGTACTCTTTTCACTAAAAGCTTTTTTATGTTAAAAGTTTCAATGTATATTCCTCCCATGCTGTGTTTGATCTTGCATTATAAATAAGGTAAGCTTATTTTCCCTGACCTTTATTTATGAAGGTTTAATTATCATATTCCCCTACATCAGCGCATTCCACTCGTCCACACCTCTTCACGAACTTGAAATTGAAATGGAGATTTGAGAAATCTGAAAACATACCAATAATTAGAACATGATTTTACCTGCATCGTCTCTATTGCCAAATTATAAGTGCCATATGCTGGGTAAAAGAGTGTAGACCCTGAGGCTTCTATTGCCAAATTATAGTGTACTTTATATATTGAGACTTGAGATTCAATATGTTTAAAACTAACTACGTAACACAGAAAAAAGGGTCAGAACTTATTTTACTTGTTTCATTCATTGGAAAGTAGTAACTATGGTGGATTTTTATTGTTAATGCATGTTCTGATATTATTAACATCGGATCAAGTTATGAAAACAATTACATGCCAAATATGAGAGAGATCCAAAAAATGATATATAGTGTAGTAATATCTGAACTAAATGAAGCAGCTTACCATAAACATTCAGCAACAAGAACAAAACCACAAATACCCAAAGATACCAACTGCATTGATGTAGTGAAAACAATCAATGCAGAAGAATAGAACATAAGAGGTTATATTTACTAGTTTTTTATTTTTATAAGTTTCTGTAAAAGGTTGTATGATCCAGTGATGAAACATGCCAAATGACCCAAAGGTGACCTTTGATGTGATTAAAATCCAACCAATGGCTCCGTTTGGTTCGGGGTGAAATAATTTTCACCTAAATGATAAGTAAAATGGTGAAAAGTATTTTCCCTTAATTGGAGTCGACCATTATTCACTATATTGTCCCAAACCATATATTTATTTTATTATAGGAACAAATATTTAACTCCAAACAGGTATAATTACTTCATATCTTTTGTACTTTTCCTCCATGTGGACAATGTTTCACCCCAAACCAAATGGATTATAAGATTAAAAAGTATTAAATTCCATTCGTCTGCCAAAACAGCGGAGAAATATGCCCGGGCAAAGCTATATGAAACAATGGATTTAAGCCACTTTCCTTATTCCAACGACTCTCTTAAAATATGCTTTAAGGGCTCATACCATGTAGTTGTGAAAATTAAACTTTGGATTTACCTTACAATGAGTCAATAAAGAGAAATTAAAACAGTTGATCCCATGGACAAACACCACAGTCCATGTATAGAATAGGAACACGTTAAGTACTAAATTGAGAGTTATAGCACTTGAGATAGGAGTAATATACCATAATGAAGTTGAGTCGCAAGGTTATATAATCTGATTTGGTCACGGATCCATAAAATTGCTTGAAAAATATATGCTGAAAATTCAAACGAAAAGAATTTATTAAGAAATTTACATTAAGCAGGTTGTAACACAGTAACCTGACCAAAGTATATCCGACATCAGCTCGCACATGTATATCCGTCAAACGCTGCATCTGCAACAACATAAAAAGATTTGACAATTGTAAGTTTTTAACACAGTATTGTAATATTAAGTAATAGGTAAGGAAAAAAGTGAGATCGTTGTAATATATGGTGTTTTGACTTATGGTGTTTTGACTTATGAAAGATTGTATAGAGGGCTTTTGAGTTTCCATTGGATTAATTTGTTTCCCCAGTAAAAAATTAGTCATTTGAATAGAAATTGCTCAGACCAAAGTCCTCTTTACTTTCAACTCCAAGTCCTCAATATTCAATGATAAAATGCTTCAAATTTCAAATTATGCAGTTAGTTAAAGAGTCTTATGTGAACCAACATGAAGGTTTTATGCAGTTAGTTAAAGAGTCTTATGTGAACCAACATGATAAAACCTTCATGTGAACCAACATAAAGGTTTTAT
Source organism: Sambucus nigra (assembly GCA_949130495.1). Classification (NCBI taxonomy): domain Eukaryota; kingdom Viridiplantae; phylum Streptophyta; class Magnoliopsida; order Dipsacales; family Adoxaceae; genus Sambucus; species Sambucus nigra. The sequence continues at coordinate 528,869,912 of OX422217.1, read as the reverse complement.
GCAGTTAGTTAAAGAGTCTTAGGAAAAGGCAGCTACTGGAAATCACTTGGATGTTTTTGCTTTCAAATTGAGGAGATTAAAAGCATTCCTAAAAAGGTGGAGTAAAGAGGTGTTTAAAGACATTTTTAAGGAGATTCAAGCTTTGGAGTATAATTTTCTTCAATAAGAATCAACCCTGGAACTTAATTCAAGTGGTGATCAAAAGGAGAAAGTTTCAATAGCTAAAGTTGATCTCAATTATGCATTGGCTAAAGAAGAAATATACTGGCAACAAAAATCTAGAAGTGATTGGCTACGAGATGGGGGATAGAAATACAAAATTCTACCATGCTCAAGTTTAGCAAAATAGAAGAAAACTCGGTATACAAAATTAAAGATGAAAAGAGAAGAATCCATGAGGAAATAGGCACTATTGCTGACACATTTGTTTCTTATTTTGCAAATTTATTTTCTGCAGGTCACCAAGAGGATACAAATATTTTGAATTTACTTCCAATGATAATTCAAGAAGAGAAAAAGAGAATCTTAACCACTATTCCAAAATAAGAGGAGATTTGGAAGGTGTAAAAAAGCCTAAAGCAATTGATGAAGTTTCTTTGAGATTATCAATTGGAGTCCAAAAGGCTCTATTGCAGCCAGAGGTTCTACTATAGAAGTCACGGGTTTCCATCATGTTAGAGTCCCAATTAGATACATTGGATGTCCTTTATTTAAGGGTAGGAAGAAATACAATTATTTTAAACCTTTGATCCAATCCATAGCATCTTGGAAGTCAAAATTACTCTGTATGGGAAGGACAGTTACCTTAATATAATTTGTCCTTCCTTAATTCCCTTTTACTCATTGCATGCATTAAACCCTCCTAAACTTATTATTTATTCTATTAACCACCTTCTTAGTTCATTTTTTAGGGGTGCTAATCAACAATATGGGAAGAAGTTACATTGGTCTAGTGAGGATTCAATTTGCTTCCCTATTAATGAAGGAGGCTTAGGGATAAGAAATTTGTTTTCAGTTCTGGAAGTAGCTAATCTCAAATTGGCTTGGGAGATAAAGGAGGGCACAAGCTTATGGGCAAAGTTTATCAACAAAAAGTATGATAATTTGTATTTCGCTATAGGTTCAGGAAATTTTAAAAGAATTCAATCTGGTAGAGAATTAATTCAAGATAATTATATCTACATTGATAATTCCATGATTTAGAAACCTTCTATTGATGGTAAATTCTCATTCAAGTCAACATATGATTTGGTTAAAAATCAGAAGCTATGTTCTCTAGCTTATAAGTCCATTTAGCATCCCCATATTCCTCCAAAGATTTCTTTTTTAGTGACTTTACTATCAGCTCTATTCTTGTGCATGCTCAGGTAACTGTAATTAAAGCTAGAGTTAGGTATTGCATTGAGAAGAATTTCCAAAATGTTGTTCTAGATATGGACTAAAAATTCTACTTGATTTTCTATAGTCAGTCTTTAATAACCATTCATAGAGAGTAAAGTCTAATTTTAACAAAGTTTAAGAGTTTGTCTGCCAAATCGATTCCCTCCTAAGATGCTGTTCTAAAGAAGCCAACAAAGTTCCAATTCATGGTATTCTCGTTGACCCGTACGACACAAAGTAAAACAGAGTGGCTGTTAACACCTTCACTCTTCCAAACATTTTTCACATACTTAAACATTGATATCATTTTAAATTCCATGCATTCATATCTTCAGAAAGTCTTAAATCGAAAAAAGATGAACATTAAGCATGTACATACGAGTGCAAATACCATACCATTATTTGAGGTTATGAAAATCGTGTGTGCTTAACTAAACATAACTTCAATCATCTAAATAAGATTGTTGCTTAGATTAATTCCTACATTTGTAATAAGAATTTTTTTTACATGGGTTGCTATTGCACGGAGTAAGTATTGAAACCATTAAAACAAAGGCCAATGTTTGTTGTGTTCAATTCCTCTCTGATTCTAGTAATTGCTTTGCGCTTGGTTCGGAGGATCATAAGATTTATTATTATGATATTCGTAACTCAAAAATGCCATTATGAATGTTGATTGGACACAACAAAACTGTGAGCTATGTCAAGTTTGTGGACTCGTCAACTCTTGTACTTGTGTCCACGAATAACACGTTTAAGCTTTGGGGTTTGTCAATGTTGCATTGCTTTCGCATAACGCAACTGAGGAGGAATAATCATCTAACTCTATACTTGTTTGAATTAATGATGATATAGAGATCAGACTGAATATTAATAAAGAAGTAGACCTAACAGTAACTACTGGAGTACCAGGTGAACACATGATATGCCACACCCTAGTTTCTATTGTCTCCCAGACTAAAAGAGTGACAAAGTCACTTTTTAAAATTCCCAACCCATCCACCTCTCAATGAACAGGTGCCTTATTTGGAATGCTAGAGGTATTGGAAACTCTCCCATAATCTGTAGACTTAAAAAACTCTATAGTATGAACAATATTACCTTCTTAGCTACTATAGAGCCAATGATATCTAAAGATCAAGCTACTGTCATTAAAAGATAGCCCAATGTTTCTACAGTGGAAGTCAACATATCAATAAAAAAAATTGGTGTTTCTGGAAGGATTGCATTGAAGTGAAATGTGTGATTAACCATGTCCATCATCTCACTTTTCAAGTGGATTCTCATGCTCTCCCAACCCCTATTTTTATCACTAATGAAGGGTACTTTAATATTATTCTCTCTGTCGATGAAAAAAGGCCTTCTGGATGTTGAAATAGGGCATGTCTTGGGCTTCTAAGAATCTCTCATGGAGTATGGGTTGATGGATGATGGTTTCCTAGGGAATAAGTTCACTTGGGCTAATAGAATTACTTGGGCTAGACTGGACATAGTGTATTATAACTCCTTGTGGAAGAAAACATTCCCCTCCTCAGTTATTCACCATCTAAATAGGGCTAGATCAGATCGCTGGCCTCTTTTGGTGGAACTAAAAACTTATCAAAATCACTCCCCTAAGCCACTTAGATTCCTAAAGAGTGTTCGACTCAAGAGTTTCGAGAAGGTCCTTTTGGTCTGCTTATCACTAGATTCATAACAGAAAAAAAATAAGTATGGATGCAAGCATCGTAACAAAGAAAGTAAAAAAAGATATACTACAAAGAAAATAAAGAAAAAGTCCACTATGAAGTTAAAACTGCTCACTTTGTCACTAACACATCAAGTGTCAACAATGGTATATATCCTCTATTAGAGAAGTAAATGAAATGAAGCGCTCCATGAGAAATGCATTTTACAAGCTTGATGATGTAAGATGTTGTTCGTATTTAAAATGTGGTCAACATTGATTTATTTAGCTCTTGAATCATTTTCAAACAAGATACCAAGTCAAACTTGACTATATTTGAGTCTTTAATATCATTTAAAATGTTCATAAGCTTAATCAACGGAGGTCGTTAAATTAATGAACATTAAAATATGTTCATTTTTTTATTTTACGAAAGAAAATCTTGAAATATGTTTATTAGCCAAGATCCAATCACTTGGTTCATTTTTCAATCCCACCTCACGTTGATACCTGCCTTCCGAAGTCAATACATATCTCATTGAATTCATCCCCGATCTGATTTGACTCTCTTCAACATCAATTTATCCAACAAAATTTTGTAGAAAGTAGTAAAATATAAATCTTAATCATAGTAGATACAATGGCCAAAATATTGTAAGAGATATACCATGGCCAGAGACACGTTTAGAACAAAAATCAAATTCTAAACCCAATCAGATATAGATCCTAAACATAGTAGATAAAAAATAAAATGTGAATCGAGAAGCAAGCATAATTTATAAATCATATCAGTAATATAAACCATACTCTTAAACCTTAAAGAGAAATAAACCAAATAAACCAATATAATCAATAATAAATATTAATGTAAAACTAATTTCACTATTTCAGCCCCTGATGTTTTTCGCAGATCAAACACTGAGACCGAAAACCTATTCGCAGATCAAACACCTTTGAAGGAGGACGCTTAAAAAACACCATTCTAAAAAAATTACAGGCCTATGTAACTTAATATCAGAGTTTGGTTCAAACTCTAATAAGATTAAAATATCCAATCATCATCATCATCCTTGTCTTAATCCCATCACATGGGGTCGACCACATGGATTCTCCTTTTTCATTCGAATCTATTACAAACATCATTTTCCATTCTAATCCATTAAAATATCCAATATTATTTTGAAATATTAGATATTGGTTCAAAGTATAATAAGAATAAAAAAACCTTCTAAAAAACTTACAGCCCTACGTAACTTAATATCAGAGATTAGTTCAAACTCTAATAAGATTAAAATATCCATTAGTATTTGGGAAATATTTTAAACTTAATATCCTATATTGGTTCCAGCCCTAATAACTTAGATCCCTAATATTTCATCCCTATGTAACTTACAACCCTAATAACTTGTAAGCTTAAAAAAACATACAAAATGGTCGAGAGAGAGCTTATAATGAAGAGAACTTACAGTGGTTGAGAGAGCTTCGAAGGTTTTTGGCCGAGAGAGAGGAGGGAGCGGGAGATGGAAGAGCACAGAGGTGAGAGAAGAGGGAAATTAAACATAGCCCAAAATTTTTGTGACCCTAACTGTAGTCACTACTTAAGTGTATGGCCAAATTTTGTGAATGCTAGCTGCAGTTACAAATTTGTGACCGCTAATAGCAGTCACAAATTATGTGTTATGCTTAAATTTGTGAGTGCTACGAGCAGTTATAAATTTGTGACTGCTAATAGCGGTCACAAATTAAGTCTAAGGTCAAAATTTGTGACTCCTCATAACAGTTATAATTTTCTGACTACTCACAAGAGTCATAACTTAAGCCTACTAATAAATTTGTGACTGCTTATAGCAGTTACAAATTTGCGACTCCTTATAGCACTCACGAATTTGGTATATGGGAAGATTTGTGACTGTCATTAGCAGTTACAAACTAATTGACTCATATTTTTTATAACCCCGAGATTTTATCACTCCTAATGGCAGTTACAAATAATTTTATGACTCCTCTCGGCAGTGATAACGTTTATCACCCCCATTAGCAGTTACAAGAAGGCAGTCACAAAATTAGTATTTTGGTGTAGTGGCGTTTCATATTTAAGCCTCTTAAATGATGAAAATTATGAAGGATCTCAAGAGGTTTTGAACCCATGACCTTTCAAGTCTAGAGCCAAACATGACCTTTCAAGTTGAATATTACTTTCATGCTTGTAATACCATACAAATTTAAATTCAAATTTTGGTGTGTATATATATATATATATATATATATATATTTCGAGATAAATTAATTTAAATAATATGTCACCAAAGTGATCTTTTTTGTTCAAAATTAATTTTATTTCAAAATATAAAAAGAATTACATGCATGTAATTTATGTGAATATTAATCGGCCCAAAGGAAGATTATTTTTTTAACAAAATTACATGTGCCACTTTAATAATAAGCACGTGATAATTATTTAGTTTTACATATGAATAATAAATCGGCCCAAAGGAAGAATTATTATTCAATATGTTTTTATTATCAGTGTTTGATTATTACGACAAGATATCACTCACAAGTTAATATTTTTTCCAAAGATCAAATATTAATAGAGTGTCCGATATCTTAAAATGGGATTTGTCCTTTGTTTGAATTTATTTTTGATTTAAGACTTATATGAGCTAGTTTTATTTGTTTATTGTTCTCTGATTCAGCTATCAGTTCTGACTTTAAGTCATGGCAAGAGAACCTTCATTTAGTTCTCGGTGTCATGGATCTGGACCTTGCATTAAGGGTTCCTTCTCCCGCACCTCTTACGGATAAAAGTTCCTCTAATGACAAAAAGGACTTTGAAAGGTGGGAGAAGTCAAATCGCATGTGTTTGATGATCATAAAGAAGGCCATTCCAGAAGCATTCAAGGGCACAATATCGGAAACGATAAAGACAGCCAAAGAGTTCCTAGAAGAAATTAAGAACAGATTTGCCAAAAATGAAAAGACTGAAACAAGTACACTTTTGGCAAGTCTCGTCTCAATGAAATATAAAGGTAATGGGAATATTAGGGAGTACATTATGGAAATGTCTCATCTCGCTTCAAAGTTAAGAGCACTTAAGCTTGATCTCTATGAGGATTTGCTTGTGCATTTGGTTCTGATATCCCTTGCCACACAATTTAAGGTGAGCTACAACTGCCAAAAGGAGACTTGATCTCTTAATGAGCTCATATCACATTGTGTGCAAGAAGAGGAAAGATTGAATCAAGATAAGACAGAAAGTGCTCATTTGGCTAGTACTTCCAAGGACAAGGGGAAGAAAAGAAAGAAGGATAAAGAAGCTGAAGTGGTTCCATATCCAAAGAAACAACATAAAGAAAAAATGGTTGATGGTTGTTTCTTCTGTGGAGCTACGGGACATAGGAAGAAGCAATGTACCAACTATCATGCTTGGCGTGTCAAGAATGGTACACTTCTTAACCTAGTTTGTTCTGAGGTTAATTTGACTTCAGTACCTAAACACACTTGGTGGATAAATTCTGGTGCAACCACTCACATGAGTGTGTCTATGCAGGGTTGTCGAAAGCCAAATGATGGTGAAAGATACATTTTTGTAGGCGATGGAAAGAAAGTTGAAGTTGAAGCAATTGGGATATATAGGTTATTATTGAAGTCTAGTACTTATTTGGATTTGAATGAGACATTTATCGTACCGTCATTTAGACGGAATTTGGTTTCTATTTCTGTATTGGACAAATTTGGTTATACTTGTTCCTTTGGAAATAATAAATTTAGTCTTCTTCATAATTCAAATTTGGTTGGTACTCGTTCTTTATCTTATGTAGATAACCTTTATATGCTTGATACTGTTGTTTCATATCATGAAACCTTGCAATTAAGTACTCAAGGTATTAAAAGAAAATTAACCAATGAGAATTCTGCATCATTATGGCATAAGAGATTAGGTCACATCTCCCAAAGGAGAATTGAAAGACTTGTGTCAGATGGAATTCTAGATTCCCTTGATTTTTCAGATTTTAAAATTTGCAAAAATTGCATAAAGGGAAAACAGACAAACACAAGGAGATCTGGTGCTAATAGGGCTACATACGTCTTAGAACTGATACATACAGATATTTATGGGCCATTACCTACGGTTTCATGGAACGGTCAAAAATATTTTATCACATTCATAGACGATTTTTCACGTTATAGCTACCTTTATCTCATCTATGAAAAGTCCCAATCTCTGGACGTGCTCAATTTATTCAAGGCTAAAGTTGAAAATCAACTCTGCAAAAGGATTAAAAGCGTCAGATCTGATCGTGGTGGTGAATACTACGGTAGGTATGACTGTTCAGGTGAACAACGCCCATGACCATTTGCTAAATTCCTAGAGGAATGCGGTATCGTCCCGCAGTACACCATGGCATGTTCTCCAAGCATGAATGGTGTTGCTGAAAGGCGAAACAGAACGCTTAAAGACATGGTAAAGAGTATGATCAGTTACTCTAACTTACCAGATTTACTCTGGGGTGAAGCATTAAAGACTGCAGTGTATATCCTTAACAGAGTACCAACTAAAGCAACTGCGAAAACTCGTTTTGAACTTTGGGCAGGTAAGAAACCTAGTCTGAAGCACCTTCATATTTGGGGATGCCCAGCTGAACTGAGGCCTTATAGGCCATATGAAAAGAAACTGGATTCCAGAACAGTTAGTTGCTATTTTGTTGGATACTCTGAAAGATGTAGGGGTTACAAATTTTATGATCCTACTACCAAAATAATTTTTAAGACTGAAAATGCCCGGTTCTTTGAGGATGTTGAGTTTGCCGAGGAGGATAAGGTTAAGAATTTTGGTTTTGAAGAGGAATATGTTGATATTCCCACAGCTGTTACTAACATTGATCAGGATCCAATTCCTGACATTGTTCAAGAAGCAGATCCTAATCAAAATTATATCCAAGAATCTCCCATTCTAGAAGAACAAACTCTACCACCTCCAGAACCTATGCCATTAAGGAGATCCACTAGATAAAGAAGAAGTGTTGTGCCAGATGATTACATTGTATTTCTCCAAGAACATGAGTTTGACATTGGGGTGGTGGAAGATGATCCGATCACCTTCCGTCAAGCCATGAAAAGTTCTAAATCTCAAGAGTGGATTGATGCCATGAATGAGGAGATAAAGTCCATGAAGGACAATGACGTTTGGGATCTTGTCCCATTACCTGAAGGTAAAAAACCCATTGGTTGCAAGTGGATATTTAAAACCAAGAGGGATTCGAAAGGTGATGTGGAGAGATACAAAGCCCGTCTTGTCGCTAAAGGCTTTACACAGAAAAAAGACATCGATTATAAAGAGACTTTCTCTCCTGTTTCATCGAAAGACTCTTTTAGGATAATAATGGCACTTGTGGTGCACTTTGACCTTGAGCTTCATCAGATGGATGTTAAGACTGCGTTTCTCAATAGTGACATTGATGAAACAATATATATGGTGCAACCAAAAAAAGTTGTGTCGGGAGATGCAAAGAAAAAAATTTGCAAATTAAAGAAATCCACCTATGGGCTTAAGCAAGCTTCTTGTCAATGGTATTACAAGTTTCATCAAGTTGTCATCTCGTTTGGTTTTTAGATGAATCTGGTTGATGATTGTATATACCACAAGTTCAGTGGGAGTAAGCATATTTACTGGGTTTTATATGTTGATGACATTTTGCTTGCCACCAACGATATAGGTATGTTGCACGAAACCAAGAAATTTCTTTCAAATAAATTTGAGATGAAAGATCTTGGTAACACTTCTTTTGTATTGGGTATACAAATACACCGAGATCGCTCTCGGAGTACACTTAGTTTATCACAAAAGAGTTATATCGAGAAAGTTCTTAAAAGATTTGGCATGCATGATTGTAAACTAGGTGACACCCCTGTAGCTAAAGGAGATAAATTTAGTCTCAGTCAATGTCCCAAGAATGATTTTGAGATTCGATAGATGCAAAAGATTCCTTATGCGTCAGCGGTATGAAGTCTTATGTATGCTCAAGTACGTATGCGTCCGGATATTGCGTACATTGTTGGCATGTTGGGAAGATACTTAATTAATCCTGGAAAGGATCACTGGATAGCAGCCAAGTGAGTCATGAGGTACTTACAAAGAACAAAAGACTACATGCTCACCTATCGGAAGTCAGAACAATTAGAGATCATCGGATATTCTCACTCCGATTTTGCTGGATACCAAGATAGCATGACATCTACTTCAGGTTATATCTACTTACTTGCTGGAGGTGCTATATCGTGGAAGAGTGTTAATCAGTATATTATAGCTTCTTCCACCATGGCAGCTGAGTTTGTAGCTTGTTATGAGGCGTCCAATCAAGGAATATGATTGCGAAATTTTATCACGGGGCTGCGTATTGTGGATGGCATTGAAAGACCACTTAAGTTATTTTGTGACAATAAATCAGCAGTACTGTATTCCAACAACAACAGGAGTTCTACGAAGTCAAAGTTTATTGACATTAAGTTCCTAGTTGTAAAAGAAAGAGTTCAGAGTGAACTTATATCCATAGAGCACATTGGAACAAACTCCATGATTGCGGATCCGCTGACTAAGGGATTACCACCCAAGGTCTTTCATGAGCACACTGCTCATATGGGTGTAATTTCTTTTCAGGATATGTCAGTTTAGTGGGAGTTTGTATTTTATATGCTTTCATAGACATATTTGATTTAATGGATATTGTATGGTTATTTACTGCAGTAAAGTATTAAGTTTATATTCACTCTGATTTTATATGGTTTGATCTCACTAAGGTTTAAGGAGGACCAGCTGGAAATAGGCATGTTAAGATCACATTGCATGAAATTTTCATGCTACACATCCACACTTGATATTTGTCATTAGTTGCATTGATATATGTGATCATTTATGGGTCTACTTACGAAATATGTAATGACGATCGCTTTGATTCTATATTGGTGCAATTAATGGACAAGATTGTTAAGATACATAAAGTTTTGATAGCTAAAACTCATGAGCTCATAAAGTATTATTCAAATTTATAAAGTTACACATATATATATATATATATAGCCCGAGTGGGAGATTGTTAGAGTAAAATTTAATATATGGGCTTATATAAAAAATAAATATGAATTATAGGCTATCAATTAAAAGTAGGTCAATTAAAGTGATTAATTTAAGTTTTGGGCCTTACTAATGTATTATTAAAGTGTGAGTTTTATTGTGTAGAGACAAGCGTAATTTCTATTTTCATGATGGGTTAAAATATAAATATACGAAATATGAAAAGACACGATTGTGTTATAAATAGGGGTCATGGTCCCCAGATCACACAGCACCAATCTTCTGATTCCCATTATCAGAGAGAAATCAAGAGAGAAAATAAAAGTGTTGATCTGGAAGAGCATACGACATCAGAGTCAGATATTTTAACTTTTTATTATGGATTCAGGTACGCTTCCGCAAAATCAATATTTATATTTCTTGATAATTCAATATGAATGTTCCTGTTTGTGTGATAGTTTTCACAAAATAGAAATTACTCCATCATGCAAAATTTTTTATTACTTTTGAAAGAGATTTTAAAGGACTTATTTGAAAATCTACATACGTGTAAAAACAATTGTCATAAACGAGTTTGCGCTTTAAAGTTTATAGCATGGTGCTTAGGATTTAGTCAGCACTACACGGTAGTGGTGGGTCGTTGGTTCTGTGACTGGTGAGGTGGTGGTGATAATGACAAAGTTATGGTGGAGAGGCAATTTTAGTGACCAAGTGATAATGGCTGTTGGTAAATGAAATCCTTCAATATAGATCACAAAATTGTGATTTGTTAAATGACAAGTACATAAATTTCCAATAATGTGGGATGATTTCACACCGGCCACATGTATGGTAATTATTTATGACAACCCAACATGAAACAGTATTGGTAAGACATTAATTTCCACTATACTTGAATCCATCATGAATAATTGACTATTAATTATCACTTGTTGACATAATAGCGACATATTTAAGAAAAAAAAATAATAGTCATAAATATGAAAATTTATTCATCCTCTTATCATTTTCCATGAATGAATTTTCTTAATCACCCTTCAAATAATTGATTTTTATAAAATAATTCAAAAAATAAAACCATAATCTGTTTTATTTAACAATACATTAAATGGACTCAAAACACTTTATCAAGACAAGCTTCCCACATTCTAGATGTTTGTTATTTAAGATGGTCCCTCTAGCATAACTCAATCATAATCCATGTCATCAATACAATCGTCGTCTCGCCTCAGACATGCCCTGTTGTAATTTTACAAAACAGAAAAACCAGAATACATTCACAATTTTTTTAGTGCACTTTGTAATAATAATCATACACTCACAAGTATTTACTAAAATGTCAATATTCAATTGATAGTAAAATGAGTTCCATTTACTAGGAGTTAAATATTATTCAACCAAATACCGACACATTAGAATCAACCAAATACCGACACATTAGAACAAATTTTGAAAGGAATTCTTTTTTGGAGAAAGTATTCTTAAGTCGCTCATAAATAAATTTTAAACATTAAAAGAATTTTTACAAATTTTAAACATTTAGGTATACTAATTTTCTTCTTTTAGAAGTTCATGCTAATGGCATAACAAGTGAACATAATAGTAAATTGTTCTTAAAAATTTAAAAATTATTTACGAGGAACCTAATTATAAATTGGCCTTCTTTTTTTAGGTCAAGTTTCTAATGCAAAGTTTTGCATTTTGAGCGCAAACCTACCAAATATAATACAGAGGTCATGATGAGTCGGGTCAACTTGGGTCCAAGTCAACCCATTTGACCTATACTTAACAATGAAAATAACACATTTACTCTTTCTAAAAAAAACTCTTATTTTAAAATCCTAGTATTGCTCCATCTCTCTCTCTCTCTCTCTCTCTCTTTCTATATATATATATATATATATATATATATATATATATAGATATAGGGAGATGTTCACAAATGAACCAAAAGAATGGACTTTTTAATGGACCTTAACAAAAAACACATAATAACACATTAATTTTAATTCCTATAGTGTCATTGGTCTACGCCAGCGGCACCAAATACGCGTGTCGATCGATCCCCCACCCTCCCACACGCCCCCACCCACCCCACCCCACCCCCCACCCTCCCACCCCCATGGCAGCTCTGCTGTCATAAGGGCTGCCACAAGGGCTGCTTTGGTGATGGTGGTGGTTGGGGGGGTGGGGGGGCGGTGGGGGGGGGGGGGGGGGGTAGTGGGGTGAAGGTGTGGTCTCGGGTGCTGCGCGGACCAAGTACACTATAGAAATTAAAATTAATGTGTTAATATGTATTTTTTGTTAAGGTCCATTAAAAAGTCCATTCTTTTGGTCCACTTGCGAACCTCTCCCTATATATATATATATATATATATATATATATATATATATATATATATATATAGGGAGAGGTTCGCAAGTGGACCAAAAGAATGGACTTTTTAATGGACTTAACAAAAAAGACTAATAAGTCTCGGTTATTGGGTGCCGCTGGCGCGGACCCAATAAAAGATGTATATATATATATATATATAAAAGATGTATATATATATATACATCTTTTATAAACAATTCATTTCATTAATGTTCTAACACCTCCTTTTCTCTATTATTTTTCTCTGCAATGCTAATTACATTCTCTCTAAAAGATTGAATCTCTCTAAAATTCTAGCCACTCTCTCTCTTTATAATATTGTCCCTCCGAAATTTCAATTGCTTTCTTTCTTTAAATTTTAATTTAGGGAGAGAGTGAGATTTATAGTGTTAAAGAGAGAAACTTTGTTTTAGAGGAAAATGTTAGCATCGTGGAAAGATAAATTATTTAAGAGGGAGAAGAAGATTATAAAATGAAAGAAGGAAAGAAAGGACTATAGAGAGACGACTTAGTTTAGAGAGAGAGTTAGATTAGAGTTTTAGAAAAGTAATGAGAATAACATTTTAAGGAAATAATGGGATTATAGTCATAAAGAGTTTATTCATATAATTTAAATTGGGTTAATGAGTAACCCAATAAAATCTAATCCAATACATAAATTAAATGGCTTTCATGCGATATCCAAAGAGACTTGCTTTACTTAAGAATAATACTAGACAACCGGGGAGATAGTGTCATGTTAGTATCGGGTTGTCTAGTTGGCACCTCATTTGCCCAAACAAAATGTAAGAATTAAGAAAAAAGGGACTTAAACTAAAATTTGTATTTTCAATAAAAATATGATTTTTAAAAACAAAACTATTTGAATAAGAAATTATTTTTAACTCATTTAGTCCTTTAAACACTCATTTACCCAATATTCTCTTATTTTTAAAGGTCTGCGCCAGTGGCACTTCTTATTTTTAAACTTTTTTTTTAATTTTACAACATTTAAAACAATTTTTGTATTTCTTGGACTGTTTAAAAATGTAAATTTTTTTATTTATTTATATTAAACGAACTTTTAATTTTTGAAACTATTTTTTTCAAAAAAAAATATTTTTATATTAAATTAGTGTTTTTAACAATACATTTTTTTAATTTATATTAAAAATTCTTTATAATAAAACAGTTTTTTAAATAAATAAAAAAAAAAGTCACGCCATCTCATTAAAATAAAACACACTTTTATTTATAACAAACTGAAAAATTCATGCCATCTCATCAATCGGTACTAACCCGGTTCTTACACTCGGTGCGTCTAGCAGGACTCTATTTTATATATGGGTCGATGGGGACCAACTAAGGTAAGGACTCAATCTATGTTATTGATTGGACCTCCAGTAATAATAATAATTTAAATCCAGGCCAATGCTAAGTTTAACTCTGGCATAACCAAATGCACTTGCTTGGGCTTCCGATAATAACTTACGAGTAATGTTAAATCGTTAATCAAAATTTACACATTTTTGGATAGACTAACGTCGTATATTTGTATTGACTGTCTGAACACAACAACAACAGAGTCCAAACATGAAGATAACTACCTCCCAAGACGGGCAAATAGGAGTGATAAGAAAAATCAATTCATTTAACCGGTCCAACGCACTCATTAAAAACTCAACCATTCAGTAAAGAAACAATGATAAGAGTACAAAAATTTTCATAAAAATCTTCACAAAGTTTGATGTGAATTTCACTTATTTTCTCATCTACCTATTAAATATTGCACCGAATGTAAGAATGGGGTTAGTACTGGGTGATGAGATGGCATGAGATAAAACTGTTTTTTATTTTAATAAGATGGCATAACTTCTTTTTATATTTAAAAAAAAAATGTTTTATTAGAAAATAATATTTTTTATAAATAAAAAAATGTATTATTAAAAAACACTATTTTAATATAAAAAATATTTTTTTTTAGAAAAACTGTTTCAAAAAATAAAAGTTAGTTTAATATAAATATTTTTTTTACATTTTTAAATAGTTTAAGAAATACAAAATTTGTTTTAAATGTTGTAAAATTAAAAAACAATAAGTTTAAAAATAAGGGATGCCACTGGCACAGACATTTAAAAATAAGAAAATATTGGGTAAATGTGTGTTTGAAGTACTAAATGAGTTAAAAATAATTTCTTATTAAAATAGTTTTGTTTTAATAAAACATTTTTTTATTTAAAATACAGATATTATATTTTTTTTGAATAAACTGTTTCAAAAATAAAAGTTTGTTTAATATAAGAAAAAACTTTTTTTTCCATTTTTATACAGTTTTAAGAAATACAAAAATTATTTTAAATATTGTAAAATTTAAAAAAAAGTTGAAAAATAAGGAGTGCCGCTGGCGCGGACTTTTAAAAATAAGAGAATTTTTGGGTAAATGGGTATTTGAGAGACTAAATGAATTAAAAATAATTTTAAAAAATAATTTCTTATTAAAATAGTTTTTTTAAAAATATATTTTTATTGAAAATACAAATTTTTAGTTTAAATTCTTAAATACAATTTTTTTTTAAATGTAAAATAAAAAAAATAAGTTTAAAAATATGGGGTGCCGCTAGCGCGAACCTTTAAAAATAAGAGAATATTAAGTAAATGGGTGTTTGAGGGACTAAATGAGTTAAAAATAATTAAAAAAACAATTTCTTATTAGAATAGTGTTGTTTTCAAAAAACATATTTTTATTGAAAATACAAATTTTAGTTTAAGCCCTTTTTTTTTTAAATGCTTAGATTTTATTTGGGCAAATGAGGTGCCAACTAGACAACCCGGTACTAGTCCGACACTATCTCCCGGATTGTCTAATATCATTCTATAAAATATATCAAAGTTTCGCATCGTAATGGCCATGGATTTGCACTAATAAAATAGCTACCAATGAGTTCCACAAATGAAGCGGTAAATATAGCGCATGTCGCTCCTTCCACGAACACCATGTATAGTTATAAAATCATTTCTGATGGTAATGGTAATTTAAAAGTTAATGGTAAATCTTATATGTATAAATTTTACGTTACAATTATGCCCTACATTTTTTTTAGTGTAATAGCGTTCTTTAACTCTATGCAAAAACTAAAAAGATTAAAGAGGCAAAAAGATGTGAAAATGGTTATTTTTTATTGTTGTTTGGGGCCTTTTACTCAATCGCAATACTAGTATATTTTGATATAACCCTCTCAAAGTAAAAAGACAATATTAGACATAATCCCCTATATTAATGCAATACTTAAATGTACAACCACGTGAGATTGACGGATCTAATTTATCATCTTTAAGGACGTAAGTCAAAATATGACATTTATACTTGGGATTGTGTAAAAAAATAGGCATATGAATTATTTATTTATTTAAGTATTTATTTATCTATCCGTTAATTATGATTGGTGCTCTAAAAATTAATATTTGATAAATCTATAATTCAATTGATACACAAAAGTTTCAGGAACCAACTATGTCCCTCAGTGGGCATTTAATTATTAATAAATTCATAAAAAAATCCCATGGTATTTTATTAACTATTAGAATGAAATTTAATGTACTATATAGGGAAATGATCAAGTGAGGTCCCAATTTGAGGACCCTGAATAAGAACTACTTTCTTAAAATAGTAAAAAATATGTTTTTGGACTGATTTTTTTTTATGTTTTTTAAACATTTCAATAGGCCCATAAAAAAATAATCATTTCAAAATGATTTTTTTTGCTATTTTAAAAAATCGGTCAAACTTTGTCAGTTTTTATGTTGTTAAAAACTGACAAAGTTTGACCGATTTTTTTAAAATAGTAAAAAAAATCATTTTGAGCTGATTTTTTTTATATGGGAAATGTTTAAAAATTATATAAAAAAATTAGCTCAAAAATATATTTTTTATTATTTTATCAAAATTGGTCCGCGCCAGCGGTATGCAAACAAAGGTCCTCATGAGATCCGCTCTCGTACTATATATATATATATATATACACACACACACAGAGAGAGAGAGAGAGAGAGAGAGAGAGAGAGAATTATCCGTAGGTCACAAAACAGTTTGTTCACTTGAAAGTTTAAGGAAAATATTAAATTTATAAAATCACTTTGATGGTATGGAGAAAATTGGATTTTTCCTTTCCCATAGAAAATTTATTTTATTTGTATGGTGTCTTTCTCTCATCTCAATCGGCCATTTTTTTTCTTTATATATGTAGATAAATTACAAAAACTCCTTTAAATTGTGCAAGTTTGGTAAGAAATCTTACAAAAAAAGTTTTTAACAATGCACTCCGTTGAAAAGGCCCTGTGTGTATAGGCAAATAGTTTAAAAAATGGGGATTCTTAGGGCCCGTTTGGTTCTCTATTCAGAAAATTCGATTTAAACACTGTTTTTAAATACAGTTTTAAAATTCAGTTTTTTGTGTTTATAATTATTGGTGTGCGTTTGGTAAAGTTGTTTTTAAATACAGTTTTTTGAAAATTTGACAAAATTGACAAATATGTATATTTATATCATACATATGCGTGTGTGTGTGTGTGGATATATATATATATATATATATATATATATATATATATATATATATATATATATATATATATATATATATATATATATATATATATATATATATATATACATACATACATACATGAATGTATACATACATACATACATCATAAATTATATACATGTACATTTAAACATACATAAAACTTTCATGTACATATATATATGTATGTATGTACATATATATATGTATGTATGTATGTATGTATACATTCATGTACATACATATATATATAACATACCTCATTAAATGTAAATATATATATATACATGAATGTATACATACATACATACATCATAAATTATATACATGTACATTTAATGAGGTATGTTATATATATATGTATGTACATATAAACATACATAAAACTTTCATACATACATGATACATGAATGTATACATATACATACATCATAAATTATATACACGTACATTTAATATCATGTATTTTTAGGTATATTTAATGAGGTATGTTAGGGAGTTTAACTCTCTCTCTCTCTCTCTCTCTCTCTCTCTCTCTCTATATATATATATATATATATATATATAATGATATCGCATATATAATTCACTATAAAATTATATACATACATGAATTGATAATATTTTTTAATACATATGTACTATATGTATATTTTATATTATTCCATACATTAATAATATATGTATAAAACTATATATAAGTATCATGTATCTATTGATAATATTATTTAACTTTATATTATTCCATACGTAATTTTGTGTATATGTACATATATATTTTTTATTTATAAGAATTACACACATTAATGTATTATGTATGTATATTATATATTAAGGTATAATTGCTTTAAAATATTAAGAATGAATAATTCTGAGTTGAAAAATAAAAAAAACAGATGTTATAAAACACCCAAAATCTGTTTTCTGAAAAACTTGATTATAACACAGGAATATTATAATTCTGTGTTTAAAAACAGGTTGCCAAACGAAGATTTTTATCAGAATTGTATTTAAATACAGAAAACAGAATTATAGTTGCAAACCAAACAGGCCCTTAATATCAAGACTCTCAATTCAAGGGATCGTCACTTTTCCCTATTGTTCTCTAATATTTAAGACGTAGTTAGTATATAAGGTACTATAATTTTTTATTAATGCTAAAGTTTGAAACTATACTTAAAAATTTGTTGACTTTTTGTGCAAAAAGACACATTTAAGAATTTTTTATTTGTAGTTAAATAATTTTGGAAAACTTAATAATTATAATATTAATAATTTTTAAATTTCCATTATTATTAATTATTAAATAGTTAGGTGTATATATGAATTAATTTAATAGGATCAGTGATCCTCTACAAATTTTTCGTGCTTTTGTTGAACTCGAAGTGTTTTTTAATTATGTAAGTATTTAGTGTTAATTTAAACATTTATTAAATAGTTTATTTATTATTAATTAACTAGTAAATATTTTTAAACTTCTAATAGTGGTGCATTCCCCTAAATTTCTCATGTTTCACACTTAATTTTATAAATTAGTTTTATGTTAAATTATATAAGTATATACAATTATTTATTTACTAATTAAGTATTAAATAACTAAATTAAAAACTAGAATGGGTGTCATCCCACTTATAAGTCCTTGAGTTGGAGCCATCTTTTTATGAACTTTTAGCAGTTTTAATTAATTAATTATTTATTTTAAATTTATTTATGTATATATGTGTTAAGCGTATGTTACTTCATTAACAAATTTAATTACTAGGATGGGTGATCCCAAAAAAGTTTTTTTGTCATGCATTTTTTTGCTAACTCACCATCTACTTTAATTCATTATTTCTCAAATAATTATTAAATTCATTAATTAATTAATAAAGTGGTTTTTATTAATTATGAAATTAATTTATTACTTAAGTATTAATTAATTACTACAATGGGTGACCCCTTGGGCAATCCTTGTATTACATCCCGATTTGAGGACTCGGAGTATTTTTTCACGTATTAATGCCATAATTAGACTCACCTCCTAAAAAATAAAAAATAAAAATAAAAAATAAAGTTAATCCTCTTTATTAATGTCATAATTAGACATACCCCATGAGGAAAATAATTCGGACATACGTGTGAGGAGGGCATGTGCCCACTGATCTTACCAAGATCTCATCTATGAAGATAACAACTGTTGGAGCTAACCGACCTACGAGAATCAAGGAGCGAGATACAACCGATTAATTTAGGATAACTACCACACTCACTGAGCATTACACGACCCAACTATGTTTTTTCTATAAATGTAACCCTAGCTCCCAGAAGGAAGGGGATGCAATCATAATTACTAGAACTAGACTAATAGAAAAGAGAAAACCTCCCGTGGACGTAGGCACATTGTCGAATCATATAAATACTTTTCTTGTGTTATTGTTCGTGATTTACTTTCCATTCAGCTTGATATTGTGTTAAACATAACCAGTAGGATTTTTACTACTTACAACTACCGCCATTTATGGGAAATGATTTCCTTTTCTCAACATTTCAAGCCAAAAATAATTGTGTCTCATTTACCCAACGAGCACCCGTCGTCTCATGGCAGT